>CANJKZ010000809.1:600000-1012793 GCA_947471745.1 Closterium sp. Naga37s-1
TCACCTCATCCCATCTCCCACATACCTCACCTCATCCCATCTCCCACATACCTCACCTCATCCCATCTCCCACATACCTCACCTCATCCCATCTCCCACTTACCTCACCTCATCCCATCTCCCACATACCTCACCTCATCCCATCTCCCACATACCTCACCTCATTCCATCTCCCACATACCTCACCTCATCCCATCTCCCACATACCTCACCTCATCCCATCTCCCACATACCTCACCTCATCCCATCTCCCACTTACCTCACCTCATCCCATCTCCCACATACCTCACCTCATCCCATCTCCCACATACCTCACCTCATCACATCTCCCACATACCTCACCTCATCCCATCTCCCACATACCTCACCTCATCCCATCTCCCACATACCTCACCTCATCCCATCTCCCACTTACCTCACCTCATCCCATCTCCCACATACCTCACCTCATCCCATCTCCCACATACCTCACCTCATTCCATCTCCCACATACCTCACCTCATCCCATCTCCCACATACCTCACCTCATCCCATCTCCCACATACCTCACCTCATCCCATCTCCCACATACCTCACCTCATCCCATCTCCCACATACCTCACCTCATCCCATCTCCCACTTACCTCACCTCATCCCATCTCCCACATACCTCACCTCATCCCATCTCCCACATACCTCACCTCATTCCATCTCCCACATACCTCACCTCATCCCATCTCCCACATACCTCACCTCATCCCATCTCCCACATACCTCACCTCATCCCATCTCCCACTTACCTCACCTCATCCCATCTCCCACATACCTCACCTCATCCCATCTCCCACATACCTCACCTCATCCCATCTCCCACATACCTCACCTCATCCCATCTCCCACTTACCTCACCTCATCCCATCTCCCACATACCTCACCTCATCCCATCTCCCACATACCTCACCTCATCCCATCTCCCACATACCTCACCTCATCCCATCTCCCACATACCTCACCTCATCCCATCTCCCACTTACCTCACCTCATCCCATCTCCCACATACCTCACCTCATCCCATCTCCCACATACCTCACCTCATCCCATCTCCCACATACCTCACCTCATCCCATCTCCCACATACCTCACCTCATCCCATCTCCCACATACCTCACCTCATCCCATCTCCCACTTACCTCACCTCATCCCATCTCCCACATACCTCACCTCATCCCATCTCCCACATACCTCACCTCATCCCATCTCCCACATACCTCACCTCATCCCATCTCCCACATACCTCACCTCATCCCATCTCCCACATACCTCACCTCATCCCATCTCCCACATACCTCACCTCATCCCATCTCCCACATACCTCACCTCATCCCATCTCCCACATACCTCACCTCATCCCATCTCCCACTTACCTCACCTCATCCCATCTCCCACATACCTCACCTCATCCCATCTCCCACATACCTCACCTCATTCCATCTCCCACATACCTCACCTCATCCCATCTCCCACATACCTCACCTCATCCCATCTCCCACATACCTCACCTCATCCCATCTCCCACTTACCTCACCTCATCCCATCTCCCACATACCTCACCTCATCCCATCTCCCACATACCTCACCTCATCACATCTCCCACATACCTCACCTCATCCCATCTCCCACATACCTCACCTCATCCCATCTCCCACATACCTCACCTCATCCCATCTCCCACTTACCTCACCTCATCCCATCTCCCACATACCTCACCTCATCCCATCTCCCACATACCTCACCTCATTCCATCTCCCACATACCTCACCTCATCCCATCTCCCACATACCTCACCTCATCCCATCTCCCACATACCTCACCTCATCCCATCTCCCACATACCTCACCTCATCCCATCTCCCACATACCTCACCTCATCCCATCTCCCACTTACCTCACCTCATCCCATCTCCCACATACCTCACCTCATCCCATCTCCCACATACCTCACCTCATTCCATCTCCCACATACCTCACCTCATCCCATCTCCCACATACCTCACCTCATCCCATCTCCCACATACCTCACCTCATCCCATCTCCCACTTACCTCACCTCATCCCATCTCCCACATACCTCACCTCATCCCATCTCCCACTTACCTCACCTCATCCCATCTCCCACATACCTCACCTCATCCCATCTCCCACTTACCTCACCTCATCCCATCTCCCACATACCTCACCTCATCCCATCTCCCACATACCTCACCTCATCCCATCTCCCACATACCTCACCTCATCCCATCTCCCACATACCTCACCTCATCCCATCTCCCACTTACCTCACCTCATCCCATCTCCCACATACCTCACCTCATCCCATCTCCCACATACCTCACCTCATCCCATCTCCCACATACCTCACCTCATCCCATCTCCCACATACCTCACCTCATCCCATCTCCCACATACCTCACCTCATCCCATCTCCCACTTACCTCACCTCATCCCATCTCCCACATACCTCACCTCATCCCATCTCCCACATACCTCACCTCATCCCATCTCCCACATACCTCACCTCATCCCATCTCCCACATACCTCACCTCATCCCATCTCCCACTTACCTCACCTCATCCCATCTCCCACATACCTCACCTCATCCCATCTCCCACATACCTCACCTCATCCCATCTCCCACATACCTCACCTCATCCCATCTCCCACATACCTCACCTCATCCCATCTCCCACATACCTCACCTCATCCCATCTCCCACTTACCTCACCTCATCCCATCTCCCACATACCTCACCTCATCCCATCTCCCACATACCTCACCTCATCCCATCTCCCACATACCTCACCTCATCCCATCTCCCACATACCTCACCTCATCCCATCTCCCACATACCTCACCTCATTCCATCTCCCACATACCTCACCTCATCCCATCTCCCACATACCTCACCTCATCCCATCTCCCACATACCTCACCTCATCCCATCTCCCACTTACCTCACCTCATCCCATCTCCCACATACCTCACCTCATCCCATCTCCCACATACCTCACCTCATCCCATCTCCCACATACCTCACCTCATCCCATCTCCCACATACCTCACCTCATCCCATCTCCCACATACCTCACCTCATCCCATCTCCCACTTACCTCACCTCATCCCATCTCCCACATACCTCACCTCATCCCATCTCCCACATACCTCACCTCATTCCATCTCCCACATACCTCACCTCATCCCATCTCCCACATACCTCACCTCATCCCATCTCCCACATACCTCACCTCATCCCATCTCCCACATACCTCACCTCATCCCATCTCCCACATACCTCACCTCATCCCATCTCCCACTTACCTCACCTCATCCCATCTCCCACATACCTCACCTCATCCCATCTCCCACATACCTCACCTCATTCCATCTCCCACATACCTCACCTCATCCCATCTCCCACATACCTCACCTCATCCCATCTCCCACATACCTCACCTCATCCCATCTCCCACTTACCTCACCTCATCCCATCTCCCACATACCTCACCTCATCCCATCTCCCACATACCTCACCTCATCCCATCTCCCACAGACCTCACCTCATCCCATCTCCCACTTACCTCACCTCATCCCATCTCCCACATACCTCACCTCATCCCATCTCCCACATACCTCACCTCATCCCATCTCCCACATACCTCACCTCATCCCATCTCCCACATACCTCACCTCATCCCATCTCCCACTTACCTCACCTCATCCCATCTCCCACATACCTCACCTCATCCCATCTCCCACATACCTCACCTCATCCCATCTCCCACATACCTCACCTCATCCCATCTCCCACATACCTCACCTCATCCCATCTCCCACATACCTCACCTCATCCCATCTCCCACATACCTCACCTCATCCCATCTCCCATATACCTCACCTCATTCCATCTCCCACATACCTCACCTCATCCCATCTCCCACATACCTCACCTCATCCCATCTCCCACATACCTCACCTCATCCCATCTCCCACTTACCTCACCTCATCCCATCTCCCACATACCTCACCTCATCCCATCTCCCACATACCTCACCTCATCCCATCTCCCACATACCTCACCTCATCCCATCTCCCACATACCTCACCTCATCCCATCTCCCACATACCTCACCTCATCCCATCTCCCACTTACCTCACCTCATCCCATCTCCCACATACCTCACCTCATCCCATCTCCCACATACCTCACCTCATTCCATCTCCCACATACCTCACCTCATCCCATCTCCCACATACCTCACCTCATCCCATCTCCCACATACCTCACCTCATCCCATCTCCCACATACCTCACCTCATCCCATCTCCCACATACCTCACCTCATCCCATCTCCCACTTACCTCACCTCATCCCATCTCCCACATACCTCACCTCATCCCATCTCCCACATACCTCACCTCATTCCATCTCCCACATACCTCACCTCATCCCATCTCCCACATACCTCACCTCATCCCATCTCCCACATACCTCACCTCATCCCATCTCCCACTTACCTCACCTCATCCCATCTCCCACATACCTCACCTCATCCCATCTCCCACATACCTCACCTCATCCCATCTCCCACATACCTCACCTCATCCCATCTCCCACTTACCTCACCTCATCCCATCTCCCACATACCTCACCTCATCCCATCTCCCACATACCTCACCTCATCCCATCTCCCACATACCTCACCTCATCCCATCTCCCACATACCTCACCTCATCCCATCTCCCACATACCTCACCTCATCCCATCTCCCACATACCTCACCTCATCCCATCTCCCACATACCTCACCTCATCCCATCTCCCACATACCTCACCTCATCCCATCTCCCACTTACCTCACCTCATCCCATCTCCCACATACCTCACCGCATCCCATCTCCCACTTACCTCACCTCATCCCATCTCCCACATACCTCACCTCATCCCATCTCCCACATACCTCACCTCATCCCATCTCCCATATACCTCACCTCATTCCATCTCCCACATACCTCACCTCATCCCATCTCCCACATACCTCACCTCATCCCATCTCCCACATACCTCACCTCATCCCATCTCCCACTTACCTCACCTCATCCCATCTCCCACATACCTCACCTCATCCCATCTCCCACATACCTCACCTCATCCCATCTCCCACATACCTCACCTCATCCCATCTCCCACTTACCTCACCTCATCCCATCTCCCACATACCTCACCTCATCCCATCTCCCACATACCTCTCCTCATCCCATCTCCCACTTATAACCCCACCCTGATAATAGTGGGAAATGACAGTGGGATGATGTCAGTGGGAACATGGCAGAGAGGGCATAAGTCAGATCTTAGGCACGGTCCGTTTATCTCTTGACTCCCTCACAATCTCATGACCGCTGCTGCTTTCACTCTGACAACCATTGTTCATTCTCATGGCCATAATTATTCATTCCGTATTCATTATGTTGACATCCCAATCATTTTGGTCACTCTGACAATTGACCCAGTTGATACTTCACTCATTTCATGAACAAGTGAAGAACACTTCTCATTGCTTCACTATTTTCAAAGTACATCATTAATCAATCTGTGATTGTGCTCTGTTTTCCCCAACTTCACAATTTCTGTTCATTCTTGGCACTATGGCCCGACACTGAATCGTATCAATATTGCTCCATGCTCTGGCCATTAAAAATCAGCACTGACCATGGTTTGCATTCAAATTCACCATGCTTATTCCATCTGATAGTTGTGTATATCTGATCAGACAATACGAGTCCTATCTGAACATGAAACACAGTCAGCCTACCTCAAAACCCTCTGCGTCACACTAATTCCTCCATTCCATGATGTACATTCACCCCCATCCATACCAGAGCATGAAAAGGAGATTCATATATTGATATTACTAAACTATACATGATTATTAAGTCTAAATTGGCACATGTAACCATTCCTTTCTCTCCATCCACCATTCGTTCCATCTTTCCCACAACATCCTGGTAGGCAGGATGGAAAAAAGGGGGTGTACCCCTACCACCATCATTCCACATCACCCCCACCACCAGCTTTACTTACTTGCCATTGTGCCACTTATTCAAGGCTATGCTTGACCAAGCTCTACTCACCCACCTCCTCATCCGCCTCGTCCCTCTGACCTTAACTTTTGATGCCTCATTTGTTGTTTTCCCTTCCACGGTTACCTTTGCTGCATCATCATGACTAGAACTTGGCATTTGCCTTGACTTTATGTCAGAGTTCTTGGCAGAAACTGCAGCAGTGGCAGCGCCAACAGGGACAACAGTGGCTGAAGCCTTCCTTAGGTTTGAAAGCACAACAGGAGAGCGAACATAGCAGGCAGCAGCATGCTCTTGAGCATCCTGCTGCCTGTTCTTCCCTGTTCCTGTTGATTCCTTAGAGCTCGGTGCTGCACTCTCGGGAACCTTTTTTTGTAAGGCCTGGTATATGCTGGAGCTTATTTTCACTGAATCTTTTGCGTTGGCTTTTACAGCAGGAGTTTGCACAGATGCGCAGCCCGTGCTGTTTGCACTGCTGGAGCTGAAGGTGCAGACCATCACGCTCCTGTTGCTCTTGTTAACATCATTCTTACTGGCAGAAGTTTTTCCAACCATAATCCAAGGCGATTTCTTGCCTGTGGAAGCGAGAAACTCGTCCTTTGATAGGAAGGACACGTTTCCTTCATTGCTGCATATGCTTTCAGGGTTTAGATACCGTTGACGAAATTCCAGCAGATCCAACTCGCTCATATACGAGAATTCGTCTTCAGAATCCTCGGAAATTCGTGCCTTTTTCGCACTCGGAGCAGCAGCAGCAGCAGCAGCAGCAGCAGGCGTGGATCGCTTGCGTGCTGCATCGCCCCAGCTGGGAGAGGCGGAAGCGGAGGCAGCAGGAAGGTAGTGTTTTTTCAGTCCTGCTGGAACGCATCCGTGGTCCTCTTCCCAGTAGAAGAGGTCGTCGGGGTCAGCCTTGCTGCAGGCAGCGAGGGTTTTCACGGCCATCAGCACTCGGATGCCAAGAAAACTTCGAGGCTTGAGGAAAGAGGTAGCAACGAGCTGTGAGTAAACAAGAATGTGCTTCAACTGAAATGAAATGGGT
The DNA here is from genome assembly GCA_947471745.1 of Closterium sp. Naga37s-1. Lineage (NCBI taxonomy): Eukaryota > Viridiplantae > Streptophyta > Zygnematophyceae > Desmidiales > Closteriaceae > Closterium > Closterium sp. Naga37s-1. The sequence goes on from CANJKZ010000809.1 coordinate 607,151, forward strand.
GTCAGATGGGGATTTCTACTTGTGGCTTATGAGAGCAGCATCGTTTCTGACAGGGTGCTGATGAGCGATCCGTTTACTGACGAGCCGCTCTAGTTGACGGCCGCAGAAGAGGGAGTTCCGTTGGAAACGGGAGTTTCAGGTATGGTGCCGAGGCTAGGGTTACGTGTTGGTGCGTGCGTGTTTGCCACGGAGAATGTCGCTCTGGCAGATGCAATGGCATCCGAAGCAACCATGTACTTGCCGAAGTTCCCGGAATGCTCTACAGTAGATGACATGCCTATCGATAACGTGAAAACTCGCCACGGTTTGGAATGCTTCTGTGGAAAGATCTAGGCTTTCGAAGCATGAGAGTGAGACAGTCGCACCTGGGCTTTGCTGCTCCACGTCATCGTTGATGCAAATCTGACTCAGGCTAATGATCGGACAGCGTGGAATGGCACGGCGTGTGAAAGCTATGGGTTGATGAGAATTAACTGACCAACCTGTGCGAGTCGATCTCGATGTTACCTACGACTATTACGGGCTTGGCTGGCGTGTTCCTAGGGAATGAGCTGCGGCTAGCTGGTTCTAGGGTGTTCATTTGCCGCTGGGAGATGTGGTAAGGTCAAGAGGGTATTTGTGGCTGGTGGGTTTGAAGTTCGAAAACGTTACATCAAAGGTTACGATTTGTTTAGGTCTGTGAAACTAAGTGAATTCACATAATCCAACCCAAGAGTCGAAGCGACACCAGCAACCGTCTGACCAAGACCGATGCAGGCAGAAACATTTGAAGTGAAAAGAACGGGAACAGGTTTGAAACGGGTTCCCGTGCCGCACGGTTTGAATCAGCTTTAATAAGTGAATGTACCCCTTAGAGTACATGGCTAGTCTAGGTCGTTTCGCATTCCTTTGTATTTCCTATGTAAACTCGATGTATACATGCTATTACTGTCATCGCCCGGATAGTAGACTGTGTTGAATAGTAGACAGGGGTTGTCTATTATCCGGGTGTCTCTTATAAACAGGCTAGCCTCATTATAAGACACCTATTTGTGTGTACGAGATAAGACATATGCGTCGTATAATCGAAACTGCAATATATTATAGTAAAACTTGAAATACATGTCAAGGAAAGGCGGAGCTGACGACGATGCTGCAGCTCACGCGCAATGAAGTAGCGAAGAGCAATGTGCTTCGTTCTGTGCTCCAGTCTCTGCTCGTGACACAAGGCAAGCATTGTCTTGTTCTCGACGTACAGAACCGGAGGAGAACGAGGCCGCTCCCCCAAGTCGGTCAGCAAGTAGGTCAGCCAGCGTAGCTCCTGTGCAGCCATGGCCCCAGCGTAGATCTCGGCCTCACAGCTGGAACTCCACGAGACAGAACCAGAGCCAAGACTGAAGGTGTAACCCTGTGACGAAAGCTGAGTCGCCTGATCGTCGGCCCAAGAAGCGTCGGAGTGTCCTGTGAGTACCACTGAACTCTGTCCTCCAAGCACTAGCCCCTTGCCCGATGTACTGCACAAGTAACGCAGTGTCAGAATGTTATATTGCTTACTTTGTGTAGGCTATAGTGGGGCAGCCCATAAGGGGTACAACCCAATTAGGGTTAGTACTTGTACCCAACTCTTTCATAGTTCATTCATTCTCGTTCATTCTTTTGACATGGTTTCAGAGCAAGTCCTTCGCTAGGACCGATTTCTTTTTAGGGCCCACCACAGAGCTGCCCCACTAGCTGCCCTGCCCTACCAGCGCGCCGCCCTACTGGCTCACGCGCCGCCCTCAGCAGCCCTCGTGCCGCACCTGCTGCCCCGCGCGCCGCCCTTTTGCAGCCTGCCCATAGCCCCTAGGTCCCGCGCGCCGCCCCTTGCGGCCCGCCTGTCGCCCCTGCTGCCCCGCGCGCCACCCCTTTGCGGCCCACCCGTTGACCCTAGGCCCCGCGTGCCGCCCCTTCAGGCCCGCCCGTCGACCCTAGGCCCCGCGCGCCACCCCTTGCGGCCCGCCCGTCGACCCTAGGCCCCGCGCGTCGCCCCTCCAGGCCCGCCCGTCGCCCCTGCTGCCCCGCGCGTCGCCCCTCCAGGCCCGCCCGTTGCCCCTGCTGCCCCGCGCGCCGCCCCTTGCGGCCCGCCCGTCGATCCTAGGCCCCGCCCGCCGCCCCTGCTGGCCCGCCCGTCGACCCCATGCCCCGCGTGCCGCCCCTGCAGGCCCGCCCGACGCCCCAATTGCCCAGCGCGCAGCCCCTTGCGGCCCGCCCGTCGACCCTAGGCCCCGCGCGCCGCCCCTTGCGACCCGCCCGTCGCCCCTAGGCCCCGCGCGCCGCCCCTGCTGCCCTGCTTGCCGCCCCTGCAGCCCCGTGCGCCGCCCCTTGCGGCCTGCCCTTCTCCCCTGCAGCCCGCAAGCCGCCCCTGCAGCCCCGCGCGCCGCCCCTTTCGGCCCTCTCGCCGCCCCTGCAGCCCCGCGCGCCGCTCCTTGCGGCCCGCCCGCCACCCCTAGGCCTGCGAGCCGCCCCTCTTGCAGCCTACGCGCCGCCACTTGCAGCCCCTTGCTGCTGCCTGCCCTGTTCCTTGCGCTGCCCGGCTCCTTCCCGCCCTGCGTGCTGCGCTGCTATGGCTTCTTTCTGCGTACTCGCTTTCGATCATGAGGGCCGTCTGAACCAGTTCGACACATGGCTCGACGACTTGCAGCTGTACCTACTGAGCGACTCTAAAGACGGCGTTTCATTCTTTGACCACACGTCTGGAGCCTCTCCCGCCCCTCCCGCCACAGCTGACAGTGCGACTCGCTCACAGTGGCTTACCCGTCACGCTGCTGCTCACTTAGCCATTCGCAACCACCTGCCGTTAGCCGAATGCGCTCACTTCGGACAGCACAGGACTGCACAGGCACTGTACGACGCTGTAGTCGCCCGTTACTCCTCGCCTGCCACTGCTGCTCTAGGCCGTCTTCTACTGCCCTACCTGTTTCCCGAGCTGTCCGCCTTTGCCACAGTAGAGGACCTCGTTACCCACCTTCGCACCAGCAACACTCGCTACCGCGCTGCCCTCCCAGCAGAGTTCCTTGATAGGAACCCGCCCCCGATGTACATCACTCTCTACTTTATAGTCACCCGCCTCCCAGACTCTCTTCGCGCTGTCAGGGACCACTTTCTCGCACTTGAACCCACAGTCCTCACTGTCGACCTACTCGAGCAGCAGCTCCTTGCAGCCGAGACTAGCGTAGTCGCTGTAGGTGCCGCTCGTGGCACTCCTGGCACGCCCTTCTTTGAGGGGTGTTCCCCCTCCCCCCTTGCCTCCTCCTAAGCCTCTTCTGCTACTTTTGACGTCCTTGGTGCTGGAAATGTCGGGGCTGCTTCTGCCGGTGGGAAGCGCCGCAGCAGCAAGGGCAAGGGTGGTAGGGGTGGTGGCGGTGGCAGCGAGGGTGGTGGTGGGGGCAGCACTGGAGGTGGTGGAGGCAGTGGAGGTGGTGGCGGTGGTGGGAGTGGTGGCGGGAGTGAGGGCTTTGGTGGCGGCGGTGGTGGCAGCGGTGGGAGTGGCGGTAGTGGGGGCATTGGGAGTGGTGGCGGTCGGGCTGGAGCTACTCAGTGGGGAGGTTCTGGCGGTGGCCAGAGGCAGCAGCAACAGCGTCAGAGTGAGACCCCGTCGCCCCAGCAGCTTTGTGAGTGGTTTTCTCATCGTGGGGCGTCTGGGGGTAGTGGTAGCTGCCTGTATGTCATTCGCACGGGTGACCGTGCTGGTCAGACATGCGGGAAGCCTCACACTTAGCACCACTGCTTCTCCCGCCTCGACGACGCTTGGCGCGCAGAGTTTGGTGACGAGGCCGAGCGCCCCCGCTGGGCAGATCTACTTAGGTCTGGAGATGCTATCTTTGACCTAGACTATGATGCTATCCTTGCTGCTATGTATGCCTTGTCTGTTAGTGCTGAGGGTGACTGTTACCTATGTGTGCTGCCTGACCCAGGTATAGAGGCTGCTGCTCTAGGTGCTAGTGAGTCTGCTCTCTCTCGTACTGCGCCTACTGAGGCCTTGCACACCTTTACACTTGACTCAGGTGCTTAACGCTGTTTCTTTCGCGACAGCACCACCCTCACTCCTCTCTCTGCACCTGTACCGGTCAGACTGGCCGATCCCTCCGGGGGCCCTGTCCTTGCCCGTTCCTCCACTGTTCTCCCGTATCCTGCGGTTCCGTCTGGCTCACTGTCAGGCCTTCACCTCCCCTCGTTCTCTACGAACTTGGTGAGTACCGCTGCCCTCCAGGATGCGTTGGTCACTACCACCACTCCTGGGGGTCAGCGTGTGTGGATCTGCACGTGTACACGGATGGGCCGCCACATGGCCACGTTCACACGTCGGCATGGGTCGAGTCTGTACACAATGGATACTGAGCCTCCTCAGGTCGCTGCGTCTGCCCAGGTGTCCGCGTCAGGTCAGGTAGCATCCCCTTGCTCGTGTCGCCTCCTGTCGCACCAGACTCTCCAGTGGCACCACCGCCTTTGTCATCCCTCCCTGCTATGCCTTCGTGGCATGCACTCCCGCCTCCTTGTCTTTGGTCTTCCCAGGTCTTTGCCTCCCCTCCCGCCCTCACCTGCCCCGCCCTGCCTTCCTTGCGTCGAGGGGCGGCAGCGCGCCGCTCCTCACTCCTCCTCGTTTCCCCTGACGATTGCTCCGCTGCAGACTCTCCACATGGATGTGTGGGGCCCAGCCCGCGTCAGTGGACAGGGCCCCGAGCGCTACTTTCTGCTGGTTGTTGACGACTACACGCGTTACACCACGGTCTTCCCCTTGCGCAGCAAGGGTGAGGTCCCTGATGTCTTGATCCCTTGGATCCGCACGGTCCGTCTCCAGCTCCGCGAGCGGTTCCATGCGGACCTTCGTGTCCTGCGTCTGCACTCTGACAGAGGCGGTAAGTTCTCCTCCGACCTCTTGCGGGACTTTTGTCGTGAGGAGGGCATTCTCCAGTCGTTCACGCTTCCAGCCTCCCCTCAGCAAAATGGGATTGTTGAGCGCCGCATTGGCTTAGTCATGGAGGTCGCTCGTACCTCCATGATCCATGCGGCTGCTCCCCATTTTCTGTGGCCATTTGCGGTCTACTACGTTGCGCATCAGTTGAACCTCTGGCCCCGTGTCTCCTTGCTGGAGACCTCGCCTACACTGCGTTGGACGGGGAAGGTTGGCGATGCGTCGGTGTTCCGGGTCTGGGGTTCTCGTGCCTTTGTTCGCGATACGTCCGCGGACAAGCTCTCCGCCCGCGCTATCCCTTGCGTCTTCCTTGGTTTTCCCCCTGACACGCCTGGCTGGTAGTTTTATCACCCCACCTCGCGCCGTGTCTTTCCCTCTCAAGACGTCACGTTTGACGAGTCGGTTCCCTTCTACAGTCTCTTCCCCTACTGCTCTACCCCTCCCCCGCCCCCGCCGCTCTTCCTCGCTCCAGGTCCCCCTCCGGTAGACCCCCTTCCCCCCCAGGGTCCTGCTCCCTCAGGTGTGTCTCAGGTAGACCCTCTAACTGGTACTGCGCCTGTTGAGGTAGCTATCTACTCAGGTGCTGCTCGAGGTGCTGCGTCTGGGGGTGCTGCGTCTAGGGGTGCGGAGCTTGGGGGTGCTGACTCTGAGGGTGCCGGGTCTGGGGGTGCTAAGCTTGGGGGTGCGGAGCCTGGGGGTGCTGAGCCTGCGGGTGTGGAGCCTGGGGGTGCTGAGCCTGAGGGTGTGGAGCCAAGGGGTGCTGAGTCTGAGGATGCCGAGTTTGGGGGTGCTGAGCCTCGGGGTACTGCTTCTTGTGGAGGTCCTGCGGGTGTTTGGCCACGACTGTCTCCCCGGCTGGAGCCTCTCTCCCCGCAGCAGCTGCGCGAGTGGTTTGCTCAACGCACACGCCTTCGGAGTGGAGCTGCCGGAGCTGGAGACTCTGCCGGTGGAGACACTGGAGCTGGAGGTGTTGGAGTTACTCGTCTTGGAGGTGCTTGAGTTACTATTAGAGCTGGAGGTACCGGAGGTGCTGAAGCTGCTGGTCTTGGAGATGCTCGTACCAGGGGTACTGGAGCTGTCGGGACTGGTAGTGTTGGGGGCGCTGGCCTTGGAGGAGCTGGAGGTGGAGACCCTGTGGAGACTGGAGGCACTGGCGCTGGTGGCGCTGGAGCTGGAGGAGCTGGAGCTGGTGACACGGGAGCTGTTGGTGCCGGAGCTGGAGGAACTGGCACTGGTGGTGCTGGAGTTGGAGGAGCTGGAGCTGGAGACACTGGAGCTGTTGACCCTGGAGCTGGAGGGGCTGGAGCTGGGGGTGCTGTGTCTTGCGGTACTAGTGCTGGAGGCACTGTGCGGCCGCGACCGTACTTTGTTCCCCTGCTTCAGTAGGTTCTTGGTCTCCCGTCTGCTACTGGCCTTACTCCTCCCTTACTGTGTCCACCGCCTGACCAGTCATAGCCGCCGTTACAGCCAGCCTCCCCACTACTTTGCGGCCGCGACCGTACTTCGTTCCCCTGCTTCAGTAGGTTCTTGGTCTCCCGTCTGCTACTGGCCTTACTCCTCCCTTACTGTCTCCACCGCCTGACCAGTCACAGCCGCCGTTCCAGCCAGCCTCCCCACTACATGCTCCTTCTCCTTACACTGAGCAGACCGGGGATCTTTTAGAGCGTCGTGAGCCTGAGTCTCGTCCTGCCTCGCCTGTTCGCACTGTTCGCACTGGTCGTCGCGTTCCTCGTCCGCGTCCTCATCCTGTCCCCGGCACCCACGCTATGGCACTTCGTCCTTCCTCTGTTCCACTGCGTGTTCCTCGGACGCCTCCTCATGCGTCCTCTCTTCCTGCTGTCCCTGACCCTGAGTCTGACCTCGCTCATACTGCCAGTCCCACTGTCTCTCATCTCCTCGCCACTGTTGTCACTCACCATTCTTTTGAGTCCACTACTGCGTCTGCCCTCGTTGCTGAGCTGGTTGAGTTTGCTGCTACCTGTCGTCTAAACTACGCTGCTGCTCTTGTTTCTGAGTCTGCGTCTGCCATTCCTTCGTCCGTCGAGGGTGAGTGCGCTCTTGGCACGGACGTCCTTGAGGACACGCAGGAGGACTTTGAGTGTCTTGCAGCTGCTGTACCTCGTTTCGCTTCCATGATGCTTGCCCCTGAGGGAGACCCGGATGCACCAGACATCCCGACCCCGCGCTCTTACGCAGAGGCGATTACCGATCCTTACTCCTCTCAGTGGCAGACAGCTATGGATGCTGAGATGGCATCCTGGAAGTCGACATGCACCTACATCATCGCAGTTTCCCCCGTCTGGGGCGAACATAGTCGATGGCATGTGGATTTTAAGGGTGAAGCGGCCGCTGGGTTCTCCGCCTGCCTTCAAGGCGCGTTACGTTGCTAGAGGCTTTAGTCAGCGACAGGGGGTCGACTACTTCCAGACTTTCTCCCCCACCCCGAAGATGACCACTCTTTGGGTGTTGCTGCACGTCGCTGCTTAGCGTGACTACGAGCTGCACTCCTTGGACTTCAGTACAGCTTTCTTGCAGGGCAGCCTGCATGAGGAGATCTGGCTGCGCCGCCCACCTGACTTCACTGGGTCTTTTCCTGCAGGTACCCAGTGGAGCCTCCGGCGGCCAATCTACGGTCTCCGCCAGGCGCCTCGCGAGTGGCATGACACACTGAGGACTACACTTGCGGCTCTGGGGTTTACTCCTTCTACTGCTGACCCGTCGCTGTTTCTACGCACCGACACTTCGCTGCCGCCGTTCTACGTCCTCGTGTACGTAGACGACCTGGTCTTTGCCACTGCTGACACTGAGGCACTGACCCTTGTGAAGTCGGAGGTGCAGAAGAGACACACCTGTACTGACCTGGGTGAACTGCGCAGCTATCTTGGCTTGCAGATCACCCGGGACAGAGCACGGCGCACCATCACCCTAACTCAGTCACACATGGTGCACCAGGTCCTTCAGCGCTTCTGCTTAGGCACATGAAACACCACCATGCAGCCGTAGGCTCTCAGCATGTTGACTGCTGCTGCACTCCCATACCACTTGGTGTAGGGGACCCACTGCTTGTCCCCCACAGTCGCCAGCACCCTGTTCTTCACAAGAGCGACCTGCCGCAGTGCAGTCACCCAAAACGGATCCGGGAGCCCTGCACGCCCAAGGAGAGTGCGCACAATGTGATTGATTGGAAATCCAACCTTTCCAATCTTCACTTTGATGGGTTGGAAGTTTCCAAGCCTCAAGGTTGAGGGTTGGAAATCCCAAACCAATCTTCCTCTCCAACTCAACCTTCCCGATTGCCTTCACGTCACTTCTCATCGAGCACTCTCTCAATGTTGACTTAGGAAATCCGCGGTAGTTAGGTAGAGTAGGCGTTACACAAGCGCTCGTACGCGTTGCTCGCGGGCAAAAAAATAAACCCCAGAGGGAAGGAATGGGATGCGGGAGGCATCAACCCTAAAGTTTTAGGGTTGATGCCTTCCGAGCGGCATGCCGTTCGTGATGGGTTTTTTTTTTTGTTGCCCGCGCGCAGCGCGGGCGCACAAAGCTTGCGTCAGCAGCAACGCAGAACGGACCCATCGCCACTGAGTACTTGTTTGCTGAGCTGAGCATCCTGAAACCTCGTTCTTACCTTTCCTAGCCGCTGCAGCAATCGTGCTAAGCTTGAGTGCCTTAGATGCTAGGGCTCTATGGCGAATGCGGCAATGCTGATTCGTGGCGAGGCGATCAACGCGCTTGGGAAGGTCGAGACTCGAGGCTGGAATTGGTCTGGAGGATTCATTACAGACTAACCTTAAAATGGTTAACGTTATAATCAATATTGAGTCGCTTATAGACACATCCTGAGGATGGTACCCGTAGATTCACTTGGAGTGAGAAAAGCTGATTCTCACATTTGATCACTATAGACCAGCTTTGACAGCAAATAGGAAAACCCCTTGTGAGACGATTGGCGTGTAGAGAGCAAATTGGATTCCATTGCACTATTGAGCCAGATACATGAGAGCAAACGAGAGTGCAAAGCATTCTGATACAATCTCACCCTCTCCTTCACCCTCCATTGCCTCTGCACAGTCAGCACACAAGACACCCAGCGCATGCCTTGCAGACATCTACACGAAGGTGTTGGGGCGGGAGGCCTTGTAGGTGGTCTTGAGGGAGCGCGAGGAGGCGCGCACGGAGCGGTTGGGCAGGGGGAAGCGGATCTTGTCGCCAATGAACTGCAGCGTGTTCACTCGCTTCACCTTGTCATCCGGCACCTCCGCTGTCTTGATGATCTGGTGGGAAGAGGGGGGTGGGTGAGAGGGAAAGGGGGGAGAGAGGGAAAGGGGGAAGAGGGGGTGGACGGGATGGAGAATGAGCTATCCTTAAAGTGCTCCATGTGGAAACAAACCGACAAACCTCACTAAATCTCACCCCACTGCACTGCCTGGCTGCGCCTGACGTGGATGCTGTGGGAGTGTGGCCAATTAGGCACGGCACCTCATCCTATCCCATCCCACCCCACTACACCACCCACCCTACCGCATCCCACCGCACTGCACCCCTTGCCCCCCTCCTCACCTGGGTGCCGTGGAAGCGCATGTTGAGCGTGGTGTCGCGGTACTCCTTGTACATGTTGTGGTACCCCGTGCGGCTCTGGTACCGCACCCACATGCCACTCCACCCACTCACTACCACCGCCACATTCCATCCACCCTACCGCATTCCACCGCACTGCGTTGCCGTGACTCCTCTGGACGCAGTGGAAGTGCATGCTGCCAGGTGTTCAAAGCACCCCATCCCACCACATCCCACCCATCCCACCCACCCCACTGCACCCCACCGCATCCTACCGCACTGAACTGCCTGAATTTAACGGACCTGGATGCCATGGAAGCGCACGCGGTGGCGCGAGGCCATCTCGTCGTACATCTGCTGCACGGCGCCGTTGAGCGTGGTATCGCGGTACTCCTTGTACATGTTGTGGTACCCCGTGCGGCTCTGGTACCGCACCCACATGCCGTAGTTCTTCACCACCGTCGGATTCTTCTCAAAGATCTGATTTATGGAAGGAAAAAGAGGACAAAGGGGAGGGAAAGAGGGGAAGGGGATAAAAAAAGGAAAGGGGGAAAAGGGGAAGGGAGCGGGCATGGGGTGGGAAAGAAGCAGGTGAAGCTTGTGAGGGCGAGAGGTTGAGATATGGAGACGGTAAAGTAGCTAATGAAACGGTTCCAATGTCTTTCAGACAAATGCCTCGATGTGTCGTCAGTGCCTGCAGGCTACGACTCGTCATCTTGATAGTTTCGTCATCCTCAAGACACACTCAACGTAACATGCTTTCCCACAGGGTTTACATCAGCATCATGCTGATCAAGGAGGTTAAGGGTCATGATCCAACCTGGAACACAGATGTAAAAAAAAGTGATGCTGATGAAACTGACTGGAGCAGGAATCTTTCAGACAAATGCCTCGTGTTTGTCGCCAGAGCCAGTCGGCTACGACTCGTCATCTTAAAAGTTTTTGACATCATCAAGACAGTAAAGCTCCTAGCACAGTACCCCAGAACAGAGCTTCATACCATACCTTGCAGGAATGATGATGAGTGTCATGGATCAATAACCAATGAGCAGAACGAAATCTGGACTGCATATCTTTCAGACAAATGCCTCGTGTTTGTCGTCAGAGCCTGTCGGCTACGACTCGTCATCTTATAAGTTGTTGACATCATCAAGACAGTGAAGATCCTTGCACAGTGCCTTCAGAACAAAGCTTCATACCATACCTTGGTGAAATAATGATTTAGGGTCACGCGGCAACAACCAATGAGAACGAAAGCTGGACCGGATATCTCTCAGACAAATGCCTCGTGTTTGTCGTCAGAGCCTGATGGCTACGACTCGTCATCTTAAAAAGTTTTTGACATCATCAAGACAGCCGTGAACTCTTGCTGTTTCAAGAAGCACTCATGTGGTGCATGGGAACAGCAGGATGGAGAAACGACCAGGAGATCTGGTCAACAAGGGACTGAGAATAATAAAAAGGGAAGAAGGAAACACGGATGCACTCAGAGTCGGTGTCTTTCAGACAAATGCCTCGTTGTGTCGTCAGAGCCAATCGGCTACGACTCGTCATCTTGTTAGTGTCGTCATCACCAAGACATTCACTCGACTCGTGCACACGGTGCGTTGCTACGATACCTGACGAAACACTTGCACAATATATCGTCAACTGGGAAGACGCATACGAAAAATAGGCGGGAAAGAGATGGACTGGAACCCATTATTCCTCAATCCAGATTCGATGTCATTCAGACAAATGCCTCGTGTTTGTCGTCAGTGCCTGCAGACTACGACTCGTCATCTTAAAAAGTTTTTGTCATCATCACGACATCGAAGCTTCCGTACCGTACCTTGGAGAAAAAACCAGGGTTCGAACTTGTAGTTGGATAAATACGAGAACGATTGAATACAGAAAAAAATTGGGAATAAGATAGGACTGGGTATCTCTCAGACAAATGCCTCGTGTTTGTCGTCTCTGCTCGTGAGCTACGACTCGTCATCTTAATCGTGTCGTCATCATCAAGACACCAGCCGAACCACAGGACCCGTTACTTAGATTCGGGATAAAACGGAACAAGGACGACCACACGGGTAAGGACATTGATAAAGCTGGAGCGAGCGTCTTCCAGACAAATGCCTCGCGTTTCTCGTACCTGCCTGTCGGCTACGACTCGTCATCTGCTCATTTTCGTCATCAAGACGCCCACCTCCGGTGAGTCTCCGTAAATAAGCGACGATGTAACGCAGCGGCTACGGCTCATCTCTCGTTAACCTACTATAACGATTGCGGACCGACGGAAAAAAACCTGAATTCTTGCACCGGCACTAACCCGAATTCACATTGACGCGGAGAGATCGATGGCTCCGATTGGCCGGTAGAGAATCTTTCAGACAAATGCCTCGAATGGTCTTCACGGCCTGACGGCTCCGACTCGTCATCTTGATTGGTTCGTCATCCCCAAGACACTCCCACTCGATCACAACCCCCCTCTCTAACGGCTACGATGCCACTGGTCCGTCTCGCACGGGCTGTTCCTGAGAGCCAGGGTCGCTAACCCCAAAATGCTCAAATAGCAACTGTCCCGGCTCTTATCTCCACATTGCTGCGCAACAGGAGAGTCAGATCAAACCCGCGATCTACGAAACAACTCGTTAGCAGATTCCACTCCACTCCATGCCTAGAAGGCGTGACATCTCCATCAACCGGCCTCACGCTCTCGCACTAGTCGGCTTACGGCTGGCAACGACTTGCGTGACAACTGCGCACTCGAGGAAGATCCTAGGAAGAAGAGGCCGCGAAGACCTGATGTGAAACACATACCCGAACCCATGACCACAGCCAAAACCCTTGTGAAATGTTGAAAATCTCCATTCAAAGATATGGTATACCTGGATGGAGCCCAACACTCCTGGATCGCGCCGTCAATCCCTATTTAACACCCCTTTGAACTTACCTCGTGAACTTACTACTCACCTCGTTGATCGCTAGGACTTGACCGTGAGCCTTCTTCACTCTACGCAGCTGACTCAAAAAGTACCTGTGGGTATAACACAAGGGAGTGGAGGGGAGAGGGGGGAAAGGGGAGAGGGAGCGAAAGTCTGAAACCCACGCCAACAACTCAATAGAATTTGATTTGCGAAAGAGCAAACTAGTAGGCTGAAGAGGTTTCAAAAAGGGTGCATGAAACGGAATGTCGCGTCTTCAGCTGCTTGGGAAGTTCCGAAGGTGCTCAAATCAGTATCCAGCTACGATCTACTCTTCCGAAGCCATCGACCGCTTCCGACGAGGGCAACGCCAGGGTCCTATCAATGAATGACCACGAGAAACGTCAAGAACGACGCGGGATCAACGCGGCAGGTGCTCGACGAAATGACGACCCACACGGGCGACGAAAGCCGAACGGCGTCTCATCTACGGCGAAACTGAGAGAGAGATCGATCGGCGCTAGACTAGCGACGAATCATGGCATCACACGACTACTACTGCGACACGGTCAGATGCCCCTAACTTCCGCGCGCGACGTTGCTCCCAACCACCCCATCCTGCGCATCCAGAATGCAGCTCCCAGCTCCCTTTGAGCCCTCTCAAATGTCATGATCCCTCAGCTCCCATGCTCCGCAACGGCCACCAGACAGCCTTCTCCGTCAACGTTTGCTCCCCCAACCTTCTCGTTCTAGCCTACACGCCAGCTCGCACGCGAACCAGATCAGATCCCAGGCAGTCCTAGCGCGCAGTCTCCATCCATCCGCCAACCGACATCGCCCCTTCTGCGAAGAACGTCTCGACTGCATCAACACTGTGCGCACCCCACCAGCGTCGCTGGACTCCGCCTTCGTCTCAGCACTTGGCATCATGCTTGTCCGCGTTATAAGGCCCAACCGGAACTGTTCTGTCCGCGGTATAAGGCTCACCAGAACTTGCTCTTGGCGCGCACTTGGTCGATGGCCCAGAGCTTCATGCGGTAGATCTTGGGCGTGGGGTCGTTGGGGCTCGGGTTCATGCGCCCCACCACATGGTACTGGTGGAACTGCGCGCACCACACGGCGGGGCGGGGGGGGCAGGGCGGAGGCACGACGAGAAGGGGGGGTATAATGGGGGGCGGGGGGGTGGGGGAGTGGGGAGAGGGGTGGGGTGGAGGTGGGAGGGTACGGCGAAGGATCAATTAACAGGACGGGTAGATTAAGGCGACGTGGTGCCGGTGGAGTGATAAGAGAGAGTCCGGGCGGAATGTGGCGAAACAGCATCTTGAGGAGCAGATGTTGCGGCTGCTCTGGAGGCCCACGACACCGAATCGCAAATTTCTTAAGGGTGTGCGCTTTAGCGCGCTTTATCATCTCGAGAGCAGGACGAGGGACGAGAACCTAGGCTAAAAAATATAAACGAAGGAAAGTGGGCGGTGCTAACGAGAGGCAGCTACAACCGTTGGAAGCCGAATCCGACACGATCAGCAATCTACAACCAACGAGAAGGGAGGAGGCGACGCGTACTAAAAGGACTATTAGGATACGCACCCGGTACTTCACCATGGTTGCGAAGGGGGTCTGTTCAGCAAGGAGAAGGAGTAGGGAGGAGGAGAAAAGGAACGGACAATAGGTGAAGGGAGAAACTTGATGGGCCGGGCCAAGCAGCTGTAGTGGCAGGCAAGGTGGGAGGACCGGGCAGCTGCGAGGGAGAGATGAAGTGAGGAGGCAAGGCGAGCCGAGGCGGGGTGAGGTTGGGGAGGGAGGGGAGCGGAGAGTGCCGGGGGAAAAGTGGGCGAGGGGAAGAATTGATGCAGGCGGATGTGGTGGATTGAAGCGGAAAGAAAGTGGGCGGAGCGGGGAAGAATTAGGGTTGTGGCGGGAGGAGAATGGCTGGGGTGGGGTGGGTGTATGTCCAAGTATGTGCTGAGGGGGGGAAACTGCGATGACGCTTTTGGGATTCGCTCATGCCCTGCCGAGGAGCCAACCTTTCAATTTAACTCGATATCTCGTGCCTGTTTTGTTTGAAGCTGCGCGGATTATATTTTGAACTTCAATGTAGTAACGAATCATTCTGTTCAACCCATTTGTCGCAGAGCCTTGGTTGTCAGAACTGAGTGTCCAGGCGGCACGTGCTGCCTACCCACTGAGGAGCTCCTAAATATTTGAATGACAACCACAGACATCGATGCCTCGTCCACGCGCTCAGTCGAAGATAGTGTTTTCAACAAAGCCTCGCGGCCCATTCGCGGCGCGTCGCAGCGCCACAGCGCTGAAGCTCCTCGTTTTTCTCTTCGTTTCGGCTCTGGTGGGATTAGTGATTTTTGCTCAACGCCGCTTTGTGAGTGAAGTGCCGACACGAGCACAAGAGCTCCCGTTAAAATTACGTCTCTCAACCGATACTGCACCGAGATATGTAGATTCCTCATCGGTGAAATCGAGCAGCCTCCAGCCAGGCAGCGACGATCTCAGCAGCTCCTCCTCTTCCCTCCAACCGCATTCCGCCCATTATCATCCCCTCCATCTCCGCAGCCTCTTACCCGCCGATTTCTTCGCTCCTCGCGTCCCGCCCACCGTTTACCCGCGATCCGCCGATTCCTCCACCCCGCACTTACCTCTTCCTGCAGCCGATCCTCAGAATGACACCAGCACAGCCAGCCTCGGCGGGAATCCAAATCGCGCGCGCAAGCACCGCCGCCGCCGCCGTCGCCGACGCGTTGGCGGCGGGCGCAAAAGCGGGCTGTGCATCGCGATCGCGTCTTCCCCGCGCCCGGACCCGCGGATGATCCGCGCGCCGTGGTTCACCGTCACGAACCTGCTCAAGGCGCTCGACGCCAGGCGCGCGGGGGCGCGGCCGCGCGGGACGGGGAAGTCGCGCGCACTGGCGGAGAGGGGCGCGGAGCTGTTCGACCGCGCCATGCGCGTTGTCGTGTACAGCGGGGGATGCCACGTGCGAGATGTGCGGAAGATGGCGGAACAGGTGGCGGAGGGAGAGGAGGAGGGGAAGAAAGAGAAGGATGGACACGATAGCGGGTCTGTGAGTGGGGTTGAGCAGAATAAACGCGTAGGGGAAGAGAAAGGTGCTTCTTCTTCCTCTTCCTCCTCCACCACCTCCTCCCCCCCTCGCTTCCACATCCCAGCCTCCTATGATCTCGCTGCGCACCGCCTCGCCCGCGCCACCAACGCCTCCCTCGCCTCCACGCGCGCGCTCGTTGCCACGCTCGCCACCGCCGCGCGCCTCAACCCGCTCGCGGACCCCCACACGGCCGCCATCCGCGCCACCGCCGCAACCCTCTCCCTCCCCATCGTCACCCTCCCCGCACACCCCGCCGTGTGCGCGCTCCTCGACGACCCGGCGGCGCTACTTAACAA
This sequence comes from Closterium sp. Naga37s-1, assembly GCA_947471745.1. Taxonomy (NCBI): domain Eukaryota; kingdom Viridiplantae; phylum Streptophyta; class Zygnematophyceae; order Desmidiales; family Closteriaceae; genus Closterium; species Closterium sp. Naga37s-1. Next base: position 622,952 of record CANJKZ010000809.1, read on the forward strand.
AGTGCCGGCGGGAGTGGTGGAGAGCGAGGGGTGGGAGCGGTGGCGGTGGCATGTGAAGGTGGCGATGGACACGGTGCACGTGGTAAGGCAGTGTGTGCACACGGGCGCGCGCATGGTGCTGCTGCTGCAGGATGACGTGGTGCCAGCGTGGCAGTGGGACGTGGGGCTGGAGCGGTTCGTTGCCGTGGACCTGCCGCGATTGGTGGGCGCAAGGGGGGGAGAGGAGGAGGAGGAGAGAGAGAGGAAGAGGGGAGGGGACGCGAAGCAGAAGGAGGAGCAGGGGCGGGAGGAGGAGAAGGAGCAGGAGGGCAATAACGGAAGGTTGGGAGGGGCTGAGAGTGGCAACAAGGGCCGTGGCTTGCGCACCAGCTACCCTTCCTGGGACGTGCTGTCGCTGTACTACCCACAGACGTACGGGTGGAAGCTGGCCCACGGGGCGGAGTACCCAGTGCCGTGCTGCGCGCAGGCGCTGCTTCTCAACGCGTCCACGGTGGACGGGCTGCTGGGGCACGTGGAGGCGGGGCTCATGCACGCGCCCCTCGACCTCCTCATCCATGAGTACCTCCTCTCTGGTGCTGTTCGGGGCAACGGTGGTGATGGGAGTGGAGGCGGTGGTAAAGGTGGTGGCTTGGGTGATAGTGAGGGTGGTGGTGCTGGTGAAGGGCGACGTCCGAGGGCGTATGTGCACATCCCATCGCTCTTCCAGCACATTGGGTTTGTGAGGACGAATGCTCTCAAGGGGAACCAGGGCCACAGCGACAAGCGGTTTCGGCCGGACTATGTGGAGGAGCTGTATAGGAGTGCGGAGGAGGTGAGGGATGAGTGGCGGAGGAAGGAGGAGATGGAAAAGGAGGAGCGTGAGATGATCAGAAAAAGGGCTGCTAGGATACGAAAGTACCATACGCAGCCAACAGGTGGAAAGGTGGCTGGTGGTGCTACGATATAGGTGGTGCTCTGGGGAAACTAGAGAGTGAAGGGAGTTGGTGAAAAATTGGCGCGGCGGAGGTTGATTTCTCAACGTGGATACGCCAGCCAGTCCATGTGGAACGTCAAAAAGCGAAACAATAACGGTTCAGCTTTGTCCATCCCCTTTGCTTTGAAGACTTCACGATTTGGGCTCCCATTGGCATTATTGCAATTTTGCATAAATCTAGTTGGGATGTAGTTCACATAATGAATGCAGTTGGAGTGTAGCTTACGGAAGTATCGAAGAATATCCGTTGGACCTTCACCCCCTTCTTTTTAGTCGAAGTTGCAGAAGCGGGTACAACGCATGCACGAAGGTCTAGGGTTTCGCCAGCCGTCGCTTGTACGGCACTCAAGCGTCGCTCGCAATCACACGCCACATGTAACGTGTTACGTGAACTCAGAGATCGTCTAGGCAAGGGGAAAGGAAGGGATGCAGCGCGAATGGCCGAAGCTGTGCGAGTCAGAGATAGCTTCTTGTGTGCTCCAATATAGCCCACGAGTCTTGAGCTGCGCAACAGTAGAGTGCACCAGAGAAAGGGGCTTGCTTTGGATTCAGTCCGTCCCTTCCTCACTGTCCTTGTGTGGCCATCGGTCACCAGTATTTGACTGACCTAGTTGCGACGAGCCAGGTGATTGACGATTCTGCGGGACTATCGAATCTCAAGTCTGACCCGCAGACCTAGTTGCTAGAAGTGAACCAACGCCAGATTTCGCCAGCGATATTAGTGACTGCGACGGAATAAGGCCTAGAAATCTGACGCTTGACATACTTTATGCTGCGGAATAAGGCTAGATCCTGGTTTTGCAGAGTACCACAGTGCTTTAGAGGAATACGGCAAGCGCAAATAAGCGACCGATTTTTTTTGCTTCGCTCCGTTTAGCATTCCTTGCACGAGTATTTCCAGTTTCACACCCGACCGCTTCCAGCTTGTACCCGAAGTATCCTCGATCGGTATTTCGTTATAAGAAGCGGCGTTCATCCCTATAAATTTTTATTTTCTTCGTTTTCCGGCTAATTAAAATGTCGGACAGCGAGGAGGACTACTACCAGGACTCGGAGGAGGAGGAGCAGGTGGACGACTCGGACGACGACGAGGACTATGGCTTCGACGACCCCGACGTCGACGACGACGATCCCGTGCTGCGACCCAGACAGGTGGGGTTAGGGCCTTTTATTGTGCTCGAGTAGGCGAATTTCGGTAATCACTGTTGAGACTTCTCAAAGGGGACGACTCGGACGACGACGATGACTATGGCTTCGATGATCCTGACGTCGACGACGACGATCCAGTGCTGCGACCCAGACAGGTGGGGGAAAGGGCTGCGACTACGACAGGTAGGGCTAAGGCTGCGACTCAGGCAGGTGGGGCTAGGGTCATTTTAGGAGACTTTTGAGTCGACTCGTCACGACGTCGACGACGACGATCCCGTGCTGCGACCCAGACAGGTCCGGCTAGGGTTAATTTTAGATGCTTCAATGGACGAATTCCGATTCTGGTGGCCAGGCGTTGATGTGCTCTGGAGCGCCTCGCCTTGCTCGTTATTCGTGAAATTAGAAAGTTGTGGTTATCAATATCGACGTGCCTACTCGTTCACATCCACCACCTCGTTGACGCATACGAGAACGGTAGGCCATTTGTCCTCTTCATCTTCTTCTTCGTCTTCCCATTTTTCATCATATGCGAATTCGAAATATCAAATACACGGAGCAGGTGCGGTACAAGATTCTCTTGGAGAAGGACATTCTGCAGCAGCAGGAGGAGGCTTTTGAGTCGACTCAATATCGGCAGCCCGTTGTGCTCCTTCTTCCTATTTCCTATCATATGCGAAATGGACTCTGCAATACACGGAGCAGGTGCGGTACAAGATTCTGTCGGAGAAGGACATTCTGCAGCGGCAGCAGGAGGCGACCGGCGACGTGGCGACGGTGCTCTCCATCCCCATGGACGACGCCGCCATCCTGCTCCGCCACTTCAAATGGTAGGTCACTTGATTGGTCTGGTCAGTCGCCTCAATTTGGCAGTCCCTTCAAGCGGTTATAGTACGATATGGTCGGTCGCTTAAATTAGTGATTATCTGTCACCTGAGTTGTCAGTTACTCAAATTGGGAAGTCACTTGAAATGTCAGTTACCTGAAATGTCAGAACCTGGTCATGTCAATCACTTCGTATTAGTCACCCTGTCTCTGGCATTTCAACTAATCAGTCGGGGCGTCAAATGGTCAGTCTCCTTAAGTGGTGAAGCGAATGGTGGTCTCACTGATGGCCATTTGAGATTTCTGGTATCTTACCCTTGCCCCTGTTCGCTTGCCCCCCTGCCCTCTTGACCCGCTTCTGCTTTTCCTGCACGTGCTCCCCCAGGAGCGTGAGTCAGGTGAACGACGAGTGGTTTCAGGACGAGGACCGCGTGAGGAAGGCGGTGGGGCTGCCGCGCCCGCACTCTCCCTCCTCCTCCTCCGCCTCCGACCGCCGCCCCGGCAAGGAACCCGAGGTGAGGCGCTGCCGTGCTGTGGGGTGGGATGGAGGGCGTGAGGGGGCGAGGTGAGCAAGAGGAGGAAACGTGGTGAGTGAGGTAGTGCACTCCCCCTCCGCCTCCTCCGCCTCCAACCGCCGCCCCGGCAAGGAGCCCGAGGTGAGGCTCTGCCGTGCTGTGGTGGGTGGGATGGGGTGGAAGGAGTGAGGGGAAGGAGGGGAGGGAGGGGATGGAGGGGATTGAGGGGAGGGGAGTGGAGGGGAGGAAAGGTGGCAAATGGGTGGAGGAGGCGGAGGAGGAGGACGGTGAGTGCGGGTCAGGTAGTGCAGATGTGGTGCGGCTGTGGTCAATGTGGGTTTGTGGCACTCCGTACGGATGTTTATAACCCGCATGGTGGTGCATGAATGGTGCATGGATGGTGCTTGAATGGTGCATGGATGGTGCATGGATGGTGCATGAATGGTGCATTAATGGTGCATGGATGGTGCTTGAATGGTGCATGGATGGTGCATGGATGGTGCATGGATGGTGCATGGATGGTGCATGGATGGTGCATGGATGGTGCATGGATGGTGCATGGATGGTGCATGAATGGTGCATGGATGGTGCATGGATGGTGCATGAATGGTGCATGGATGGTGCATGGATGGTGCATGGATGGTGCATGGATGGTGCATGGATGGTGCATGGATGGTGCATGGATGGTGCATGGATGGTGCATGAATGGTGGATGGATGCGTGGTGAGGGAGGGAGGGGAGGGAGGGGATTGAGGGGAGGGGAGGAAAGGTGGCAAATGGGTGGAGGAGGCGGAGGAGGAGTAGGGCGAGTGCGGGTCAGGTAGTGCAGATGTGGTGCGGCTGTGGTCAATGTGGGTTTGTGGCACTCCGTACGGATGTTTATAACCCGCATGGTGGTGCATGAATGGTGCATGGATGGTGCTTGAATGGTGCATGGATGGTGCATGGCTGGTGCATGGCTGGTGCATGGCTGGTGCATGGCTGGTGCATGAATGGTGCATGCATGGTGCATGGCTGGTGCATGGATGGTGGATGGTTGATGGATGTGTGGTGGATGCTTGCCTGGTGGGTCAATGGCGGATGATGGTGCATAGATTTCTGTTCTCATTCCGCTCATTCCCATCTCACCAGGCGCCGTGCTGTGGGTCACTCTGCTCATCGCTCTCTTCCCTATCCCCATGCCCCTGTCGATCTCCCTTCTCTGCCTCGTCTGGCCATCTGCTTGTCAAGTTCCCTTCCTCATGTCCCCCTTCCTCATGTCCCCCTTCCTCATGTCCCCCTTCCTCATGTCCCCCTTCCTCATGTCCCCCTTCCTCATGTCCCCCTTCCTCATGTCCCCCTTCCTCATGTCCCCCTTCCTCATGTCCCCCTTCCTCATGTCCCCCTTCCTCATGTCCCCCTTCCTCATGTCCCCCTTCCTCATGTCCCCCTTCCTCATGTCCCCCTTCCTCATGTCCCCCTTCCTCATGTCCCCCTTCCTCATGTCCCCCTTCCTCATGTCCCCCTTCCTCATGTCCCCCTTCCTCATGTCCCCCTTCCTCATGTCCCCCTTCCTCATGTCCCCCTTCCTCATGTCCCCCTTCCTCATGTCCCCCTTCCTCATGTCCCCCTTCCTCCTTCCCGGCCCCTCCCTGTCCCTGTCAGCCGCACCTGACATGCGGCATCTGCTTTGAGAGCTACCCCCAGGCGGCCATGAAGCCTGCAGAGTGCTTCGACCACTTCTTCTGTGACGCCTGCTGGCAAGGTCAGTGCTGTGTGCTGCTCACCAGGTGCGAGGTGTGTGGTGCTAGCTATCACTAATCATCATCAACATCTCGCAACCCCTTCCCTTGCCGTCCCTTTTTTTTTTTTCCTACTGAATTTCCCCCTCTCTGGGGTGCCTGTGTCTGCGCTGCCCGGACCCCTCGTGTGGCGCAGCGGTGGAGGAGAAGGAAGGGCATGTATGCTGCTCCTCACCACTCCTCTCCTCCCCCCCGTCCTTCCCCTCCCCTCCTCCAGGCTACGCCAAGGCAGCGGTGGCGGATGGGCCGGGGTGCCTCTGTCTGCGCTGTCCGGACCCGTCGTGTGGAGCAGCGGTGGGGGAGAAGCTCGTGCTGGCGTCGCTGCCGGACGCCCTGCGCGCCAAGTACCTCAAGTACCTGCTGCGCTCCTATGTGGATGACAACCGCAATGTGAGTGGGTTATGGCTGAGAGATGTAATGTGGGGCTGCTAAACACCCTGCGCGCCAAGTACCTCAAGTACCTCCTGCTCTCCTACGTCGATGACAACCGCAATGTGAGTGGGACAGGGAACTGGTGGGGCTGGTTGTGCTGCTGTGTGTGCGGCTGAGTGCCACTCTTGAAAGGGCCGCTACACGCCCTGCGCGCCAAGTACCTCAAGTACCTGCTGCGCTCCTATGTGTGGATGTTAAACGCAATGTGAGTGTGACAGTTGTTGCATTGTGAGGGATGTGCTGTGCTGTGTTGGGCTGGGTTGGTTCACCTTCACGCTGTACCCACTCGACTGGTCTTTGGAGTCGGCCCTGTACCCTCTGCAAGGATCGCATTCGACTGGTCTCTCACCTTAAAACGCCTTTGCCACTCTCCCTCTCCTCCAAACAACTCCCTCTTTCCATCCCGTTTCCCTTCCCTTATGGCTGGCTCAGGCCTAAGTTAGAATATATGCTACTTTGCTTTTGCGTTTTGCGTTTATACGCTTAACGAATTTGTACGCTGCGTGTAATTTGAAAATTCGCCGAGTAGAATTTCGGGCAGACCGAAAAAAAAAACAAAATTTCAATCTAAATCTCGCGACGTGGCGATCTCTATTTCGAGTTGCAGATGTCGCGAACTGAACTCGAATTTTGAATTTTAAACTCCAAACCTCCTCAACCCCACCCCTCCACTGTTTCACACCCCTTTAAACCACAGCATTCCACCACCCCCTTCAACCACTACTTTATTGGTTGGGAGCTCAACCCAACCCAATCTCCCAGGCATAAAGAGTGGCATTTGTTCACTCGACATTCATTCTCTCGCTTCCTATTCTAGCGACCTCTTCTCCCCAGCCACCATGGCTGCTACTCCTACAGCAACAAGTTCTCGTTCTACACCTTCAGATGCTCCTGGTAGTTCCACTGGAGGGACCTCTTCTGTTACGGCTTTGGTCTGCATGGACAGCAAGCACGCTGTGTACCGCCACTTCAAAGTGCCGGCCGACAGCGTTGGCGAGAACGACACCAAGGTGTGTGCCTACTGCAACTTCAAGTTCGCTGGCGGGGTTTACCGCTGCGCGCAGCATATCACCGGCTGGAACGGCATGCGCCGTCGCGAAGTGCATCTCTGCACTGCAGCGCCGAAGACTGCACGTGACACCGCGAAGGCGCTTTACGAGTCCAAGTTGAAGGTCCGTGAAGAGAAGCGTGCGGCTGAAATTGCGGCGGTCGGCGCAGTCAACGGCGGAGGTTCGGACAAGAAGTCGAATGTCCGACTTCTACGGCGATGACGCCGCGTGCGCGAACCAAGCTGCGGACGAGTCCATATGCCTCTTCTTCGCCGCTCTTCATCTGCCGGAGCATCACGCGGACCACCCACTGTGGCGGAATGTAGTCTCAAGCATCCAGCGCGTGGGGCAGAATTACATCCCGCCGAAGAGACGCTACATCGGTGGCGTCGGTCTTGCAAAGTGTCGCCAGCGCATTGAGGCGGCTCTCGCTCCTATCTCAACAAGCTGGCGCCGTGATGGTGTCACCGTGGCAAGCGACATGTTCTCTGACAAGGCCGGCCGCCTGCAAGCCAATGTGCTCCTCATCAACGATAGTGGAGCGGTGTTCGTGGAGTCGATCGACACCAAGATGGAGATGAAGACCGGCGGCTACATTGCGGGCATCTTGCGCCCCATCATCGAGAAAGTTGGCCCCGAGAACGTCGTTGCCTTGTGTTTTGACGGCGGCTCCAATTACGCGGCGGCATGCAGGGAGTTGATGACGGAGTATCCCCACATCGAACACATCCCTTGCGCGACCCATGTCCTTGATCTCCTGATGGAAGACATCGGGAAAATGGGATGGGCGAAGGACATCGTCACGCGCGGGGACACCCTCATCTCGTTCGTCCGCAACCATCACTTCACCCGTGGATACATGCGGAGAGAGCTCGTGAACGGCGGCAAAGGGAAACAGCTACAAGCCCGCGGGAACCCGATTCGGCACCAACTACACCGCCATTAACCGCCTCTGTGAAGTGCGCGCCGGCCTGACACAGAGGGTTGGGGCAGATACCTTCAAAGACAACATCCTCGATGCCACGTGGTGGGCGCGCGCCGAGTTCTTCACGAAGCTGATGAAGCTCCCGTTCGTCGTCATGCGCAAGACTGACTCGGATGCGAAGGGCATGATGGGTCGTCTCTACGACCTTATGCTCCAGCTCACCGAGGACATCCGCGACTTCCTTGACGAGCATGCAGAAGGGGTCCTGTCAAGGGGAGAGGTGGGGGAGATTCGGAAGATCGTGCAGGACCGCTGGGACAATGGGCTGGCGTGCAACATGCACGTGATTGGCCGCATCCTCAACCCCCCCAACCAGGAAGAGGGCATCTTCCGCACCGATCTGGAGTGCACGAGGATCTTCAAACAGTACGTGTCCAAGCACTATGACGACCAGACAGTCACCAGGAAAGACGGGGTCGAGCGCCGCGCCTTTCTCGTCATCCAGGAAGGCCTCAATGCCTTCCTAAACCTCCAAGGCAGCTTCGGCATGCCCGCCGCTCTTGCCGACCGTGCGGCAGTGAAGGAGGGCAAGATGACCGCGGTGGCCTGGTGGTCGTGGCATGGGACCGAACATCCGGAGCTCACCACCACGCGCCCTCACGCAGCCGGTGTCTGCGTCACCATGCGAGCGGAACTGGGCGAAGTTTGATGCCGTGCATACGGCACGCCTGAACCGGCTCGGCGCGGAGAAGCTTCGGGACCTCATGTACGTGACGCACAATTAGCAGGTTGTGCATAATTGGCACAAGGTCCCTGAAGGGCAGCGGGTGGTGAAGGGAAACATCGAGGACCCCCCCACTCCGGCTGGCTACAACGTCGAGGAGGAGGTGGAAGAACCTGAGGTGGGGGAGGATGATGTGATGGCCGATGAGTACTAGCGGAAGGCTCCATGCATGAGCGGCAGGCGGGGGATTAAGGATGGACATGCAGAGTAGGGGGAGGGGTGGTAGCATGAATGTGGTGGAGGAAGATGTAGTGGTAAATTAGTTTTACGGGTTTTTTTTTTTTCTGTAACTTTCATATTAATAAGCGGACATCACCCCCCCATCCCCACCTCTTACCCCAAAAATCTGCCCGGGAAAAAGTTTTTCCCTGCCCGGGCAAGTGTATTCTTGTACGTACCAGACCCCTCATGGCCAGCGTCTAGCGTATATACTCTCGCGTATATACGAGAGCGTACAAAACGCTAAACGCGTTTATTCCAACTTAGGCTCAGGCCAAGGGTTGTGAGTATGTCTTTTTTTTCTCTTCCTTCGCCCCCCCCCTTCTCCCCCCTTCCCACCCTCGGGCAAAGTGGTGCCCTGCCTTCTGGGTGTCGTGTTTTGAGTCGACTCGAAGTACTCCTCATTTCCCGCTCCACCCTTCCACCTTCCCTGTTTCCTCCTGCTGCTACTGTCCTCCACAGGCCAAGTGGTGCCCAGCGCCAGGCTGTGAGTACGCAGTGGAGTATCTACCGGACTCCACGCACTACGACGTCATCTGCAAGTGCTCCTTCGCCTTTTGCTGGAATGTCAGTCCGCACTTGCCCTGCCCTGCCCTGCCCTGCCCTGCCCTGCCCTGCCCTGCCCTGCCCTGCCCTGCCCTGCCCTGCCCTGCCCTGCCCTGCCCTGCCCTGCCCTGCACCATCCCACACACCCTTCTCCCACTCCCACATTTCCCGCCCATGGTATCCCTCCCTATTTCCCACCCACCCTCCCTCCCTTTCTCCCTCCCTCCCTCCCTCCCTCCCTCCCTCCCTCCCTCCCTCCCTCCCTCCCTCCCTCCCTCCCTCCCTCCCTCCCTCCCTCTCCCTCCCCTCTCTCCTCCCTCTCCCCCACCACTCATTTAACCGACTGTAGCATGTTCCCATGCGCCCTCTCTCTTCCCCAGCATTGCTTCTTCACACCCGTTTCACGCCGCTGCTGACAGTGTTTAGATGAGGTGCTCTTTTCTTCCACCAGAATCCCCTCTCACTCACCGCCTGGCCCTGCCTTCCCTCCGCTCATCACCCGGCAGTGTTTGGAGGAGGAGGCGCATCGGCCAGTGGACTGTGAGACGGTGTGTTAGTGGGTGCTGTGCTGGAGTCCTCATTTCCCATTCACTCTTGCACGTCTCTCTCTGTCACTCGCCGCATGCCCTTGCCTTCTCTCCATGCCCCATCAGTGTTTGGAGGAGGCGCATCGGCCAGTGGACTGTGAGACGGTGGGCAAGTGGAGTCGTCATTGCCTCTTTCTCTCTCACACACTTTCCATCCCACGAATGATCACACACTCCCACTTCCCACTGTGTGCCCCTGCCCTTCCCTCCGTCGCCCGGCAGTGTTTGGAGGAGGCGCATCGGCCGGTGGACTGTGAGACGGTGGGCAAGTGGATCCTCAAGAACAGCGCCGAATCAGAAAACATGAACTGGTATGGCTGACGCATCAATCAAGGAGTATCGGCCTTGCTTTCTCTTTGCGTTCTTCACCTCCCCCCCCCCCCCCCCCCCTCCCCTTCGTTTTTGGCATCAATTCTATTGGGACTGAAACTCCTGTTCTGTGCTGCCCTCCTTCCCTTGTACCCCCCACCCACACCTGCCCTCGGAATCGATCCTCCTCAACCCGTGCCTGGCAGGATTCTGGTGAATTCAAAGTCGTGTCTCAAGTGCAAGCGGCCCATAGAGAAGAACTCAAAGTCGTGTCCTTCCCGCTTAACCCCCACCACACATGTCCCTTAAACCCGCACCACACCGTGCTGCCCTGCCTGGCTGGCAGGATTTTGGCGAATTCCAAGTCGTGTCCCAAGTGCAAGCGGCCCATAGAGAAGAATCAGGGGTGCATGCACATGACCTGCACGCCTCCCTGCAAATACGAGTTCTGCTGGTGGGTCCCCCGCCCTGCCCCGGCCTGCTCGCAAAACACGACTTGTTATTCCTGATTCGAACCAGGGCGTTTGTGTGTGGGGGGTCTGTGTGATATGAACCCCTAGAAGGGCTTCTGTTGTGTTCCCCTGTCGTTTTCTTGTTTGATTATTGCTCTTTTTTGTTTCTGGGATTAATCCTTTCTCTGCTTATCTCTGCCGACTGCCGCCACCATGCCCCTCACCGTGCCGTCCCCCCAGGCTGTGTCTAGGTGCATGGTCGGAGCATGGGGAGAAGACAGGTGGCTTCTACGCATGCAACCGATACGAGTCCGCCAAGCACGAGGGCGTGGTGAGCTCACTGCCACTGCTCACACACCCAACCGTCCCCTTCCCCCCCACCCCACCACCACCCCACCACCACCACACCACCACCACGCGCGTGCAACTGATACGAGTCAGCCAAGCACGAGGGCGTGGTGAGCTCACCACCCCTTCCTCGCCTTTTCTCTGCCATGCATTCTCATGTTTCCTCCGGCCCCTCCTGTTGTTTCACCACCACATCCACCCCCCTCCCTCACGCTTTCCATTCTCCTGATTGCGTGCGTTGCGTTCCTGCCTGTGGTGGCGGCAGTACGACGAGACGGAGAGGCGCAGGGAGATGGCGAAGAACTCACTGGAGAAGTACACCCACTACTATGAGCGCTGGGCCGCTAACGAGCAGGTGGGGTGCGAGGGAGAGGGCATGGGCAATGCGCAGGTAGGTGGCAACCCTTTTAGAGGGAGGAGTGGGGGAGTGGGGGGGAGATGGCAAAGGACTCACTGGAGAAGTACACCCACTACTACGAGCGCTGGGCTGCTAACGAGCAGGTGGGGTGGGGGTGGGGCAATGGGTGGTAAAGCGGTGAGGAGAAGTAACACACTACTGAGTGTGGCTAATGGGCCACAAGTGAGCCGGTGCCGGTGGGATATATGGCCTCCGTCACAACAAGCCTAGCATGTCTGGTAACGCGTACTTGCACTCGGAGTCCTGTTAAACCTTCTCGGTGCCTTCATATAGATGTGGGTAGGCGCGCGGGGGAGGAGACGTGGCCTGGGTGGGAGTCGCTTGAATGCAGCACAGCAAACATGAATGAAGGACACAATGATGGGAATGGAACCAACACGATGATGATGATGATGATGCTTCGGTGACGAAAGGTTGTAACCCTAATGAATTGTTCGAATGAGTGCCTCCTTAAACGTCGCCTGCTCTTGCTTTCCAAAGCTACCCGCCAGCACTGTAATTTTGTACACACGTTCACTCTCTCTCAATCCCCTCTCACTCTCACTCCCACTCACCCCTGCCATGTGTGCTGCCCCTCCAGTCGAGGGTAAAGGCGCTGGAGTCATTGCGGGAGATGCAAACCGTCAAGGTATGGCATGGGGCAGGCAGTCTGATGATGATTGTTTCCAGGGGTATGCTTCACTGCCTGCTCTTGGCTCTTGGCTCTTGGCTCTTGGCTCTTGGCTCTTGGCTCTCAAACGATGCTGTGTGTCTCACGATGGTCTCATGACGTTGCTGACTCCTGTCTCTGCATTGCGGGGGTGTGCCTGTCGTGCTGTGGGTGTATGGGCATGGCAGATAGAGCAACTGAGTGAGCGCCACAGCCAGCCCGTCTCGCAACTCAAGTTCGTCATTGATGCATGGCTGCAGGTATTTCTCAGCTGCCTATGTCATGCATCGCTGTATGCATGGCTGCAGGTATTTCTCAGCTGCCTATGTCATGCATCGCTGTATGCATGGCTGCAGGTGAGGATGCACAGATGGAATACTCCTTTCCTCACAATCGTTGCTTCCGTCTGGCATGTCTGTCTGGCCCTTTGCACTCGTATCGTGTCCGTCCTTTGGCTACGCCATATCAGGTGGTGGAGTGAAGCAAGCGTGGTCGTGTGAAGTGGCGGTCCTTTCTTCTCCCCGTCCACCCCATCTTTGACAGGTGGAGTACACCCCCTCACTTCCCGCTCTCCTGCTGCGCTCATAAACCTCCCCACCCCTCTCCTTACCACCCAGGCGATGGAGTACAGGCGGGTGTTCAAGTGGACGTATGCGTATGGATACTACCTGCTAGAGGCATAGGTGGTTATTTAAACGCTCTGCAAACCCTTGCCTCGCTCTCGCTCTTTCCTACTGCGCTCGTTTCCCTCCCTTCGCCAGGTGCTGGAGTACAGGCGAGTGCTCAAGTGGACGTACGCCTATGGCTACTACCTACCGGTGGCGGAGGCAGTTCTTTGAGTACCTGCAGGGCGAGGCGGACGCGGCATTGTGTGCCACATCAGACCATCTTCACTCGTTTGCTCCATCGCTTTTACCCCTGGTGGTCACGTGCAGGTGGTGGAGTGTCGCAGAGTCCTCAAGTGGACATATGCCTATGGCTACTACCTGCCGGAGGCTGAGGTCGTCACGTGATCCATCTGCACCCCCTTGCTCCATCTCTCCTTTCCTCGCCAGGTGGTGGAGTGTCGCAGAGTCCTCAAGTGGACATACGCCTACGGCTACTACCTGCCGGAAGCAGAGGTGGCGCGGAGGCAGTTCTTTGAGTACCTGCAGGGCGAGGCGGACGCGGCGCTGGAGAATCTGCACAAGATGGCGGAGAAGGAGCTCGAGCTCTACATCTGCGATGACGGGGACCCGCCTCCGACATCTTTTAACGACTTCCGGTCACGGCTGGCGGGGCTGACCAGGTGAGGGGGCAGCGGGTTAGTGAGCAGTATCAGGTGTGTGAGGAAAGCAGGGGCAGATGAGGCACGGGAGCACAAGTTGGCTGAGAAGGAGCTGGAGCTCTACATCTGCGATGACGGGGACCCGCCTCCCACCTCGTTCAATGACTTCCAGTCACGACTGGCAGGATTGACGAGGTGAGTGAGGAGGGGGTTGTGAGCAGAAGGTGGTGGATGTGAGTGGGGGAGGTGCTGATCACAAGATGGCGGAGAAGGAGCTCGAGCTCTACTTCTGTGATGATGGAGACCCGCCTCCCACTTCCTTCAATGACTTCCGGTCGCTACTGGCGGGGCTTACTAGGTGAGACTGGGGTGGTAAGCCGTGGTGATAGGTGGCTCTTGAGGCGCTTACAGCAGCTCTCGAAGAGATGATGGAAGGGATGGTGAAGCAGCTGAGAGTGACCTTTGCCACGCGTTTTTGCCTCTCACTCCCTTGCACGGCATCTACTGTCTGGCGGGTGGGACTCACAGGGTGAGAAGGGAAGGTTCTGACGGGAGAAGAGAAGGTGTGCGAGTTGGGGATATGAGTTGCACCTACAGCTAGCGCTGCCCTCACCCTCGCCGGTTCAACGCTTCTTCAACCGCACAAGCATCTCTCATCTCTTTGGCCCCCATTTCCTCTATCCCTCCATCCCTTCACCCCCACCCCCCCTCACAGTGTGACTCACACGTACTTTAAAAACCTGGTGAGGGTCCTCATTCTCTCCTTCCCCCCACTCTCCCTACCTTCCACCCTCCCTTCCGTCCCCCACCCACCAGTGTGACGCACACGTACTTCGAGAACCTAGTGAGAGCACTCGAGAACGGTCTGGCAGACGTCGAGAACGCCTCTACAGCTGCCTCCTCCACGCGTGCTGCCGCTGCCGCCGCAGCAGCAGCAGCGGGGCGAGCCATCGCCAGCACCTCACGCATCTCCCAGTCCCGCTTCGGTGCGCGCACCCGCTCCCGTACCACTGCCGCTTCCGCCGCCACTGCTTCCACGTCTGCTGCTGGCTCCTCTGCTGCAGGCCCAAGTGGTTCGTCTGCGGGAGCAGCAGCAGTGGGTGGTGGAAGTGGTGCCGGGTCGAGCCGCGGGAGTATTTTCCGGTCGTCGTCGTCGCAAGCGGCCGCTGCGGCGGCAGCAGCGGCAGTGACGGTGGGGAATACGGGAGGGAGGGATCGGGAAGAGACGGCGTACTGGTCGTGCGAGCACTGCACGTATGCAAACCCGTTGCCCGGCCGGGCATGTGCCATGTGCCATCTGCCACTTAGCACCCAGTGATGGGGGAATTGCAGTTGGCTGGGTGGGGCTGGGTTGTGGCAATTGTGTGTAGCATTTGAAGCCTGATGTAATAGTGCTAACAGGATGGTGTAGCTTAATCTGCCTTGATCTGTAATGTTTCTTTGTTCCGCATTAGGAAAGCAAAGTGCTAGGCAATTCATTGTGATAATGCTTGCTAATTTTAAGATGGAATATGCGGCCATTCTTTGGTAGTAAGATTCGATTCGTGGTGTAGCATCATTGAATAGTGCACACTAAGCGCCATCGCGCATTGACAATACAAAAGGTTTCCCGTCAGCGTGTCGACCTCCCATTCGCTGGGATACAGAGCAAACGAGGGCCAGTCGTCGTCCAACTTTCACAGAAATGCGCGGCTCGTTCGTCCTTCCCATTCATTCATGTTTCGGCCGGCCGCGTTTGTGGTTCAGCTCGTTTGTTTACGGGTCGGTCTACCCTGAAAAACTTTCTGACTGTTTCTCGTCAGTACTTCCGTCTACTGCACGCGAATTTACATCTGAGCCGTCAACACGAATTCGCGAATAACGACGACAGATGAACGTCTGTGCAGCGAAAACCGTTGTCCCAGACGACCCGTCCGCTTGCAGTTCCGTCAACTCCTTCCATGCCACGCCAGTGCACCGGAACGCACGATATGCACTCTGCTTGTCTGCTGTTATGCACTGCATCTTCGCTCTGCAGCATGATTTGACTAGAGTGCGATGCTGAGAGCATAATTCTGTTGCGCGTCTCACTCTCTCGACTTAGCTGCTGTGCATAGCTCCGGTCGAGCCCAGAGTGGGGTTGGCAGTCAAGTAGCGCCTCACCGTTTTCTGTAACCTGTTTGGCGTCGCTTCCTTTTCCGATTCCCACCTCGCTGTAACCACTCCGCCGTTAGCGCCCCCGTTGCGCCGGAACAAAAATCGAAGGAAGGTGGCCGGAGTGATCAAGGGCATCGTAGTTTGGTCAAATTCCAGTTTCGCCCGATGGCTTCTTCGACCAGCCTCTGCAGCCGAAGCGTCAGCTTCGGTTTATTTCCCGGGACCGCACGACGGACTGATTCCGTTCCGATCACGGATTCCGTCACAGCACGGCCGGTCTCAAACCTCTTCATGTGCGATGGCCTGAGATGCTCGCTAGACGGCAAATCTTCATCCCTAAAAGTCGCCGCGGTCGAGAGACGGAAAGCTGTCAGAGCACGAGCAGCGGCGGCAGGAGGCGCAACGGGATCAAGCGTGGTCCCGGAAGGAAAAAGCAGCGAGGCGACAGCAGCGATTCGTCCCGTGGTCATTCTGCCGGTATGCTCCATGCTCGCATGGCATGCGAGGAACATGCGAGGACTCCTCCTCGTATCGGATGCGCGGTGCGCATCCACCTACGCGCCGACACGCCTTTCGCGTGATGCCATTCGAAGACATCTCCGCCATGTTCGAATGGCATCACGGGATGTTCGTTCTTCCATAGCAACACGCCTTTCGCGTCTTCGCGCCTGTCCGCGAGCTCGAATTTCTCCATTACAAGCTGCTCCCCTCCCCGTCCATTCGACATCTACGTGCGTGCCACGTGGCGAGCAGGGATTGGGCAACAACTCGGCGGATTACGCGGAGCTCGTCGCGCTGCTGGAGGCGCAGGGCGTGGCGGCGGAGGTGGCACGCGTGGCGCGACCTGATTGGCTGCGGAACGCTGCGGGGTTGCTGCAGGCAGACTATTGGAAGGGAACACTCAAGCCTCGCCCGATCCTCGACTGGTGGGTCAGCAGTGGTGGTGGGTGGTGGGTGGGTGGGGTATAGAGGGTGGGGTATGGAGGTTACAAGTGCTTCAATGCGGCCATTCGAGTTGGCAGAGAGGATGAGAGGCTCAGGTGGGGTATGAATTGGATGTGCGTTTGCATACTCTCGGTCTCTGTGCCTCTGCGTCCCTAGTCCTTCATTCTTACAGGGGTGTCCCCTCGCCCCCCTCCTCTTGGTATGCATGCGTCATGTTGCTTGTGCCTTACCCGGTTTCGCAATCTCCCCCAATCAGCAGTGCTCGATGGCATGCTATGCGGACGATGTGTCCATTTTTCTTAACTCTGACCTCGAGCTCCGCACAGCCTCTCAGCTAGGCATGAGCAAAGGGCGAACTCGAAGTTCGAGTTCGCCCACCCTCGAACATGTACTTTTGCGGAACCGAACACTGTTCGGTTCGGCGAACTATTTAGCGCTGAAAGTATGTGTTCGCCGTTCGCCCTATGTGGCGAACGATTTTTTTCAGCAGGCGAACACGAACATGTTCGAGACGAACATGTTCGTGTTCGCCCAGGGGAAAATTCACTGTAGTCACACATGTCAGAAAACAGATTTCAAGGTTCAGGATGATAGCAAAATGTGTGCAGGGTGTATATGTGTGCATGCAACGAACCCAATAGTACAACATCACATACTGTGAAGAGAAATGTCAAAGTCTAACAAATTCCTACACTAAGTGACTAAGGCGCCACTGCACTGCTACTACCAACAACAGCATCCTCTCCACCAGCTGTGTCGTCAGCCTCCACACCCTCCTCCTCCTCCTCCTCGTCATCCTCCTCTGCCCCCTCGCCCTCAATGGCGAACTCTGGTGGTGCGACGCCTCTCGGTCGGCGGCCCTCGCCTATCCTCTGGCCAGGGTGTGAACTGTACCATGATCTGAGAATCATGACAGCTCGCGTCCTCTGAGAGGCCAGGCGGTGCCGCTTCCAGGAAATGAGGTTGCGACCAAGGGAGAACACCCGCTCACTCGAAGCGGACGTGGCAGGGATGGCGAGATAATCCCGGGCCATGCGCCTCAGCGTCTGCATGTTGGTGGCACTGCGCCAGTACTCTAGCGCTGTCACGTCGCACCGCACCCTCTCGGACAAGTTCCTGCTAACCTCGTCGTCCTGCACCATCCCACCCGCCCCCGCATCCTGGCTCGCCGACAGACGCGCCGCAAGTCGTCGGCGACTAGGGAGAAACTGCGCGTCATCGTCGTCCTCCTCCTCGTCTCCCTCCTCCTCCTCCGCAACGGGGGCAAGTGGGGTCGGCCGTGGAGCAAGCTCTGCAGCCCGGGCCTGGTACTCGGCCACGCGGTCGCGCACCAGCTTGATCACCTCGCCAGACGCCGGACGCGGCCTCACCCTCCTGTCGGTCTCGGGATGCAGCTTCTCCCAGTGCGCGTCGTCGAACCATGCCGCCTTCATGGAAGGGTCCAAGAAGGTGGCGATCCAGTACTCGTTGCTGGTGATGTAGGCGTACTTCTTCAAGTGGCTCAGCGTCGCCACGATCATCGGCTGCAGCGTCGGAGATGGCCCCTTGGCAAGGCGCGACTCCATGGCGTCGATCAGGCCGTTGTAGTATGGCACCACCATCGACACAGTCGGGTACGCCGCCCCCTCTGCTGCCTTGGAGACCTTGGCGAAGGGGCTTAGGAATGTCTTCACCGCCTGCAGGGTCTCCCAGTCTGCGTCTGTCAGGCGCAAACTCTCCACCTTCTTCTTGTCGGTCTTCGACAAGCCCTGTCGGGTAGAGGGAATGGTTTGGGGGGAGGTATGAGGGAAACTGTGATTATGGAGGAGGATTATGGCATCCGGCCGGCAACATACAAGCATGACCAACAGTATTGTGTAGACGTGCTAACACACCACACCACACCATGACATAACCACACACTACAACCCACACAAAACACAAGTGTTACCTGTGTCTGGGCGAAGAAGACAGTGATGGGGTTCTGCAGAACAGCCGCACGCTCGACCATGTCGTGGGTCGACCCCCAGCGCGTAGGACTGTCCTGCACCAGCTTCAACGCCGGCTTCGGCGTGGCGGGGTTGGCCTGCGAGTTCAACGTCCGCTGTAGGCCCAAGAAAGACCCCGAGCGCTGTGGAGAGAAGCCAATCCACGACGCCATCTCTCTCAGTATCTTCAGCAACTTCCGTATGGAATCCACAGCCAGTGCTGCCTGCACTGCAAGGTTTATCACATGTGCCAAGCACCTGCGCACGGAACACAACATTGGGAAAAAGATAAGGGGAAGTTGGAGGACACATTGTTAGAGTGAGCCACAAACCCATACCAGACCCCACACACCCTACAACTCGAACCGCACCGGCCCACCCCTCCATACAACTACAAATTGTCCATGCTGGAACGACACACCACAAAGGCAAACACACGCCCACACTCCCACACACCCAACCCACGCACACTCCCAGACTCACCGGAAGTGCATGCGCGAGTTGAAGAAGCACTGACCACCACCCTCCTCCGACATCCGCCTGAAGGCGGCAATGTTGCTAGAGGCGTTGTCTGTCGTGAAACCAAGACAACGCCCCTCCAACCCCCACTGCACAATCGTCTCCTCAACCACCTGCGCCATCTCCCTGCCCCCATGCCGCCCGAGCATCTCATGGAACTCAAGCACCATTGTGCGCAGTTGGAAGTTCTCGTCTATCCAGTGACCAGTCACCACTAGCCATGCCTTGTTGTTGGGTGCTGTCCACATGTCGATAGTGATCGACACCTTGCACCCTAACTCCCCCTCCTTCGCCAGCATCTCCGCAATGGCGGACTGGAGAGCTGCTGTTGCATAGACCACAATGTCGCGGGATACCGTCCACCGCGAGGGGATGAAGTTCTTCTGTGCGCAGTTGCGGTTTAGCAGGATCAATAGCTCCCGAAACTGGAGGAGGGTAGAGTAGAGACAACTGTGAATGGTGGATATCCGAATGGTGGACATGTGAATGGTGGACATGTGAATGGTGGACATGTGAATGATGGACATGTGAATGATGGACATGTGAATGGTGGACATGTGAATGGTGGAGATGTGAATGGTGGACATGTGAGTGAATGGTGGACATGTGAATGGTGGTGGACATGTGAATGGTGGACATGTGAATGGTGGACATGTGAATGGTGGACATGTGAATGATGGACATGTGAATGATGGACATGTGAATGGTGGACATGTGAATGGTGGACATGTGAATGGTGGACATGTGAATGGTGGACATGTGAATGATGGACATGTGAATGATGGACATGTGAATGGTGGACATGTGAATGGTGGACATGTGAATGGTGGACATGTGAGTGAATGGTGGACATGTGAATGGTGGTGGACATATGAATGGTGGACATGTGAATGGTGGACATTTGAATGGTGGATTACGATAGAAGCATGAAATAGTCAACCACATGCTGCCAAAACACCAGGCATGGGACACTCACGGCCTCGGACTCGACGATGCGGAAGGGGAGGTCGCAGGTGACCACCAGCTTGGCGATCGCCTGCCGTAGCTCCTCCATGGACAGCTTGGTTGTCATGAACCGCTCCATCCCGCCTGACCCCTCAGCTCCACCGGACGCCGTCTCTTTCTTCTTTGCGAGATGCGGCCAAGACTTGGCATGCGGCCACCCATCGACGTAGCCATCCGGCACACCCTTGTAGCCCCCACGAGGAAACGTCTCCCCAGGCAAGTGAACGGACGAAGTGTGGTAACGGTGATGCCACACGTGCATGTGCGCTGTGCGGTAGCTCTCGAAGTGCCGCTCGCTGGGTGTTGTTGTGGATTGCTTCCACGAAATCCTGTCAGTGCAAATCTTGCACTGACGCTTCTCGTCTGCCCCTTTAGGCCCGAACATCTGTACTTGCCACCCCGGTTTTTTATTACCCTTGCCAGTCCCCTTACTACTCTCGGACCCTCCGTCCTCGTCTAGGAACTCCGGAGCGACCACACCCGCGCCCAAGGGCTTCCCAGTGAATGTGCAGGGATATGCTCGCTCCCTCAACTTGCTCGCCCTCTTCCTCCGCTTCGGCATCCTAATGGATGCCCGCTTTCTCCCCACCTTAACCCCCACGCTCCCTCCTCCTTCAGCCACATGCTGTGAGGCCGCCTCTGTCGCCGCCCCTTCACCACCCTCTCCCACCCCCTCCTCCACCTCCTCTGGCTCCAACCCATCCATCTCATGGTCCTCCTCATCATCCCCCCCTTTCCCACCGCCATGCGTCTCGGGATCCCACCCGGCCTCACTGTCATCCCCGCTCCCCTCATAGTCCTCATCCTCCTCGCCCTCACCCTCCTCCTCCTCATCCTCCTCCCCACTGCCACTCTCCGGCTGCGTCTGCCCAGAAGGAGGGGGTCGCGGGCCTGAGTAACGGAACGAGTGACGGGACGTCGGCGCCGCTACGGAAAGAAACCCCCCGACGAAACAAGTGCCGGCTCCTGCAGGTCCATCCCCTACTCGCCCCTGCATAGGTCGTGGTGGAGAACCTGGTGTACCGCCCTGAGCGCTGCGTGCACCTCGTTCTACAGATCAATGTTGGCTGGAAGCCATAAATCAGCCCTCGGCCTTAAAACCCTAAAACCCCAAAGGAACGATCGCAAGCCACGGATAGCACGGTCCTAATTGAACTCCTAGTTACGTGTGGCACGGAGAAATGCCGCCCCTACAACTAGGGAATTAGCCTCTACGAAATTGATCCTGTAGCTACTACGAACTAACCCCTCGCGATTTGTGAAATTACCCTTCACTACTACGAACTACTTAGTTGAAATGTTCGTGTAATAATTAGGGAACGGTGTGTGGTGGCTCTTAGGGATGAAGCCTATGGTGGGTGAGGGAGGGAGGGCTAACCAACAAAGATGTGTTGAGTTTGAGCTCAAAAAATGAGCTCAAACTCAACTTGGCCGCGACCTAAATTTGGTCGCGGCCAAATTTGACGCGAACACTTTAGTGTTCGCGTCATCCACTGGACGAACTCGAACATGTTCGTGTTCGTCCACACTCCACCAAATGGAGGTGGCGAACGGCGAACATGTTCGGGCGAACACCGAACATGTTCGCCTCGAACTATTTTTTCCAAAAAAAAAATTAGTTCGGTTCGCCTCGAACATGTGTGAGGCGAACCGAACAGGTGTTCGAGATCCTGCTCATGTCTACTCTCAGCAACTCAATTCGTTCGCCATGGCCTCCGGAGAACACCCCAATTGGAGGAAGTGTTCGATTCTGCCCTTTAATATCGCGCCAATCAGCATCACACATGCCGGAAATATCCTCATCCTGCGGCAAACGAGGCAGAACGGATTCGCGGTGTGTACGTGGAACCTGATGCACCTGGGCACACCACCTGGGAAGCAATCCTTGGCAAAGTCCGGAACGCTGGATAGCGTAAACCGATTTTTGAGTCGACTCAAAAATCGACTCACTACACATAGCGTAAACCAAGTGGCTTTGTCATTTAGGCCATGTTTGCTATGTACTGTACTGGTTACGACCCTAAAAAACTCAAGCGCATTATGTGGTTGCTCCCTCGGGCATGTGGGGCTTCCTCCCTCAGGGATTGGTTGTGTGATGTTGGTTGGCGTATGGTGCCTGAGGTCATTCTCACTCTAATACAACCAATCCTTCTCCCGAGCACATCCATTCCAGACGTCCATTCTGCACTTCATCCCTCAATGACCCCCACAATGACTCCCGCAATGGCCCCCGCAATGGCCCCCGCAATGACCCCCACAATGACCCCCTGTGATCACATCTCACGCTGCTGTTGGCTTTTTTTACAAGGGAGCTCTCTCAAAGAGTTGTCCTTCCTTCCCCCCACCCCCCCTCGGCACCCTCCCCTGCCAGGCGCCTCCCACGTGTGGCGCACTCTGCAGGCGGGTGGCTGGCCCTCTGCTTGACTGCCTGTCTGCTACCACCCTTCTCTCCCTATCACCCCACCCCCTTTCCCCCCCTGCACTGTCTTTCAGGCAGCACGCAGGTGTCACTGGTGGCGCACTCAGCAGGCGGGTGGCTGGCACGCCTCTACCTCGCGGAGTACGGCCATGCTGACGTGGCGCTGCTGCTCTCCCTGGGCTCGCCGCATCTGTGAGTGTGTGTGTGTGGCAGTGCAACGTGTCATGCCATGGCATGTGGTTGTGGTTGTGACGAGGGCAAGAGCGTGTGCCGCACTTGGGGACGAATTGAAGCATGTGGACAATGGATGGTGCATTTGAAAAGAGAGGCATGCAAGCATGCAATAGCATGTAAATGCTAATTCTTTTCCTTCGCTGCCTCCCTCTGCATGTCTGCAGCATTTCACCCTCACCTCGCCTCTACCCCTCCGGATCTTTTGTGAGCTGCCCTGACTCGTTTTGCTGCCTTCTTCGTTTTCTCCATTTCTTCTCCCCCTCCCGGCATCACCTCCTACCAGCCCACCGCCAGCAGGGGCGCAGGGCGTGGTGGATCAGACCAGAGGCCTGCTCACGCACATGAAGGCCGTCTCGCCAGGCCATGTGGATGGTTGGTCGTGAACAGTCCTTGTTCCCTCCCATCCCACCTGCCCTCCCCACCAGCCCGCCGCCACCAGGGGCAGAGGGGGTGGTGGATCAAACCAGAGGCCTGCTCACGCACATGCAGGCCGTCTCCCCAGGCGCCTTCCACGCACCGCACGTCAAATACGTCTGCATCTCGGGCAGGTGAGGCTTTCTCGCTCGGGCAGGGCGGTGAGGTTTTCTCTCCTCAGCAGGTGAGATTTTCTCTCCTCAGCAGCTGACGTTGTCTGCCTAAAACATGTGATTTCTCTTGGGTCAAGTCTGTATGCCGTTGTAATACATTCTTTAGGCAGCCCAGAATCTTCTTATTTTGGCTGAAACCGGGTTCTTTCCAATTCGGGAATCTACAAACGTAGTGTGATTCTTCATGGCCTGCATGGATGTTTTTTTACTGTTCCCCTCCTTATTTACCCCTCCCAACTCCCCTCTACCGTTGTTTTCCCGCTCTCCTCTCAAAAATCCTCAACCTTTCCGCATCATCACTCCACATAGCCACCCACCCTTCTAGCGAGGTGCCTACAGATTATATGCTTTGCTCATCACCTCCTCCGCAGCTCTCCACTCACCCACTCACCCACTCAAGCAGGTACATCAAGGGTTTACCCCTGTTCGGCAGTGCCGCTGCCACCCCTGCAGCAGACGCAGCAGCCTCTGCACCAGCCTCGATGGCAGCAGTGGCAGCAGCAGCAGGGGGGGAGGCACGCGTCTTTGCCCTGGATGTGAAACCAGTTAGGGGCGCATCAGCAAAGGCAGGCAGTGAGAGTGAGAGTGAGGAGGGCAGCAGTGGGGCTTCAGATGAAGACGAGGCGGGTGCTGAGAAGCAGGTGGCATCTGGGGGAGGTGTGTTCCAGGCGCGCATGGTGGGGCAGGGGTACAAGCAGGTGTGCGGGCGGGCGGAGGTGTGGGGGGATGGAGTCGTGCCGGAAGATGCCGCCCTGCTGGAGGGAGCGGAGAATCTGATCTTGGACGGCGTGTATCACTCGCCTGTGGGGGCCAGTGAGGCCCGGCCGTGGTACGGGTCTCCCTCCGTGCTGCCTTCATGGCAGCACCACCTGTTGGCTTGAGCTGGGATGAACTGCTCTTACGCACCTCAAAGGCCAGTGAGGCCCGGCCGTGGTATGGGTCCCCATCCGTGCCGCCCTCGTGGCAACACCACCTGTTGGTTTGAGCTGTTGTTGGTATTCGTTGTCAAATGTCTCCTTGGATTGGGAGGTTGAATCAGCTTGTAAGTGGAGTTTCGAATTATGAGTGGGGATGCATGGCATGGCAGGCAGGATGAAAGGGGCGGAATAGGAAGGAGAGGGACTATCATTATGGAATGGCAGGGAGCAGATTGGTGGAATGGGAAGGCGTGAAGTGAACGGATGTGTGCAGTTGAGAGAGGTGGGAGGGAGTGATGCACATAATCTCATTGTAGAAGGTGCAGACAGGATGATTGCAAGTGGGCGTACCATATCAACCGTGCAGCCGCATGTAGTGAAACTTTAGCAAGCAGTTTGGCTCAGCCAGGCCCTATGATATCAGGAATTTTTCCCTGAAATTCCTGATTTTCAGCCTAGTTTGTGTACCTACACTGATTTTTCAGTGTTGAGATTTTTGTGACACTGATTTTTTCAGCCTTTACTTCATAGCTAACACTGATGTTTCAGACTTTTATCGAAGTGTACACTGAATGCACATTCCTAATCCTTCCCGTGAAACACCCGAACGATTGAGTCAACCAACATTTCCACATAAACACCTATAAATAAAAAAGAGACACACGCTGACGGGATGAGTTGTCTCAGTGGTTAGCGAAATTTGTACTGAATGGTAAGGTTACCGGTTCGAATCTTCCAGCCGTACAATTGATAATGGATTCTCTCTTGTACAAATTCAGGCTCTTATTTTTAGTAACCCTGAAAATTCAGGTTTATTTTTCTAGGAGCCCTGAAAATTCAGGCTTTTTTTTCACAGGGACCCTGATGCATCAACGTCCCTAAAAGTGAATCTGAGGGCCTGGGCTCAGCTCTCAAAGGCCAGACATGAATTTGAGGTGGTGTACATGAAGGCTGAATTTAAGTTTTTGTATGCCTTGCAGCCTGTATTGGTAAAGTCGTCCGCAATTGTGCTATCACTCAACGGTGTTTGTTTGTAGTGGAGCTATTTTTTGCAAGGTATGGAATTTCCGACGATCTCATGAATCCATTCATCCATTCTGCACTTAGTTCCGTTCTGCACCTTGATTGGCAGCCCCGAGACTGGATGGATTTCGCCACACCAATCAGGCAAACATTGACGGCTGATTTTCATCCTAGTCACTATCCATCACGAACAGACGGTCGGAGATGAACGGAACTGAGACGGCAAAAATATGAGGACTCATTTCCATCTTAATCCCTATCCATGCGAACCAATGGCAGGAGATGAACGGAACTGAGACGGGAACGTCATGGTAACTTTGATTTAGGTCATGAAATCACCAAGGCTTGAAATTGACGACATCACGACAGTCGCGAGCTGTACGCGACGACTCAATCTTCGTGAGTGTTTTCGCCATGAGCCGAACTGTGAGCTAAAGTCAACCGTCATTAGCCATGAAATGCGCGCCGTAACCCGCATGTCCCCGTCATTAGCAAATGGTGTGAAGCCTATCGCCCCGCCGAACTTTTCCTTTTAGCAGATCGAAGGCAGCGAAAACGAGCAGAAAGGTATAAACCTCGAACAGGACTCGAGGCCAAGAGGCACCCCCGTCACTGCTCAATACCAACGCCATCCACGCAGGACAATTGTGTGTTTCTCACCTCTTTTCTCGGATCTGTTATAGGCTTTCTAGTTTATAGAATTGTCTAGTCACCCCTGTGTTAGAATTACTGAATGAGAAGGGATGAACTATGAAAGAGTTGGGTACAAGTACTAACCCTAATTGAGTTGTATCCCTTATGGGCTACCCCACTACACCCTACACAAAACAAGCACTACAACATTCTGACACACCCCCATAGGCAAAGTGGGGGAGAACAAGTGGTCACAAGACCAGTCAAGAAAAGCAAAGCAAGCTCGGGGTGGATCACGAAGTCACCACACATTCCGAGCACAAGCAAAGGGCCACAATGTCAGAACATTATAGCTTTTACATTTGTGTAGGCTATAGTGGGGTAGCCCATAAGAGGTACAACCCAATTAGGGTTAGTACTTGTACCCAACTCTTTCATAGTCCATCCATTCTCGTTCATTCTTTTGACATGGTTTCAGAGCAGGTCCTCCGCTAGGACCGTTTTTTTTTTTTGCCCACCATTGCACTGCTCCTAGCGACCCTTGTGTCGCCCCTTGGCCCGTCGCCCCTAGGCCCGTCGCTCCTAGCCCGGCCCGTAGGCCCTAGCCAGAGCGCCCCTAGGCCCGTCGTCCCGGCCCCTTGCCCCTAGCCGGCGCGCCCCGGCCCCGTCGGCCCCTAGCCCTAGCGCCCCGGCCCGTCGACCCCTAGCCCGCGCCACGGCCCCGTCGACCCCTAGCCCGCGCCCTGGCCCGTCGACCCCTAGCCCGCGCCCCGGCCCGTCGACCCCTAGCCCGAGCGCCCGGCCCGTCGACCCCTAGCCCGCGCGCCCGGCCCCGTCGACCCCTAGCCTGCGCCACGGCCCCGTCGACCCCTAGCCCGCGCCCCGGCCCGTCGACCCCTAGCCCGCGCGCCCGGCCCCGTCGACCCCTAGCCCGCGCCACGGCCCCGTCGACCCCTAGCCCGCGCCCTGGCCCGTCGACCCCTAGCTCGCGCGCCCGGCCCCGTCGACCCCTAGCCCGCGCCCCGGCCCGTCGACCCCTAGCCCGCGCCACGACCCCGTCGACCCCTAGCCCGCGCCACGGCCCCGTCGACCCCTAGCCCGCGCCCCGGCCCGTCGACCCCCAGCCCGCGCCACGGCCCCGTCGACCCCTAGCCCGCGCCCTGGCCCGTCGACCCCCTCCACTTCGTGTTTGGCCCCTCGGCCCCTTGGCCCCTCGGCCCCGCCCCAAGGCCCCTCGGCACCTCGGCCCCTAGGCCCCACGCCCCTCGGCCCCTTGGCACCTCGGCCCCTTGCCCCCCCTCCCCCACTTCGTGTTTGGCCCCTCGGCCCCTAGGCCCCTCGGCCCCACCCCTAGGCCCCTCGCCCCCCCCCCCCCCCCCCCTCGACCTCGGCCCCTCGGCCCCTCGGCCCCCTAGGCCCCAGGCCCCTCGGCCCCTCGGCTCCTTGGCCCCCCCCCCCCCTTCGTGTTTGGCCCCTCTGCCCCGCCCCTTGGCCCCTCGGCCTCTAGGCCCCAGGCCCCTCGGCCCCTTGGCCCCTCGGCCCCTAGGCCCCTTCGTTTTTGGCCCCGCAGCCCCGTCGACCCTAGGCCCTCGGCCCCTAGGCCCCTCGGCCCCTCGGCCCCCCCCCCCCCCCCCCCCCGCCCCCCTGCTGTTACTGCTGATACTGCTACTGCTCCTACTGCCGCCCCTCTCGCACCCCCTGCCGCCTAGCTTGCTCGCTATGACTTCTCTTCGATGTAGCGGTCGGGGTGGTGACGGTGGTGGTGGCAGCAGTTGGAGTAGTGGAGGCCGTCCTAGCAGTCGTTGTGGAACTGCTCGGTGGGGAGTTTCTGGCGGTGGCCAGATGCGGCTGCAGCAGCGTCAGCGCGAGTCCCTTCCACCCCAGCAGCTACGTGAGTGGTACACTAGTAGGGGTGGTGGCAGCGGCAGTAGTGGAGGTCGCTCTGCAGCTGTTCAATTGGGAGTTCCTGGCGGTGGCCTGACGACACAGCAGCAGTGTCCGCGCGATACCCTTTCGCCTCAGCACCTTCGTGAGTGGTACGTTCAGCGTGGGGCGTCTCGGAGTAGTGCTCGCTGCCCGTACGTCATTCGCACAGGTGTCCGGGCTGGTCAGACTTGCGGGACAGTTGGTCACACACAGTCTCGCTGCTTCTCCTGTCTGAGTGACACCTGGCGTGCAGAGTTTGGCGACGCGGCTGAGCTTCCTCGCTGGCTCGAGTTGGTTAGGCAGGGTGTGGATATCTTTGCTATAGACTATGATGCTATTCTCACTGCTATGTATGCTTTGTCCATTAGTGTTGAGGGTGACTCTTACCGGTGTGTGCCACCTGACCCAGGTATAGCCGCTGCTGCTCTAGGTGCTAATGAGTATGGTACTCTCCCCGGTACTACGCCTGCTGAGGCCTTGCACACCTTCACGCTGGACTCAGGCGCCTCGCGCGGTTTCTTTCGTGACAGCACCACTCTCACTCCTCTCTCTGCACCTGTCCCGGTCCGACTCGCTGACCCCTCTGGGGGCCCGGTCGTGGCCCGTTCCTCCACTGTCCTCCCGTGTCCGGCGGTTCCGTCCGGCTCACTGTCAGGTCTTCACCTCCCCTCGTTCTCTACGAACTTGGTGAGTACCGCTGCCCTCCATGTGGTCACTACCACCACTCCTGGGGGTCAGCGTGTGTCGATCTACACGTGCACACGGACGGGGCGTCACGTGGCCACGTTCACTCGTCGGCCAGGGTCGAGTCTGTACACACTCGCTACCGAGCCTCCTCAGGTAGCTGCGTCTGCTCAGGTGTCCGCGTCAGGTCAGGTAGCCGCCTCTTGCTCGTGTCGCCTCCTGTCGCACCAGACTCTTCTGTGGCACCACCGCCTGGGTCACCCCTCCCTGCCACGCCTTCGTGGCATGCACTCTCGTCTTCTTGTCTCTGGTCTTCCTGCCACGCCTTCGTGGCATGCACTCTCGTCTTCCTGTCTCTGGTCTCTGCTTCCTCCCTGATGCGCCTGGCTGGCAGTTTTACCACCCTACCTCGCGCCGTGTCCTTCCCTCTCAGGACGTCACGTTTGACAAGTCGGTTCCTTTTTACCGTCTCTTCCCCTACCGCTCTGCCCCTCTCCCTCCTCCGCCTCTCTTCCTTGCTCCAGGTCCCCCTCCGGTAGACCCCCTCCCTCCTCAGGGTTCTGCTCCCTCAGGTGTCTCTCAGGTAGACCCACCCCCTGGTGCTGTGCCTGGTGAGGTAGCTGTGGACTCAGGTGCTGCTAGAGGTACTACGTCTGGGGGTGCTGAGCTTGAAGGTGCTGGGCCTGGGGGTGCTGAGCCTGGGGGTGCTGAGACTGGGGGTGCTGAGCCTGGGGGTGTTGAGCCTGGAGGTGCTGAGCGTGGGGGTGCTGAGCCTGAGGGTGTTGTGCCTGGGGGTGCTGCGTCGGAGGGTGCGGAGTCTGGAGGTGCTGAGGCTCAGGGTGCTGCTTCGTCTGGCGGTTCTGCTGGTGCTTCACCGAGACTGTCGCCGCAGCAGCTGCGTGAGTGGTTTGTTCGCCGCGCACGCCTTCGGAGTGGAGCTACCGGAGCTGGAGGTGCTGGAACTGGAGGTGCTGGCATTGCTGCTAGAGCTGGTGTTACTTGAGGTACTGCGGCTACTGGTCCTGGAGGTGCTCGTACCCGGGGTACTAGAGCTGCCGGGACTGGTGGTGTTGGGGGTGCTGGAGCTGGAGACCCTACAGAGTCTGGAGCTGCTGGTGCTGTCGGCTCTGGCGCTAGTGGTGCTGGAGATGTAGGAGCTGGAGTTGGAGGCACTGGCGCAGGAGGCGCTGGAGTTGGAGGCACTGGCACGGGAGTTGCTGGAGCTGGAGGAGCTGGAGCTGTTGACCCTGGTGGCGCTGTGCGGCCACGATCATACTTCGTTCCCCTGCTTCAGCAGGTTTTTGGTACCCCGTCTTTTCCTGGCCTTACTCCTCCCCTACTGTGTCCACCGCCTGACCAGTCACAGCCGCCGTTGCAGCTGGCCTCTCCACTGCCTGCTCCTTCTCCTTTCACTGAGCAGTCCGACGGTCTTACAGAGCGTCGTGAGCCTGCCTCTCGTCCTGTCTTGCCTGTTCGCACTGCTTGTCGCGTTCCTCGTTCGCGTCCTCCTCCTGTCCCCGGCACACACGCTATGACACTTCGTCCTTCCTCTGTTCCTCTACGTGTTCCTCTGCCTGCTCCTCGTGAGTCCTCTCTTCCTGAGGTCCCTGACCCTGAGTCTGACCCCGCTCGTGCTGCCAGTCCCACTGTCGCTCGTCTCCTCGCCACTGCTGTCACTGACCCTTCTTTTGAGTCTGCTGCTGCGTCTGCCCTCTTTGCTGAGCTGCTTGAATTTGCTGCTGCCTGCCGTCTAGACTACGCCTCTGCTCTTGTTGCTGAGTCTGCGTCTGCTAGTCCTACGTCCGTCGAGGGTAAGTGTGCTCTTGGCACGGACGTCTTTGAGGACAGGCAGGAGGACTTTTAGTGTCTTGCAGCTGCTGTACCTTGATTCACTTCCATGCTGCTTGCCCCTGAGGGAGACCCGGATGCTCCGAACATCCCGACCTCGCGCTCTTACGCAGAGGGCGATTACGGGTCCTTACTCCTCTCAGTGGCAGGCAGCCATGGATGCCGAGATGGCATCCTGGTAGTCCACACGCACCTACGTCGACGAGGTTCCCCCACCTGGGGCGAACATAGTCGATGGCATGTGGATTTTCAGGGTGAAGCGGCCGCCGGGTTCTCCGCCAGCCTTCAAGGTGCGTTACGTTGCTAGAGGCTTCAGACAGCGACAGGGGGTTGACTACTTCTAGACCTTTTCCCCCACCCCAAAGATGACTACTCTTCGGGTGTTGCTGCATGTCGCTGCTCAGCGTGACTACGAGCTGCACTCTCTGGACTTCAGTACAGCTTTCCTGCAGGGCAGCCTGCACGAGGAGATCTGGCTGCGCCGCCCAGCTGGCTTCAGTGGGTCGTTTCCTGCAGGTACCTAGTGGAGCCTCCGGCGGCCAGTCTACGGTCTTCGCCAAGCGCCTCGCGAGTGGCACGACACACTGAGGACTACACTTGCGGCTCTTGGGTTTGCTCCTTCTACTGCTGACCCGTCGCTGTTTCTACGCACCGACACCTCGCTGCCGCCATTCTACGTCCTCGTGTATGTTGTCGACCTCGTCTTTGCCACTGCTGACACTGAGGCACTGACCCTTGTGAAGTCGGAGCTGCAGAAGAGACACACCTGCACTGACCTGGGTGAACTACGCAGCTATCTTAACTTGCAGATCACCCAGGACAGAGCACGGCGCACCATCACCCTGACTCAGTCACACATGGTGCACCAGGTCCTTCAGCGCTTCGGCTTCCAGTTCTCCTCGCCACAGCCCACTCCTCTGTCTACCAGCCACTCGCTCTCAGCTCCACCTTCGGACAAGTCCGTAGAGCCGAGTGGTCCGTACCCAGAGCTTGTGGGTTGCCTCATGTACCTGATGACGTGCACACGACCTGACCTTGCGTACCCTCTCAGCCTTCTGGCTTGCTATGTGGCTCCCGGTAGGCACCGAAAGGTGCACTGGGATGCTGCGAAGAGGGTACTGCGCTACTTGTGCAGTACGCCAAGCATGGGGTTCGTGCTTGGAGGACGGGGTCTAGTTGTCCTCACCGGTCACGCAGACGCTTCCTGGGTTGACGACTCAGCTACGCAGCAGTCGTCACAGGGTTACACCTTCAGCCTCGGTTCCGGCGGTCTACGCGCTCGTCTTCAGTTCTCAGCTCCAGTTGTGAGGCTGAGATCTACGCAGGGGCCATGGCTGCACAGGAGCTACGCTGGCTGACTGACTTGGGAGAGCAGCCTCGTTCGCCTCCAGTTCTGTACGTAGACAACAAGGCCATGATTGCCTTGTGTGAGGAGCACAGACTGGAGCACAGAATGAAGCACATCGCTCTGTGATACTTTCTTGCTCGAGAGTTGCAGCAGCGTGGCCAGCTTCGTCTAGCGTACGTGGCCACTAGGGCCAACACTTCTGATATATTCACCAAGGCACTTCCGCGTGGTGATCATCAGCGCTTCTCTACTGTGTAAGGCCTTGTGCCTACTTTGCCGCACTTGCTTACTACGTGACTCTGCTTGTACTATGATTTATATATATACCTGCATGCTTGCACTTGCTAGGATATGATTACTGTATTGTTTGTTCTCTTTATATCACTCTGCATGTGAACTGGCCTTGTGGCCCTTTGCTTGTGCTCGGACTGTGTGGTGACTTTGTGATCCACCCTGGGCTTGCTTTGCTTTTCTTGACTGGTCTTGTGACCACTTGTTCTCCCCCACTTTGCCTATGGGGGTGTGTCTAAACATTATAGCTTTTACATTTATGTAGGCTATAGTGGGGTAGCCCATCAGGGGTACAACCCAATTAGGGTTAGTACTTGTACCCAACTCTTTCATAGTTCATCCATTCTCGTTCATTCTCTTGACACACAAGGACAGTTCACATGCAGAGTTACATAAAAGAGAAGAAACAGTACAGTGATCATACCCTAGCAAATGTAAGCATGCAGGTATATATAATAGATCACAGTACAAGCAAAGTCACGAAGTGAGCAAGTGAGGCAAAGTAGGCACAAGTCCTAAAACAGTAGAGAAACGCTGATGATCACCAGGCGGAAGTGCCATGGTGAATATATCAGCAGTTTTGGCCCTATTGGCCACGTAAGCAAGACGAAGCTGACCACGCTGCTGCAACTCTCGAGCAAGGAAGTAACGTAGAGCGATGTGCTCCTGACACAAGGCAATCATGGCTTTGTTGTCTACGTACAGAACTGATCTCAGTCTCACAACTGGAACTGAGAACAGAAGACGAGCGGGGAGCGCAACACCCTCTTAGCGGCCTCCCAGTGCTCTGGTCGGTGTCTCCCGGGCGCAACGTAGCGTGCAAGGATGCTACGAGGGTAGGCAAGGTCAGGTCGTGTGTAGGTCATCAGGTACTTGAGGTTGCCCACAAGCTCTGGATACAGACCACTCGGCTCTACGGACTCGTTCGAAGGTGGAGCTGAGAGCGAGTGAACGGTAGGAAGAGGAGTGGACTGTGGCAAGGACTACCGGAAGCCGAAGCGCTGAAGAACCTGGTGCACCATGTGTGACTGAGTCAGTGTGATGGTGCGCTGTGCTCTGTCCCGGGTGATCTGCAAGCCAAGATAGCTGCGCAGCTCACCCAGGTCAGTGCAGGTGTGTCTCTTCTGCAGCTCCGACTTCACAAGGGCCAGTGCCTCAGTGTTAGCAGTGACAAAAACCAAGTCGAAGGACGAAGTTCCATAACGTGAGTGCCGGGGACAGGAGGAGTACGCGGACGAGGATCTCGACGACCAGTGCGAGCAGCTCGAACAGGTGAAGCAGGACGAGACTCAGGCTCACGACGCTCTGTAAACAAGTCTCTATGCTTAGCGTACGGAGAATGAGTAGGCAGTGGGGAGTATGGTTGTAACTGTGGCTGCGACTGGCGAGGCGGTGGACTCAGTAAGCTATGAGGAAGGCCAGTAGAAGATGGGAGACTAAGAACCTGGCAAAGGACCGAGTCAGGTGGCGGCAGAGACGAGGGTGGCGGCAGAACGAGAAACGATCGCCACTGCACAGTGCCTCTAGCACCAGTACCCCCAGAAGGAGCACCCCCAGCGCCAGCACCTCCAGCTCTAGGGTCGACAGCTCCAGCGCCTCCAGCGCCATAGTCTCCAGCTCCAGCTCCACCAGCTCCAGAGCCGCCAGCGCCAGTGCCTCCAGTTCCAGCGCCTCCAGCGTCAGGGTCTCCAGCTCCAGCTCCTCCACCTCCAGCGCCTCCAGCGCCAGTGTCACCAGCTCCAGCGCCTCCAACACCACCAGCTCCGGCATTTCCAGTACCCCTAGTACGAGCACCTCCAGGACCAACACCTCCAGCACCTCCGGTACCTCCAGCTCTAGCAGTAACTCCAGCACCTCCAAGACTAGTAGCTCCAGCACCTTGAGCTCCAATGCATCTAGTTGCAGAGCCTCCAGCTCCTGCAGCTCCACTCCTAAGGAGTGTGCGCTGAGCAAACCACTCGCACAGCTACTGCAGTGAGAGAGGCTCCCGCCGAGGACACAGGCGTGGCGAGGCACCCGCAGGACCTCCAGCAGACGCACTGCCCCTAGGCTCAGCACCCCGGCTCCACACCCTCAGGGTCAGTACCCCCAGGCTCAGCACCCCCAGACGCCGCACCCTCAAAATCAGCACCCCCAGGCTCTGTCAAAGGAATGAATGAGAATGAATGAACTATGAAAGAGTTGGGTACAAGTACTAACCCTAATTGGGTTGTACCCCTTATGGGCTACCCCACTATAGCCTACACAAAGTAAGCAATATAACATTCTGACACACCCCCATAGGCAAAGTGGGGGAGAACAAGTGGTCACAAGACCAGTCAAAAAAATCAAAGCAAGCTCTGGGTGGATCACAAAGTCACCACACAGTCCAAGCACAAGCAAAGGGCCACAAGGCCAGTTCTCATGCAGTGTTATATAAAGAGCACAAACACTACAGTGATTATACCCTAACAAGTGTAAGCATGCAGGTATGTATAAAGATCACAGTACAAGTAAAGTCACGCAGTGAGGAAGTGAGGCAAATTAGGCACAAGGCCTAACATAGTAGAGAAGCGCTGATAATCACTAGGCGGAAGTGCCTTGGTGAATATATCAGCAGTGTTGGCCCTAGTGGCCACGTACGCAAGATGAAGCTGGCCACGCTGCTGCAACTCTCGAGCAAGGAAATATCGCAGAGCGATGTGCTTCATTCTGTGCTCCAGTCTGTGCTCCTGACACAAGGCAATCATGGCCTTGTTGTCTACGTACAGAACTGGAGGCGAACGAGGCTGCTCTCCTAAGCCAGTCAGCATGTAGGTGAGCCAGCGTAGCTCCTGTGCAGCCATGGCACCTGCGTAGATCTCAGCCTCACAACTGGAGCTGAGAACCGAAGACGAGCGGGTAGACCGCCAAGAAACAGAGCTGGAACCAAGACTGAAGGTGTAACCCTGTGACGACCGCTGCGTAGCTGAGTCGTTAACCCAGGAGGCGTCTGCGTGACCGGTGAGGACAACTCGACCCCGTCCTCCAAGCACGAGCCACATGCCCGACATACTGCACAAGTAACGCAGTACCCTCTTCGCAGCATCCCAGTGCACCTTTCAGTGCCTACCAGGAGCCACGTAGCGAGCCAGGAGGCTGAGAGGGTACGCGAGGTCAGGTCGTGTGCACGTCATCAGGTACATGAGGCAACCCACAAGCTCTAGGTACGGACCACTCGGCTCTATGGACTCGTCCGAAGGTGGAGCTGAGAGCGAGTGGCTGGTAGCCAGAGGATTGGGTTGTGGCGAGGAGAACTTGAAGCCGAAGCGCTGAAGGACCTGGTGCACCATGTGTGACTGAGTCAGGGTGATGGTGCACCGTGCTCTGTCCCGAGTGATCTACAAGCCAAGATAGCTCCGCAATTCACCCAGGTCAGTGCAGGTGTGTCTCTTCTACAGCTCCGACTTCACAAGGGTCAGTGCCTCAGTGTCAGCAGTGGCAAAGACCAGGTCGTCGACGTAGACGAGGACGTAGAACGGCGGCAGCGACGTGTCGGTGCGTAGAAACAGCGACGGGTCAGCAATGGAAGGAGTAAACCCCAGAGCCGCAAGTGTAGTCCTCAATGTGTTGTGCCACTCGCGAGGCGCCTGGCGGAGACCGTAGACTGGTCGCCAGAGGCTCCACTGGGTACCTGCAGGAAACGACTCTATGAAGCCAGGAGGGCGGCGCAGCCAAATCTCCTCGTGCAGGCTGCCTTGCAAGAAAGCTAAACTGAGGTCCAGAGAGTGCAACTCGTAGTCACGCTGAGCAGCGACGTGCAGCAACACCCGAAGAGTGGTCATCTTCTAGGTGGGGAAGAAGGTCTTGAAGTAGTCGACCCCGTGTCGCTGACTGAAGCCTCGAGCAACGTAACGCGCCTTGAAGGCAGGCGGGGAACCCGGCAGCCGCTTCACCCTGAAAATCCACATGCCATCGACTATGTTCGCCTGAGACGGGGGAACTGCGTCGATGGAGGTGCTTGTGGATTTCCAGGATGCCATCTCGGCATCCATGGCTGCCTGCTACTGAGAGGAGTAAGGACCCGTAATCGCCTCTGCGTAAGAGCGTGGGGTCGGGATGTCTGGTGCATCCGGGTTTTCCTCAGGGACAAGCAGCATGGAAGCGAAACGAGGTACAGCAGCTGCAAGACACTCAAAGTCCTCCTGCCTGTCCTCAAGGACGTCCGTGCCAAGAGCACACTCACCCCCGACGGACGGAGGAATGGCAGACGCAGACTCAGCAACAAGAGCAGTGGCGAAGTCTAGACGACAGGCGGCAACAAAGTCAAGCAGCTCAGCAACGAGGGCAGACGCAGCAGCAGACTCAAAATAAGGGTTAGTGACAACAGTGGCGAGGAGACGAGAGACAGTGGTACTGGTAGCACGAGCGAGGTCCGACTCAGGGTCAGGGATGGCAGGAAGAGAGGACTCAGGAGGAGCAGGCAGAGGAACATGCAGTGGAACAGAGGAAGGACGAAGTGCCATATGGTGCGTGCCGAGGTCAGGAGGAGGACGCGGACGAGGAACGCGACAACCAGTGCTAACAGCGCGAACAGGCGAGGCAGGACGAGACTCAAGCTTATGACGCTCTGTAAGGCCTCCGGTCTGCTCAGTGTAAGGAGAAGGAGCAGGCAGTGGGGAGGCTGGCTGTAACAACGGCTATGACTGGTCAGGCGGTGGACATAGTAATGGAGGAGTAAGGACAGGAGAAGACGGAAGACCAAGAACCTGCTGAAGAAGGGGAACGAAGTACGGTCCCAGCCGCACAGTGCCTCCAGCACCAGTACCGCCAGACACAGCACCCCCAGCTCCAGCACCTCCAGCTCCAGGGTCAACCGCCCCAGCTCCTCCAGCTCCAGCGCCACCAGCGCCAGTGCCTCCAGCTCCAGCACCTCCAGCTCCAGGGTCAACAACTCGAGCTCCTCCAGCTCCAGCGCCACCAGCGCCAGTGCCTCCAGCTTAAGTGTCTCCAGCTCCAGTGCCTCCAGCCCCAGCATCTCCAGACTCTGTAGGGTCTCCAGCTCTAGAACCTCAAGCTCCAGCGCCTCCAACACTACCAGTCCCGGCAGCTCCAGTACCCCTGGTTCGAGCACCTCCAGGACCAGCAGCTGCAGCACCTCCGGTACCACCAGCTCCAGCAGTAACTCAAGCACCTCCATGACGAGTAGCTCCAACACCTCTAGCTCCAGTGTCCCCAGCTCCGGCAGCTCCACTCCGAAGGCGGGTGCGCTGAGCAAACCACTTGCGCAGCTGCTGCGAGGAGAGAGGCTCCGGCCGGGGAGACAGTCATGGCGAAGCACCCGCAGGACCTCCAGAAGAAGCAGTACCCCGAGGCTCAGCACCCCCAGACTCCGCACCCTCAGACTCAGCACCCCCAGGCTCAACACCCTCAGGCTAAGCACCTCCAGGCTCCACACCCGCAGGCTCAGCACCCCCAGGCTCCGCACCCCCAGTCCCGGCACCCTCAGACGCAGCACCCACAGGCTCCTCACCCCCCGGCTCCGCACCCCTAGACGTAGCACCCCCAGACACAGCACCTCGAGCAGCACCTGAGTCGCCAGCTACCTCAATAGGCACAGTACTAGGGAGAGGGTCTACCTGAGACACACCTGAGGGAGCAGGACCCTCGGGCGGGAGGGGGTCTACCGGAGGGGGACCAGGAGCAAGGAAGAGCGGCGGGGGCGGAGGAGGGGCAGAGCGGTAGGGGAAGAGACGGTAGAAGGGAACCGACTCGTCAAACGTGACGTCCTGAGAGGGGAGGACACAACGCGAGGTGGGGTGGTAAAACTGCCAGCCAGGCGTGTCAGGGGGAAAGCCAAGGAAGACGTAGGGAATAGCGCGGGCGGAGAGCTTGTCTGCGGACGTATCGCTGACAAAGGCACGAGAACCCCAGACCCGGAAC
The DNA here is from genome assembly GCA_947471745.1 of Closterium sp. Naga37s-1. NCBI lineage: Eukaryota > Viridiplantae > Streptophyta > Zygnematophyceae > Desmidiales > Closteriaceae > Closterium > Closterium sp. Naga37s-1. Next base: position 660,560 of record CANJKZ010000809.1, read on the forward strand.
ACCGACGCATCGCCAACCTTCCCCGTCCAACGAAGTGTGGGCGAGGTCTCCGGCAAGGAGACATGGGGCCAGAGGTTGAGCTGATGCGCAGCGTACCGGACAGCAAACGGCCACAGAAAATGGGGAGCAGCTGCATGGATCATGGAGGTACGAGCGACATCCATGACTAAGCCAATGCGGCACTCAGCAATCCCATTTTGGTGCGGTGAGGCCGGAAGCGTGAACGACTGGAGGATGCCCTCCCCACAACAAAAGTCCCGCAAGAGGTCGGAGGAGAACTCACCACCTCTGTCAGAGCGCAGACGCGGGACAGGAAGGTCCTGGCGGAACCGCTCGCGTAGTTGGAGACGAACTGCGCAGATCCAAGGGATCAAGACATCAGGGACTTCACCCTTGCTGCGCAAGCGGAAGACCGTGGTGTAACGCGTGTAGTCCTCAACAACCAGCAGAAAGTAGCGCTCGCGGCCCTATCCATTGACGCGGGCTAGGCCCCACACGTCCAGGTGGAGAGTCTGCAGGGGAGCAGTCGTCGGGGGAAACGAGGAGGAGTGAGGAGTGGCGCTCTGCCGTCCCTCGACGCAGGGAAGGCAGGGCGGGGCAGGCGAGGGCGGGAGGGCAGGCAGAGACCTGGGAAGACCAGAGACAAGGAGGCAGGAGTGCATGCCACGAAGGCGTGGTAGGGAGGGGTGACCCGAGCGGTGGTGCCACAGGATTGTCTGGTGCGACAGGAGGCGACACGAGCAGGGGTGTGCTACCGGACCTGACGCGGACACTTGGGCAGACGTAGCTACCTGAGGAGGCTCGGTAGCCAGGGTGTATAGACTCGACCCAGGCCGACGGGTGAACGTGGCCAGGTGACGGCCTGTTCGTGTACACGTGCAGATCGACACACGCTGACCCCCAGGAGTGGTGGTAGTCACCATCGCATCCTGGAGGGCAGCGATACTCACCAAGTTCGTAGAGAACGAGGGGAGGTGAAGACCAGAGAGTGAGCCGGACGGAACCGCCGGACACGTGAGAATAGTGGAGGAGCGGGCAAGAATTGGGCCCCCTGAGGGGTCAGCCAGTCTGATCGGTACAGGTGTAAAGAGAGGAGTGAGGGTGGTGCTGTCGCGAAAGAAACAGCGGGAAGCACCTGAGTCAAGCGTAAAGGTGTGCAAGGCCTCAGCAGGCGCAGTACCAGGGAGAGCAGACTCACTAGCACCCAGAGCAGCAGCCTCTATACCTGGGTCATGCGGCACACACAGGTAACAGTCATCCTCAGCACTAACAGACAAGGCATACATAGCAGCAAGGATAGCTTCATAGTCTAGGTCAAAGATAGCATCTCCAAACCTAAGCACCTCTGCCCAACGGGGGCGCTCGGCCTCGTCACCAAACTCTGCGCGCCAAGCATTCTCGAGGCGAGAGAAGCAGCGGTACTGAGTGTGAGGCTTCCCGCATGTCTGACCAGCACGGTCACCCGTGCGAATGACATACGAGCAGCTACCACTACCCCCAGACGCCCCACGCTGAGCAAACCACTCACGAAGCTGCTGGAGCGACGGGGTCTTGCTCCGACGCTGCTGCTGCTGCCTCTGGCAACCGCCAGAACCTCCACGCTGAGAAGCTCCAGCCCGACCGCTACCACTCCCACTGCCGCCACAACCGCCACCCCCACCGCTGCCACCACCGCCGCCACCAGAGCCCCCACTCGCACCACCACTCCCACCACCACCACCACCACCTCCACTGCCTCCACCACCTCCACTGCTTCCCCACCACCACCCCCGCTTCCACCGCCACCACCCCTGCCACCCTTGCCCTTGCTGCTGTGGCGCTTCCCGCTAGCAGAAGCAGCCCCGACGTCCTCAGCACCAAGGACGTCAATAGCAGCAGCAGAGGCGAAGGAGGGGGCAAGGGGGGAGGGGGAACACCCCTCAAAGAAGGGCGTGCAAAGAGTGCCATGAGCGGCACCTACAGCGACTACACTAGTCTCAGCTGCAAGGAGGTTCTGCTCGAGTAGGTCAACAGTGAGGACTATGGGGTCAAGTGCGAGAAAGTGGTCCCTGACAGAGCGAAGAGTGTCTGGGAGGCAGGTTACTATAAAGTAGAGAGTGATGAACATCGGGGGATGGTTCCTGTTAAGGAACTCTGCTGGGACGGCAGCGCGGTAGCGAGCGTCGCTAGTGCGGAGGTGGGTAACCAGGTCCTCTACCGTGGCAAAGGCGGACAGCTCGAGAAACAGGTAGGGCAGTAGAAGACGGCCTAGAGCAGTAGTGGCAGGCGAGGAGTAACGGGCGACTACAGCGTCGTACAGTGCCTGTGCAGTCCTGTGATGTCCGAAGTGAGCGCACTCGGCTAACGACAGGTGGTTGCGAATGGCTATGCGAGCAGCAGCGTCACGAGTAAGCCACTGTGAGCGAGTCGCACTGTCAGCTGTGGCGAGAGGAGCGGGAGAGGCGCCTGACGTGTGGTCAAACAACAAACGCTGTCTCTAGGGTCGCTCAGTAGGTACAGCTGCAGGTCGTCGAGCCACGTGTCAAACTGGATAAGGCGGCCCTCATGATCGAACGCGAGAACGCGGAGAGAAGCCATAGCAGGGCGGGCAGAAGCCGGGCAGCGCAGGGAACAGGGCAGGCAGCAGCAAGGGGCGGCAAGCAGGCTGGAAGAGGGGCGGCTCGGGGGGCCTAGGGGCGGCCGGCGGGCCTAGGGGCGGCTGGCGGGTCACAAGAGGCGGCGCGCGGGGCTGCAGAGGCTGCGAGAGGGCCGCAGGCGGCGGCTAGCAGGGCAGCAGGGGCGGCTAGAGGGCCACCAGGGGCGGCGCGCGGGGCAGCAGCGGCGACGGGCGGGCCAGGGCCCAGGGTCGACGGGCGGGCCGGGCCTAGGGTCGACGGGCAGGCCGGGCCAAGGGTCGACGGGCGGGCACGCGGGGCAGTAGGGGCGACGGGCGGGCCGGGCCTAGGGTCGACGTGCGGGCTGAGGCCTAGGGTCGACGGGCGCGCAGGGCAGCAGGGGCGACGGGCGGGCCGGGCCCTAGGTTCGACGGGCGCGCGAGGCCTAGGGTCGACGTGCGGGCCACAGAGGGCGGGCGCGTGGGGCCTAGGGTCGATGGGCGGGTCGCAAAAGGGCGGCGCGTGGGGCAGCAGGTGCGGTACGAGGGCTGCAGAGGGCGGCGCGTAAGCCAGCAGGGTGGCTAGTGGGGCAGCGCTATGGTGGGCCCTAAAAAAAATTGGTCCTAACGAAGGACCTGCTCTGAAACCATGTCAAAGGAATGAACGAGAATGAATGAACTATGAAAGAGTTGGGTACAAGTACTAACCCTGATTAGGTTGTACTCCTTATGGGCTACCCCACTATAGCCTACACAAAGTAAGCAATAAAACACTATGACAGGCTCAGCACCCCCTGGCTCCACACCCTCAGGCTCAGCACCCCCAGGCTCCGCACTCGCAAGCTCAGCACCCCCAGACGCAACACCCCCAGATGTAGCACCTCTAGCAGCACCTAAGTCTACAGCGACCTCAACAGGCACAGTCCCGGGGAGTGGGTCTACCTGAGACACACCTGAGGGAGCAGGACCATGAGGGGGGAGGGGGTCTACCGGAGGGGGACCTGGAGCGAGGAAGAGCGGCGGCGGGGGGGGAGAGGGGCAGAGCGGTAGGGGAAGAGACGGTAAAAGGGAACCGACTCGTCAAACATGATGTCCTGAGAGGGGAGGACACGGCGCGAGGTGGGGTGGTAAAACTGCCAGCCAGGCGCGTCAAGGGGAAAGCCAAGGAAGTCCCAAGGAATAGCGCGGGAAGAGAGCTTGTCCGCGGAAGTATCGGGAACAAAGGCACGAGAGCCCCACACCCGGAACACTGACGCATCGCCAAACTTCCCCCTCCAGCGCAGTGTAGGCGAGGTCTCCGGCAAGGAGACACGGGGCCAGAGGTTGAGCTGATGCGCAGCGTACCGGACCGCAAACGGCCACAGAAAATGGGGAGCAGCTGCGTGGATCATGGAGGTACGAGCCACCTCGATGACTAAACCAATGCGGCGCTCAGCAATCCCATTTTGCTGCGGGGAGGCCGGAAGCGTGAACGAGTGGAGGATGCCCTCCCCACGACAAAACTCCCGCAAGAGGTCGGAGGAGAACTCACCACTTCTATCAGAGTGCAGACGCAGGACAGGAAGGTCCTGGCGGAACCGCTCGCGGAGCTGGAGACGGACTGCGCGGATCCAAGGGATCAAGACATCAGGGACCTCACCCTTGCTGCGCAAGGGGAATTCCGTGGTGTACCGCGTGTAGTCGTCAACAACCAGCAAAAAGTAGCGCTCGCGGCCCTGTCCACTGACGCGGGCTGGGCCCCACACGTCCATGTGGAGAGTCTGCAGGGGAGAAGTCGTCGGGGGAAACGAGGTGGAGTGAGTGTCAAACTTATATATGCTATAGTCTGTTTAGGCTGTAGTGGGGTAGTTCTTAGAGGGTACAACACTTTTGTGTTTCATACTTGTACCCACCTGCTGCCTAGTTCATTCATTCCATTCTCTCACATTCTAATATGGTATTCTGAGCAGGTTCCCTAGTGGGAACGCTTTTTTTTTCAAGGGTCCACCACTATTTTTTTTTTCCTGCCCGAAGCGCGCATCGCGCCCTGCCCGTCGTGGCCCCTAGCCCTTCACGGCCCCTACTGCCTGTCGTGGCCCCTAGCCCGTCGCGGCCCCTAGCCCGTCGCGGCCCCTAGCCCGTCGCGGCCCCTAGCCCGTCGCGGCCCCCTAGCCCGTCGCGGCCCCTAGCCCGTCACGGCCCCTAGCCCGTCGCGGCCCCTACTGCCTGCCGCGGCCCCTACTGCCTGTCGCGCCCCCTAGCCCGTCGCGGCCCCTAGCCCGTCGCGGCCACTTAGCCCGTCGCGACCCCTAGCCCTTTGCGGCCCCTAGCCCTTCGCGGCCCCTAGCACGTCGCGGCCCTAGCCCGTCGTGGCCCCTACTGCTGGCGCGCCCCCCCCCCCCCTACTGGGGCGGCCCCTGCCCCTTCTGGCGCGGCCCCTGCTGGCGCGACCTCTACTGACGCGGCCCCTGCTGACGCGGCCCCCTGCTGGCGCGGCCCCTGCTGTCGCGGCCCCTCCCCTGCTGACGCGGCCCCTGCTGCCGCGGCCCCTGCTGACGCGGCCCCTGCAGACGCGGCCCCTCCCCTGCTGGCGCGACACCTGCTGACGCGGCCCCTGCAGACGCGGCCCCTCCCCTGCTGGCGCGACCCCTGCTGGCGCGGCCCCTGCTGACGCGGCCCCCTGCTGGCGCGGCCCCTGCTGTCGCGGCCCCTCCCCTACTGACGCGGCCCCTGCTGTCAAAGCCCGGCCCCGCACCCGCTCCTGGTAAGCACCCGCGCCGCCCGGCCGAGCCGCGCCGCCCAGCCGAGCCGCGCCGCCTAGCCGAGCCGCGCCGCCCAGCCGAGCTGCACCGCTCACTGAGCCGCGCCACCAACTGAGCCGCACTGCCTTGCACTTCCATACTGCCTCTGCTGCTACTGCTGCCACTGCTGTTACTGCTGCTACTACTGCTCCCTCTGCTACTGCTGCTACTGCTGTTCCTGCTACTATGGCTAGCCCTACTGTTCTCACCTTTGATGCTGAGGGACGTGCAGTTGACTTTGACGTGTGGGTTGACGACCTGCAGCTTTTTCTTCAGTGTGATTCTAGGGATGGGGTATCCCTTTTCGATCACACGTCCGGTTTTTCTACTGCTCCTGCTGCCACTGCTGACAGTACCGTTCGCTCGCAGTGGACCACTCGTGACGCTGTTGCTCGTCTTGCTGTTCGTAGTCACCTGCCGCCTGCTGAGCGCGCGCACTTTGGCCAGTACAAGACTGCTCAGTCTTTGTACGACGCAGTCGTTGCGCGCTACTCCTCCCCTGCCACTGCTGCCCTCAGCCGCCTCATGCTGCCGTACCTTTTCCCTGACCTTGCTGCCTTTGCCACAGTCGCTGACCTAGTTGGTCACCTTCGCACTAGTGACGCCCGCTACCGCGCTGCCCTTCCCACTGAGTTCTGTGCCAAGAACCCCCCCCCCATGTACATCACACTCTACTACCTAGTCACCCGCCTCCCTGACTCCCTTTCTTCAGTCAGGGACCACTTTCTCTCCCTTTGCCCCACCGAGCTGACTATCGACCTGTTAGAGGAGCGCCTTGCTGCAGCTGAGAAGAGTATCTTAGCTGTAGGTGCTTCTCGCGGCGACCGTCGCACCCCCTTCTTTGAGGGGTGTTCCCCTGTCCCCCTTCTCCCCTCTGTGGCTTCTGCTGCTGCTGTCGACCTCGTTGGCACTGAGGAGGTCGGAGCTGCGTCTGCCCCTAGTGGGAGACGCCGCAACAGCAGGGGCAAGGGGAGCAAGGGTGGTGGAGGGGGCGGCAGGGGAAGCAGTGGAGGAGGTGGAGGAGGCGGAGGAGGTGGTGGTGGAGGTGGGGGTGGTACTGGGAGTGGGGGCGTCAGTGGCGGCGGTGGAGGTAGTGGCGGCGGTGGCGGAGGTGGTGGAGGCAGCGGCAACGGTGGTGGAGGTGGCGGTGGAGGTGGCGGTGGCGGTGGTGCTGGTCGAGGTGCAGCCGTGCAGCGTGGAGGCTTTGGTGGCAGCCAGCGCTAGCAGCAGCTGCGCTCCTGTGAGACCCCGTCGGTCCAGCAGCTACGTGAGTGGTACGCTGGGCGTGGGAGGTCTGGGGGTGCAGGTCCCTGCACTTACGTTCTTCGCACTGGCACTCGTAGTGGGGAGGTGTGTGGGCTCCCACACACTACGCAGCGCTGCTTCGGTCGCTTGACTGACGCTTGGCGTGCCCAGTTTCCTGACGCCGTTGAGCTTCCTCGCTGGCATGATCTGCTTCTGCAGAATGTGCCTATCTTTGATCTTGATTTTGATGCTATCCTTGCTGCCATGTATGCTATTGCTGATAGTGCTGAGGGTGACTGTTACCTGAGTGTCCCGCCCGACCCGGGCATTGCGGCTGCTGCTCTAGGTGCTAGTGCGTCTGCTGCTCCAGGTGCTGGTGCGTCTGCTCTCTCTCGTACTGTACCTACTGAGTCCTTGCACACTTTCACACTTGACTCTGGTGCTTCGCGCTCTTTCTTTAGAGACAGCACCACGCTCACGCCGCTCAGTCGGCCTGTTGCGGTCTCCCTTGCTGACCCCTCAGGGGGCCCAGTCCTTGCACACTCCTCCACGGTTCTACCGTGTCCTGCGGCCCCGTCGGGCTTGCTGTCGGGACTCCACCTCCCCTTGTTCTCTACGAACTTGGTGAGTGGAGCTGACCTCCAGGACGCGTGGGTTGACCAGTTCACCCCTGGAGGTCAGCGTGTGACCCACTGCACTTGCTCTCGGACGGGCCGCCACCTGGCCACGTTCACCCGTCGGCCAGGGTCGAGTCTGTACACACTGACTACTGCGCCTCCTCCGGTCTCTGCGTCTGGTCAGGTAGCTGCGTCTAGTCAGGTGTTTGCTGCCGCGTCCAGGTCTAGTCCTACGTCTGCCCCCTGCTCGTGTCGTCCTCTGTCGCACGAGACTCTCCTTTGGCACCACCGCCTTGGTCACCCCTCCCTGCCTCGTCTTCGAGGTATGGCCTCCCGTGCCCTTGTCTCGGGTCTACCCCGGTCCCTCCCTCCCCTTCCTCCGGGGCCTACCCCCACCTGTGTTCCTTGTGTCGAGGGCAGGCAGCGCACCGCTCCTCACTCCTCCTCGTTCCCTCCGACTGAGGCTCCTCTGCAGACTCTTCACATGGACGTGTGGGGCCCAGCCCGAGTCCGTGGACAGGGTCACGAGCGTTACTTCCTGCTGGTCGTTGACGACTACTCGCGTTACACCACAGTCTTCCCCTTGCGCAGCAAGGGTGAGGTCATTGAGGTGTTGATCGACTGGATCCGCGGTGCCCGTCGCCAGCTCAGTGAGAGTTTCGGCTCGGACCTTCCTGTTCTGCGTCTGCACTCAGACAGAGGTTGTGAGTTCTCCTCCGACCTTCTGAGGGCTTTCTGTCGTGCGGAGGGCATCCGCCAGACGTTCACGCTTCCGGCCTCCCCGCAGTAAAATGGGATTGCTGAGCGCTGCATTGGCATGGTCATGGACGTCACTCGTACGTCCATGATCCATGCGGATGCTCCCCATTTTCTGTGGCCGTTCGCGGTTCAGTACGCTGCGCATCAGATCAACCTTCAGCCTCGTGTCTCCTTGCCGGAGACCACACCTACTCTGTGGTGGACGGGGAAGGTTGGCGATGCGTCCGCGTTCCGTGTCTGGGGATCTCGAGCTTTTGTCCGCGATACTACAGCGGACAAGCTGTCCTCCCGTGCCGTTCCCTGTGTCTTCCTTGGTTTCCCTCCTGACGCACCCGGGTGGCAGTTCTACCACCCCACCTCGCGTCATGTTCTGTCCTCTCAGGACGTCCCGTTTGACGAGTCGGTGTCGTACTACCGTCTCTTTCCCTACCGCACTGCCTCTCCCCCCCCCCCCCCCGCCGCTCTTCCTAGCACCAGGTACTCCCCCGGTAGACCCCCTCCCCCCTCAGGGTCCTGCCCCCTCAGGTGTGTCCCAGGTAGACCCTGCCGAGCCGGTCGAGGTAGCTGTCGAGTCAGGTGCTACTAGGGGTGCTGAGCCTGCGGGTGCGGGGACTGGGGGTGCTGAGCCTGAGCGTGCTGAGTCTGGGGGTGCTGAGTCTGGGGGTGCTCAGCCTGTGCGTGTGGAGCCTGAGGGTACTGTGTCTGGAGGTGCTGAGCCTGCGCGTGCTGAGTCTGGAGGTGCCCTCGGTGTCCCGTCGCGGCGAGAGCCTCTCTCTCCACAGCAGCTTCGTGAGTGGTACTCTCGACGCTGTCGAGGTGCTGCTGGAGCTGCTGGAGGTGCTGCGGGTGCTGGTGCTGCTGCTGCTGGAGCTACTAGAGCTGCTGGAGGTGCTGCTGGTGCTGGAGGTGCTGCTGGAGCTTCTGGAGGTGCTGCTGGGGCTGGCGCTGCTGGTGGTGCTGCTGGTGCTGGAGGTGCTGCTGGTGCTGGAGCTGCTGGAGGTGCTGCTGGTGCTGGAGCTGCTAGAGGTGTTGTTGGTGCTGGAGCTGCTGGAGCTGCTGGAGGTACTGCTAGAGCTGCTGACGGTGCTGCTGGTACTGGAGGTCCTGCTGTTGCTGGAGCTGCTGGAGCTGCTGGAGGTGCTGCTGGTGCTGGAGCTGCTGGAGCTGCTGGAGGTGCTGCTGGGACTGGAGACCCTGGGGCTGAGGGTACCGGTTCTGTCTCTGCTGTTTCTGGAGGCGCTGCGCGGCCGCAGCCGTACTACGTTCCGCTCCTTCAGCAGGTTCTTGGCTCCCCGCCTTCTCCTGGTCCTCCTCCTCCTTTCCTGAGTCCACCGCCTGTCCAGTCCCAGTCGCAGTTGCAGCCGGCCTCTCTATTGCCTGGTCCTTCTCCTTACTCTGGACCGACTAGAGGTCTTACGGAGCGTCGTGAGCCTGAGTCGCGTCCTGTGTCGCCTGAGTCTCGTTCTGCGTCGCCTGTCCGTTCTGTTCGCGCTGGTCGTGTTTCGCGTCCGCGTCCTCCTCCTGTCCCTGGCACTCACTCTATGACTCTGCGTCCTTCCACTGCTCCACAGCGTGTCCCTCTGCCGTCTCCTCCTGCGTCCTCTCTTCGTGCCGGTCCGGACCCTGCGTCTGACTCCCTCCGTGCTGCTAGTCCTACTGTCACGCGTTTTCTGGCCACTGCTGTCACTGACCCTTTGTTTGAGTCCACTGCTGCGTCTGCTCTTGCTACTGAGCTTGTTGACTTTGCTGCAGCCTGTCGCCTAGACTACGCCACTAGTCTTGTTGCTGAGTCTGCGTCTGCGTCTGTGTGTCCTCCGTCCGTCGGGGGTGAGTGTGCTCTTGGCACGGACGTTCTTGAGGACAGACAGGAGGAGTTTGAGTGCTTTGCCACTGCTTTACCTCATCTCATGTCCATGCTGCTTGCCCCTGAGGGAGACCCGGATGCACCAGACATCCCGACCCCGCGCTCTTACGCAGAGGCGATAGAGGGTCCCTACTCCTCTCAGTGGCAGGCAGCCATGGACACAGAGATGGCTTCCTGGAAGTCCACAGGCACCTACGTCGACGAGGTTCCCCCGCCTGGGGCGAACATCGTCAGTGGCATGTGGATCTTCAGGGTGAAGCGGCCGCCGGGTTCTCCGCCTGTCTTCAAGGCGCGTTACGTTGCACGTGGCTTCAGTCAGCGACAGGGAGTTGACTTCTTCCAGACCTTCTCCCCTACCCCGAAGATGACCACTCTTTGGGTACTGCTGCACGTAGCTGCTCAGCGTGACTACGAGCTCCACTCGCTTGACTTCAGCACAGCCTTCCTACAGGGCAGCCTGCACGAGGAGATCTGGCTGCGCCGCCCACCTGGCTTTATTGGGTCGTTTCCAGCTGGTACCCAGTGGAGCCTCAGGCGGCCAGTCTACGGTCTCCATCAGGCACCCCGTCAGTGGCACAACACACTCAGGACGACTCTTGCTGCTCTTGGTTTTGCTCCGTCCACTTCTGACCCTTCTCTGTTTTTACGCACTGACACTACTCTGCCGCCGTTCTACGTTCTCGTGTACGTAGACGACCTCGTCTTTGCTACTGCTGACACTGAGGCACTCGCCCACGTGAAGTCCGAGCTGCAGAAGAGACACACGTGCACAGACCTGGGTGAGCTGACAAGCTATCTTGGCTTGTGGATCACCCGGGACAGAGCACAGCGCACCATTACCTTGACTCAGTCACACATGGTGCAACAGGTCCTTCAGCGCTTCGGCTTCACGTACTCCTCGCCACAGTCCACTCCTCTGCCTACAGGTCACTCGCTCTTAGCTCCACCTTCGGACGAGTCCGTAGAGCCGAGTGGCCCGTATCCAGAGCTTGTGGGCTGCCTCATGTACCTGATGACTTGCACACGACCTGACCTCGCATACCCTCTCAGCCTTCTGGCTCGCTACGTGGCTCCCGGCAGGCACCGAAAGGTGCACTGGGATGCTGCGAAGAGGGTGTTGCGATACTTGTGCAGTACATCGGGCATGGGGCTCGTGCTTGGAGGACGGGCTCGAGTTGTCCTCACTGGTCACGCTGACGCCTCCTGGGTTGACGACTTGGCTACGCAGCGGTCGTCACAGGGTTACACCTTCAGTCTTGGCTCCGGTTCTATCTCTTGGCGCTCTACCCGCTCTTCTTCTGTTCTCAGCTCCAGTTGTGAGGCTGAGATCTACGCTGGGGCCATGGCTGCACAGGAGCTACGCTGGCTCACCTACCTGCTAACCGACTTGGGAGAGGCGCCTCGTTCTCCTCCAGTTCTGTACGTCGACAACAAGGCCATGCTGGCCTTGTGTCTGGAGCACAGACTGGAGCACAGAACGAAGCACATTGCTCTGCGCTACTTCCTTGCTTGAGAGTTGCAGCAGCGTGGCCAGCTTCGTCTTGCTTCCGTGGCCTCTCAGGCTAACACTGCTGATGTTTTCACTAAGGCACCTCAGCCTTGTGATCATCAGCGTTTCTGTACTGTGTTAGGCCTTGTACCTACTGTGCCTCACTTGCTTTCTTCTTGACTCTGCCTGTACTGTACTGTTTATACATATACCTGCATGCTTATACTTGCTAGGTTGTGTTCACTGTATTGTTTGTTCTCCTTTATATAACTCTGCATGTGAACTGGCCTTGTGGCCATTTGCTTGTGCTCAGACTGCGTGGTGACTTTGTGATCCACCCTGAGCTTGCTTTGCCTTTCTTGACTGGTCTTGTGACCTCTTGTTCTCCCCCACTTTGCCTATGGGGGTGTGTCAAACTTATATATGCTATAGTCTGTTTAGGCTATAGTGGGGTAGTTCTTAGAGGGTACAACACTTTTGTGTTTCATACTTGTACCCACCTGCTGCCTAGTTCATTCATTCCATTCTCTCACATTCTAACAGTGAGGAGCCGCGCGATGCCGCCCCTTGACGCAAGGAAGGCAGGGCGGGGCAGGCAAGGGCGGGAGGGGAGGCAGAGACCTGGGAAGACCAGAGACAAGGAGGCGGGAGTGCATGCCACGAAGGCGTGGCAGGGAGGGGTGACCAAGGCGGTGGTGCCAAAGGAGATTCTGGTGCGACAGGAGGCGACACGAGCAGGGGGGTGCTACCGGACCTGACGCGGACACCCGAGCAGATGCAGCTACCTGACGAGGCTCAGTAGCCAGTGTGTACAGACTCGACCCTGGCTGACGGGTGAACGTGGTCAGGTGACGGCCCGTCCGTGTACACGTGCAGATTGATATACGCTGACCCCCAAGACTGGTGGTAGTGACAATCGCATCCTGGAGAGCAGCGGTACTCACAAAGTTCGTAGAGAACGAGGGGAGGTGAAGACCTGAGAGTGAGCCGGACGGAACCGCTGGACACGGGAGAAGAGTGGAAGAACGGGCAAGAACTCGGCCCCCCGAGGGGTCAGCCGGTCTGACCGGAACAGGTGCAGGGAGTGGAGTGAGGGCGGTACTGTTGCCAAAGAAGCTGCGGGAAACACCTGAGTCAAGCGTAAAGGTGTGCGAGGCCTCAGCAGGCGCCGTACCAGGGAGAGCATACTCACTAGCACCTAGAGCAGCAGCCTCTATACCTGGGTCGGGCGGCATGGGGCGAACACTACCCCTAGACGCCCCACGCTGAGCAAACCACTCACGAAGCTGCTGGGGCGTACGGTTCTCGCTCGGATGCTGCTGCTGCTGCCTCTGGCCAACGCCAGAACCTCCCCTCTGGACAGCTCCACTCCTACCACCACCATTGCCGCCGCCACCACTCCCACTGCCGCCACCACTGCCACCACCACTCCCACCTCTGCCACCACCGCCGCCACCGAAGCCCCCACTCCCGCCACCACTCCCACCGCCACCTCCGCCACCTCCTCCGCCTCCACCGTCTCCACCACCACCACCCCCGCTGCCACCTCCACCATTCTTGCTTCCCTTGCCCTTGCCGCTGTTGCGCTTCCCACTAGGAGCAGAAGCAGTTCTGACGTCCTCAGTACCAAGGATGTCAACAGCAGCAGCAAAAGCGTAGGAAGGGGCAAGGGGGGAGGGGGAACACCCCTCAAAGAAGGGTGTGCGAGGGGTGCCACGAGCAGCACCTACAGCGACTACGCTAGTCTCAGCTGCAAGGAGGTGCTGCTCGAGCAGGTCGACAGTGAGGTCTGTGGGGTCAAGTGCGAGAAAGTGGTCCCTGACAGCGCGACGAGAGTCAGGGAGGCGGGTGACTAGAGTGATGTACATCGGGGGCGGGTTCCTGTCTAGGAACTCGGCTGGGAGGGCAGCGCGGTAGTGAGTGTCGCTGGTGCGAAGGTGGGTAACGAGGTCCTCGACTGTGGCAAAGGCTGACAGCTCGGGAAACAGGTAGGGCAATATAAGGCGGCCGAGAGCAGCAATGGCAGTGGAAGAGTAACGAGCGACTACAGCGTCGTATAGGGTTTTAGCAGTCTTGTGCTAGCCAAAGTGAGCGCGTTCGGATAACAGCAGGTGGTTGCGAACGGCTAAGCGAGCAGCAGCGTCACGGGTAATCCACTGTGAGCGAGTCGCACTGTCAGCTTTGTTGGGAGGGGTGAGAGAGGCTCCAGACGTGTGGTCAAACAACGAAACGTTGTCTCCAGAATCGCTCAGTAGGTACAGCTGTAAGTCGTCTAGCCACGTATCGAACTGGATCGGACGGCCCTCATGAGAGAAGGTGAAAACACTGAGAGAAGCCATAGCAGGCAGAGCAGGGTGCCGCGCGACAAGCAGGGAAGCACGCAGGCAGGGTGGGGCGGCGCATGGCTAGGGAAGAGCGGCGGGCGGCCAGGGCAGGGCAGGGCGGCGGCCAGCAGGGCGGCGCGTGGGCAGGGGAGAGCGGTGCGGCTGCCAGCAGGGCGGCGCGCGGGCAGCAAGGCGGCGCGCGGGCAGCAGCAGGGAAGCGCGTGGGCAGCAGGGCGCCGGCCAGCAGGGCTGTGCGCAGCAGGGCGGGCAGTAGCTGGGCGGTGCAAGCAGCAGGGCGGCGCCTTACAGGGCAGTGGGGGCAGCAGGGCGCCGGCCAGCAGGACGGGCAGCAGCAGGGCTGCGCGCAACAGGGCGGTGCGGGCAGCAGGGCGGCTCAGCGCGGGCAGGGCAGGGCGGCTCAGCGCGGGCAGTGCCGGCCAGCAGGGCTGCGCGCAGCAGGGCGGGCAGCAGCAGGGCGGCGCGCGGGCTGCAAAGGGCGGCGCGCGGGCTGCAAAGTGCGGCGCGCGGGCTGCAAAGTGCGGCGCACGGGCTGCAAAGGGCGGCGCTGCGGCCAGCAGGGCGGCGCGCGGGCAAGGCAGGGCAGCGCGCGACTGGCAGGGCGGCGCGACAGGCAGGGCAGGGCAGGGCAGCGCGACTAGTGGGGCAGCGCTATTCGGTGGGCCCTGAAAAAAACGATCATAGAACAGGACCTGCCCTGAAACCATGTCAGAATAATAAATGAGAATGATGTGAATTGAAGCAGAAAGTTGGTATAAGTACTAACCCTAATTGGGTTGTATCCGTAATGGGCTACCCCACTACAGCCTACACAATGTAAGCGTTATAACATTTTGACACCCAACATCCATAGTTTCTCAGTATCTAGTGCCCAGACAGAAATACAGACCTAATGTAGATGAAGTCGCTGTCTCAGTTCTATATTGGAGGTCCATTGTGAGCTTGTGCAGAGCACTTGATTTCCACGCACCATGTACCCCATACAGTGCTCTGCATCCCCTGCACACACATACGGTACGGTGCATCTATTCTGCGGATCCATGCTCACATGACATTAACGAAGCACGTAACATGCAGTGCACATACGCACACATGCATAAACAAAAATCCAGGCGCAAAGGCTGTCAATTAGCCATGTCAGTATCACGTGCCATGCCATGCCATGGCATGGCTTTCATGGAACGCACTTGCTTGTGCACACACACACACACACACCATCCCTAGCAAGCTTGCTCCCCAAGAAGTGCCAACCAACCATGCATCCTTTGCAGTCTGTGCTACTAACACCCACCCCATGCCATAGTACCGATGCCATGCCATGCCACCCATGCCACCCATGTCACCCATGCCACCCATGCCACCCATGCCACCCACAGCAGGCACGCAGCACGCCAGGTCAGGCCACAGCAATATAAACCTGGCTGCTATTGCAGTCAGCTGCTAGTGGTTGTTACCCGGCCGGCCTCCGTCCTGTCTCGATGCCACTGGGGCACGCAGCAAAGAAGCATGGACACTCAGGAACGTGCGAGCCCCAAGTCAGGCAGCGTATATTGCAGCTCGCCGGTTGGAGAAGGGAAGTGCAGCACAGCGTTGCGTTGAGCCAGGGGGGGTGTAATATCCAACGGGGGTCACCGATGCGTTGAACCAGGGAGGGTGTAATATCCAACGGGGGTCACCGATGCGTTGAACCAGGGGGGGTGTAATATCCAACGGGGGTCACCGATGCGTTGAACCAGGGTCACCGAGGAGTCGGAAATCCAACGGGATGAGCTGACTTAGTGTTGCATTGACTGAGAATTGACTGAGTGTTGACTCAGTAGTCCTTGGCTCGAAAGATGGCCAGTAGCCGTGCTGCCTGCACACCACAAGACAGGGTCACGCATGGGAGGGGGGGTGGAGAGGTGGGTGGGCAGGGGGGTGGCAGGGCCATGACCTATTCCCTCAAGTGCAAAATTTCCCTCACCATTTTTCCTACCATTCTTTACCTTTCCCTACCCCCTCCTACCATTTCCAACCCTTTCATTCCCTTCATACCTGCTCATAACTTGTCCTGTCCTTCACTTGCCTGCACCATTTAACCTTCTATGGGATTCACTCACAACTCGCACGCACACGCAGGTACGAACAAAGTTCTCATTCAAGTCCATGGTGAAGATAGAGGTGCAATATTCGGATGATTATATTCACCACTAAATATCTGAACAGCATGGAAAGTTTTGACAGTACCCCTCAAAAGGAGCACCGTGCATTTTTTCGCCATCTGGAATGTTCGAGTGTCAGGAAAGTAAAAGCATCGACGGTGGCGATTCTCTCGTGAAAATTCCGATGGAAAAGTCGCTCGCCTGATGCACGGCACCAGCCGAAATATCGGCCTAAGGCTCGGCGATTCCCCAACTTGGTTCGGTCAGCCCAAGTGTGAACAGCGATTTCTGGCCACCCAGCGGAAAACGCCCAGTGTGTCGACAAACGTGGTTAAGATACCGACGGTTAATTTACCGCGGACCAGGTGTATTCCATTCCGCCTTGACCATTTCCCCTTGCCCATTCCACCTTGGCCGCTCCCCAACCAATTTTCCCTTCCCATTCCCAGACATACTCTCCCTTATTCACCCACCCATTCCCCCTTCTCCATACCCCCTGGCCCATTCCCCCCTGCCATTCCCCCTTACCATTCCCCCTTACCATCCCCCCTTGCCAATTCTACCTTTCCCATTTCTTCTTGCCCATTCCCCCCTGCCCAATCCCTCTTGCCCATTTTCCCTTGCCCAATCCCCACACATTCCCCCAGGCTCAATCACCCTTGCTCATTTCCCCAGCTCATTCCCCTTCACAAGTTCCCCCTTCCCACCTATTTTCCCTTCCCCATCCCAACTTGTCCATTCCCCCATCCATCCCCACTAGCCCGTTCCCTTTGCCCATCCACCCATCCAAATCCCTTTGCCCATCCACCCATCCATTTCCCTTTGCCCATCCACCCATCCATTTCCCTTTGCCCATCCCCCCATCCATTTCCCTTTGCCCATCCACCCATCCATTTCCCTTTGCCCATCCACCCATCCATTTCCCTTTGCCCATCCACCCATCCATTTCCCTTTGCCCATCCACCCATCCATTTCCCTTTGCCCATCCACCCATCCATTTCCCTTTGCCCATCCCCCCATCCATTTCCCATTGCCCATCCACCCATCCATTTCCCATTGCCCATCCCCCCATTCATTTCCCATTGCCCATCCTCCCATCCATTTCCCTTTGCCCATCCACCCATCCATTTCCCTTTGCCCATCCACCCATCCATTTCCCATTGCCCATCCCCCCATCCATTTCCCATTGCCCATCCCCCCATCCATTTCCCATTGCCCATCCACCCATCCATTTCCCATTGCCCACCCCCCCATTCATTTCCCATTGCCCATCCCCCCATCCATTTCCCTTTGCCCATCCCCCCTTCCATTTCCCATTGCCCATCCCCCCATCCATTTCCCATTGCCCATCCCCCCATCCATTTCCCATTGCCCATCCCCCCATCCATTTCCCATTGCCCATCCCCCCATCCATTTCCCATTGCCCATCCCCCCATCCATTTCCCATTGCCCATCCCCCCATCCATTTCCCATTGCCCATCCACCCATCCATTTCCCATTGCCCATCCCCCCATTCATTTCCCATTGCCCATCCCCCCATCCATTTCCCTTTGCCCATCCCCCCATCCATTTCCCATTGCCCATCCCCTCATCCATTTCCCATTGCCCATCCCCCCATCCATTTCCCATTGCCCATCCCCCCATCCATTTCCCATTGCCCATCCCCCCATCCATTTCCCATTGCCCATCCCCCCATCCATTTCCCATTGCCCATCCCCCCATCCATTTCCCATTGCCCATCCCCCATCCAATTCCCATTGCCCATCCCCCCATCCATTTCCCATTGCCCATCCCCCATCCATTTCCCATTGCCCATCCCCCATCCATTTCCCATTGCCCATCCCCCATCCATTTCCCATTGCCCATCCCCCCATCCATTTCCCTTTGCCCATCCCCCCATCCATTTCCCATTGCCCATCCCCTCATCCATTTCCCATTGCCCATCCCCGCATCCATTTCCCATTGCCCATCCACCCATCCATTTCCCATTGCCCATCCCCCCATTCATTTCCCATTGCCCATCCTCCCATCCATTTCCCTTTGCCCATCCACCCATCCATTTCCCTTTGCCCATCCACCCATCCATTTCCCATTGCCCATCCCCCCATCCATTTCCCATTGCCCATCCACCCATCCATTTCCCATTGCCCATCCCCCCATTCATTTCCCCTTGCCCATCCTCCCATCCATTTCCCTTTGCCCATCCACCCATCCATTTCCCTTTGCCCATCCACCCATCCATTTCCCATTGCCCATCCCCCCATCCATTTCCCATTGCCCATCCCCCCATCCATTTCCCATTGCCCATCCACCCATCCATTTCCCATTGCCCACCCCCCCATTCATTTCCCATTGCCCATCCCCCCATCCATTTCCCTTTGCCCATCCCCCCTTCCATTTCCCATTGCCCATCCCCCCATCCATTTCCCATTGCCCATCCCCCCATCCATTTCCCATTGCCCATCCCCCCATCCATTTCCCATTGCCCATCCCCCCATCCATTTCCCATTGCCCATCCCCCCATCCATTTCCCATTGCCCATCCCCCCATCCATTTCCCATTGCCCATCCACCCATCCATTTACCATTGCCCATCCCCCCATTCATTTCCCATTGCCCATCCCCCCATCCATTTCCCTTTGCCCATCCCCCCATCCATTTCCCATTGCCCATCCCCTCATCCATTTCCCATTGCCCATCCCCCCATCCATTTCCCATTGCCCATCCCCCCATCCATTTCCCATTGCCCATCCCCCCATCCATTTCCCATTGCCCATCCCCCCATCCATTTCCCATTGCCCATCCCCCCATCCATTTCCCATTGCCCATCCCCCATCCATTTCCCATTGCCCATCCCCCCATCCATTTCCCATTGCCCATCCCCCATCCATTTCCCATTGCCCATCCCCCATCCATTTCCCATTGCCCATCCCCCATCCATTTCCCATTGCCCATCCCCCCATCCATTTCCCTTTGCCCATCCCCCCATCCATTTCCCATTGCCCATCCCCTCATCCATTTCCCATTGCCCATCCCCCCATCCATTTCCCATTGCCCATCCACCCATCCATTTCCCATTGCCCATCCCCCCATTCATTTCCCATTGCCCATCCTCCCATCCATTTCCCTTTGCCCATCCACCCATCCATTTCCCTTTGCCCATCCACCCATCCATTTCCCATTGCCCATCCCCCCATCCATTTCCCATTGCCCATCCCCCCATCCATTTCCCATTGCCCATCCACCCATCCATTTCCCATTGCCCACCCCCCCATTCATTTCCCATTGCCCATCCCCCCATCCATTTCCCTTTGCCCATCCCCCCTTCCATTTCCCATTGCCCATCCCCCCATCCATTTCCCATTGCCCATCCCCCCATCCATTTCCCATTGCCCATCCCCCCATCCATTTCCCATTGCCCATCCCCCCATCCATTTCCCATTGCCCATCCCCCCATCCATTTCCCATTGCCCATCCCCCCATCCATTTCCCATTGCCCATCCCCCCATCCATTTCCCATTGCCCATCCACCCATCCATTTCCCATTGCCCATCCCCCCATTCATTTCCCATTGCCCATCCCCCCATCCATTTCCCTTTGCCCATCCCCCCATCCATTTCCCATTGCCCATCCCCTCATCCATTTCCCATTGCCCATCCCCCCATCCATTTCCCATTGCCCATCCCCCCATCCATTTCCCATTGCCCATCCCCCCATCCATTTCCCATTGCCCATCCCCCCATCCATTTCCCATTGCCCATCCCCCCATCCATTTCCCATTGCCCATCCCCCCATCCATTTCCCATTGCCCATCCCCCCATCCATTTCCCATTGCCCATCCCCCCATCCATTTCCCATTGCCCACCCCCCCATTCATTTCCCATTGCCCATCCCCCCATCCATTTCCCTTTGCCCATCCCCCCTTCCATTTCCCATTGCCCATCCCCCCATCCATTTCCCATTGCCCATCCCCCCATCCATTTCCCATTGCCCATCCACCCATCCATTTCCCATTGCCCACCCCCCCATTCATTTCCCATTGCCCATCCCCCCATCCATTTCCCTTTGCCCATCCCCCCTTCCATTTCCCATTGCCCATCCCCCCATCCATTTCCCATTGCCCATCCCCCCATCCATTTCCCATTGCCCATCCCCCCATCCATTTCCCATTGCCCATCCCCCCATCCATTTCCCATTGCCCATCCCCCCATCCATTTCCCATTGCCCATCCCCCCATCCATTTCCCATTGCCCATCCACCCATCCATTTCCCATTGCCCATCCCCCCATTCATTTCCCATTGCCCATCCCCCCATCCATTTCCCTTTGCCCATCCCCCCATCCATTTCCCATTGCCCATCCCCCCTTCCATTTCCCATTGCCCATCCCCCCATCCATTTCCCATTGCCCATCCCCCCATCCATTTCCCATTGCCCATCCCCCCATCCATTTCCCATTGCCCATCCCCCCATCCATTTCCCATTGCCCATCCCCCCATCCATTTCCCATTGCCCATCCCCCATCCATTTCCCATTGCCCATCCCCCCATCCATTTCCAATTGCCCATCCCCCATCCATTTCCCATTGCCCATCCCCCATCCATTTCCCATTGCCCATCCCCCATCCATTTCCCATTGCCCATCCCCCCATCCATTTCCCTTTGCCCATCCCCCCTTCCATTTCCCATTGCCCATCCCCCCATCCATTTCCCATTGCCCATCCCCCCATCCATTTCCCATTGCCCATCCCCCCATCCATTTCCCATTGCCCATCCCCCCATCCATTTCCCATTGCCCATCCACCCATCCATTTCCCATTGCCCATCCCCCCATTCATTTCCCATTGCCCATCCCCCCATCCATTTCCCTTTGCCCATCCCCCCATCCATTTCCCATTGCCCATCCCCCATCCATTTCCCATTGCCCATCCCCCATCCATTTCCCATTGCCCATCCCCCCATCCATTTCCCTTTGCCCATCCCCCCATCCATTTCCCATTGCCCATCCCCTCATCCATTTCCCATTGCCCATCCCCCCATCCATTTCCCATTGCCCATCCCCCCATCCATTTCCCATTGCCCATCCCCCCATCCATTTCCCATTGCCCATCCCCCCATCCATTTCCCATTGCCCATCCCCCCATCCATTTCCCATTGCCCATCCCCCCATCCATTTCCCATTGCCCATCCCCCCATCCATTTCCAATTGCCCATCCCCCCATCCATTTCCCATTGCCCATCCCCCCATCCATTTCCCATTGCCCATCCACCCATCCATTTCCCATTGCCCATCCCCCCATTCATTTCCCATTGCCCATCCCCCCATCCATTTCCCTTTGCCCATCCCCCCATCCATTTCCCATTGCCCATCCCCTCATCCATTTCCCATTGCCCATCCCCCCATCCATTTCCCATTGCCCATCCCCCCATCCATTTCCCATTGCCCATCCCCCCATCCATTTCCAATTGCCCATCCCCCCA
The DNA here is from genome assembly GCA_947471745.1 of Closterium sp. Naga37s-1. Taxonomy (NCBI): domain Eukaryota; kingdom Viridiplantae; phylum Streptophyta; class Zygnematophyceae; order Desmidiales; family Closteriaceae; genus Closterium; species Closterium sp. Naga37s-1. The sequence goes on from CANJKZ010000809.1 coordinate 681,867, forward strand.
TCCATTTCCCATTGCCCATCCCCCCATCCATTTCCCATTGCCCATCCCCCATCCATTTCCCATTGCCCATCCCCCCATCCATTTCCCATTGCCCATCCCCCATCCATTTCCCATTGCCCATCCCCCATCCATTTCCCATTGCCCATCCCCCCATCCATTTCCCATTGCCCATCCACCCATCCATTTCCCATTGCCCATCCCCCCATTCATTTCCCATTGCCCATCCTCCCATCCATTTCCCTTTGCCCATCCACCCATCCATTTCCCTTTGCCCATCCACCCATCCATTTCCCATTGCCCATCCCCCCATCCATTTCCCATTGCCCATCCCCCCATCCATTTCCCATTGCCCATCCACCCATCCATTTCCCATTGCCCACCCCCCCATTCATTTCCCATTGCCCATCCCCCCATCCATTTCCCTTTGCCCATCCCCCCTTCCATTTCCCATTGCCCATCCCCCCATCCATTTCCCATTGCCCATCCCCCCATCCATTTCCCATTGCCCATCCCCCCATCCATTTCCCATTGCCCATCCCCCCATCCATTTCCCATTGCCCATCCCCCCATCCATTTCCCATTGCCCATCCCCCCATCCATTTCCCATTGCCCATCCCCCCATCCATTTCCCATTGCCCATCCACCCATCCATTTCCCATTGCCCATCCCCCCATTCATTTCCCATTGCCCATCCCCCCATCCATTTCCCATTGCCCATCCCCCCATCCATTTCCCATTGCCCATCCACCCATCCATTTCCCATTGCCCATCCCCCCATTCATTTCCCATTGCCCATCCCCCCATCCATTTCCCATTGCCCATCCACCCATCCATTTCCCATTGCCCACCCCCCCATTCATTTCCCATTGCCCATCCCCCCATCCATTTCCCTTTGCCCATCCCCCCTTCCATTTCCCATTGCCCATCCCCCCATCCATTTCCCATTGCCCATCCCCCCATCCATTTCCCTTTGCCCATCCACCCATCCATTTCCCTTTGCCCATCCACCCATCCATTTCCCTTTGCCCATCCACCCATCCATTTCCCTTTGCCCATCCCCCCATCCATTTCCCATTGCCCATCCACCCATCCATTTCCCATTGCCCATCCCCCCATTCATTTCCCATTACCCATCCTCCCATCCATTTCCCTTTGCCCATCCACCCATCCATTTCCCTTTGCCCATCCACCCATCCATTTCCCATTGCCCATCCCCCCATCCATTTCCCATTGCCCATCCCCCCATCCATTTCCCATTGCCCATCCACCCATCCATTTCCCATTGCCCACCCCCCCATTCATTTCCCATTGCCCATCCCCCCATCCATTTCCCTTTGCCCATCCCCCCTTCCATTTCCCATTGCCCATCCCCCCATCCATTTCCCATTGCCCATCCCCCCATCCATTTCCCATTGCCCATCCCCCCATCCATTTCCCATTGCCCATCCCCCCATCCATTTCCCATTGCCCATCCCCCCATCCATTTCCCATTGCCCATCCCCCCATCCATTTCCCATTGCCCATCCACCCATCCATTTCCCATTGCCCATCCCCCCATTCATTTCCCATTGCCCATCCCCCCATCCATTTCCCTTTGCCCATCCCCCCATCCATTTCCCATTGCCCATCCCCCCTTCCATTTCCCATTGCCCATCCCCCCATCCATTTCCCATTGCCCATCCCCCCATCCATTTCCCATTGCCCATCCCCCCATCCATTTCCCATTGCCCATCCCCCCATCCATTTCCCATTGCCCATCCCCCCATCCATTTCCCATTGCCCATCCCCCCATCCATTTCCCATTGCCCATCCCCCCATCCATTTCCCATTGCCCATCCCCCATCCATTTCCCATTGCCCATCCCCCCATCCATTTCCAATTGCCCATCCCCCATCCATTTCCCATTGCCCATCCCCCATCCATTTCCCATTGCCCATCCCCCATCCATTTCCCATTGCCCATCCCCCCATCCATTTCCCTTTGCCCATCCCCCCTTCCATTTCCCATTGCCCATCCCCCCATCCATTTCCCATTGCCCATCCCCCCATCCATTTCCCATTGCCCATCCCCCCATCCATTTCCCATTGCCCATCCCCCATCCATTTCCCATTGCCCATCCCCCCATCCATTTCCCATTGCCCATCCCCCATCCATTTCCCATTGCCCATCCCCCATCCATTTCCCATTGCCCATCCCCCATCCATTTCCCATTGCCCATCCCCCCATCCATTTCCCTTTGCCCATCCCCCCATCCATTTCCCATTGCCCATCCCCTCATCCATTTCCCATTGCCCATCCCCCCATCCATTTCCCATTGCCCTTCCCCCCATCCATTTCCCATTGCCCACCCCCCCATTCATTTCCCATTGCCCATCCCCCCATCCATTTCCCTTTGCCCATCCCCCCTTCCATTTCCCATTGCCCATCCCCCCATCCATTTCCCATTGCCCATCCCCCCATCCATTTCCCATTGCCCATCCCCCCATCCATTTCCCATTGCCCATCCCCCCATCCATTTCCCATTGCCCATCCCCCCATCCATTTCCCATTGCCCATCCCCCCATCCATTTCCCATTGCCCATCCCCCCATCCATTTCCCATTGCCCATCCACCCATCCATTTCCCATTGCCCATCCCCCCATTCATTTCCCATTGCCCATCCCCCCATCCATTTCCCATTGCCCATCCCCCCATCCATTTCCCATTGCCCATCCACCCATCCATTTCCCATTGCCCATCCCCCCATTCATTTCCCATTGCCCATCCCCCCATCCATTTCCCATTGCCCATCCACCCATCCATTTCCCATTGCCCACCCCCCCATTCATTTCCCATTGCCCATCCCCCCATCCATTTCCCTTTGCCCATCCCCCCTTCCATTTCCCATTGCCCATCCCCCCATCCATTTCCCATTGCCCATCCCCCCATCCATTTCCCTTTGCCCATCCACCCATCCATTTCCCTTTGCCCATCCACCCATCCATTTCCCTTTGCCCATCCACCCATCCATTTCCCTTTGCCCATCCCCCCATCCATTTCCCATTGCCCATCCACCCATCCATTTCCCATTGCCCATCCCCCCATTCATTTCCCATTACCCATCCTCCCATCCATTTCCCTTTGCCCATCCACCCATCCATTTCCCTTTGCCCATCCACCCATCCATTTCCCATTGCCCATCCCCCCATCCATTTCCCATTGCCCATCCCCCCATCCATTTCCCATTGCCCATCCACCCATCCATTTCCCATTGCCCACCCCCCCATTCATTTCCCATTGCCCATCCCCCCATCCATTTCCCTTTGCCCATCCCCCCTTCCATTTCCCATTGCCCATCCCCCCATCCATTTCCCATTGCCCATCCCCCCATCCATTTCCCATTGCCCATCCCCCCATCCATTTCCCATTGCCCATCCCCCCATCCATTTCCCATTGCCCATCCCCCCATCCATTTCCCATTGCCCATCCCCCCATCCATTTCCCATTGCCCATCCACCCATCCATTTCCCATTGCCCATCCCCCCATTCATTTCCCATTGCCCATCCCCCCATCCATTTCCCTTTGCCCATCCCCCCATCCATTTCCCATTGCCCATCCCCCCTTCCATTTCCCATTGCCCATCCCCCCATCCATTTCCCATTGCCCATCCCCCCATCCATTTCCCATTGCCCATCCCCCCATCCATTTCCCATTGCCCATCCCCCCATCCATTTCCCATTGCCCATCCCCCCATCCATTTCCCATTGCCCATCCCCCCATCCATTTCCCATTGCCCATCCCCCCATCCATTTCCCATTGCCCATCCCCCATCCATTTCCCATTGCCCATCCCCCCATCCATTTCCAATTGCCCATCCCCCATCCATTTCCCATTGCCCATCCCCCATCCATTTCCCATTGCCCATCCCCCATCCATTTCCCATTGCCCATCCCCCCATCCATTTCCCTTTGCCCATCCCCCCTTCCATTTCCCATTGCCCATCCCCCCATCCATTTCCCATTGCCCATCCCCCCATCCATTTCCCATTGCCCATCCCCCCATCCATTTCCCATTGCCCATCCCCCATCCATTTCCCATTGCCCATCCCCCCATCCATTTCCCATTGCCCATCCCCCATCCATTTCCCATTGCCCATCCCCCATCCATTTCCCATTGCCCATCCCCCATCCATTTCCCATTGCCCATCCCCCCATCCATTTCCCTTTGCCCATCCCCCCATCCATTTCCCATTGCCCATCCCCTCATCCATTTCCCATTGCCCATCCCCCCATCCATTTCCCATTGCCCTTCCCCCCATCCATTTCCCATTGCCCATCCCCCCATCCATTTCCCATTGCCCATCCCCCCATCCATTTCCCATTGCCCATCCCCCCATCCATTTCCCATTGCCCATCCCTCCATCCATTTCCCATTGCCCATCCCCCCATCCATTTCCCATTGCTCACCCCCCCATTCATTTCCCTTTGCCCATCCCCCCATCCATTTCCCTTTGCCCATCCCCCCTTCCATTTCCCATTGCCCATCCCCCCATCCATTTCCCATTGCCCATCCCCCCATCCATTTCCTATTGCCCATCCCCCCATCCATTTCCCATTGCCCTTCCCCCCATCCATTTCCCATTGCCCATCCCCCCATCCATTTCCCATTGCCCATCCCCCCATCCATTTCCCATTGCCCATCCCCCCATCCATTTCCCATTGCCCATCCACCCATCCATTTCCCATTGCCCATCCCCCCATTCATTTCCCATTGCCCATCCCCCCATCCATTTCCCATTGCCCATCCACCCATCCATTTCCCATTGCCCATCCCCCCATTCATTTCCCATTGCCCATCCTCCCATCCATTTCCCTTTGCCCATCCACCCATCCATTTCCCTTTGCCCATCCACCCATCCATTTCCCATTGCCCATCCCCCCATCCATTTCCCATTGCCCATCCCCCCATCCATTTCCCATTGCCCATCCACCCATCCATTTCCCATTGCCCACCCCCCCATTCATTTCCCATTGCCCATCCCCCCATCCATTTCCCTTTGCCCATCCCCCCTTCCATTTCCCATTGCCCATCCCCCCATCCATTTCCCATTGCCCATCCCCCCATCCATTTCCCATTGCCCATCCCCCCATCCATTTCCCATTGCCCATCCCCCCATCCATTTCCCATTGCCCATCCACCCATCCATTTCCCATTGCCCATCCCCCCATTCATTTCCCATTGCCCATCCCCCCATCCATTTCCCTTTGCCCATCCCCCCATCCATTTCCCATTGCCCATCCCCTCATCCATTTCCCATTGCCCATCCCCCCATCCATTTCCCATTGCCCATCCCCCCATCCATTTCCCATTGCCCATCCCCCCATCCATTTCCCATTGCCCATCCCCCCATCCATTTCCCATTGCCCATCCCCCCATCCATTTCCCATTGCCCATCCCCCCATCCATTTCCCATTGCCCATCCCCCATCCATTTCCCATTGCCCATCCCCCCATCCATTTCCCATTGCCCATCCCCCATCCATTTCCCATTGCCCATCCCCCATCCATTTCCCATTGCCCATCCCCCATCCATTTCCCATTGCCCATCCCCCCATCCATTTCCCATTGCCCATCCCCCCATCCATTTCCCATTGCCCACCCCCCCATTCATTTCCCATTGCCCATCCCCCCATCCATTTCCCTTTGCCCATCCCCCCTTCCATTTCCCATTGCCCATCCCCCCATCCATTTCCCATTGCCCATCCCCCCATCCATTTCCCATTGCCCATCCCCCCATCCATTTCCCATTGCCCATCCCCCCATCCATTTCCCATTGCCCATCCCCCCATCCATTTCCCATTGCCCATCCCCCCATCCATTTCCCATTGCCCATCCCCCCATCCATTTCCCATTGCCCATCCCCCCATCCATTTCCCATTGCCCATCCACCCATCCATTTCCCATTGCCCATCCCCCCATTCATTTCCCATTGCCCATCCCCCCATCCATTTCCCTTTGCCCATCCCCCCATCCATTTCCCATTGCCCATCCCCTCATCCATTTCCCATTGCCCATCCCCCCATCCATTTCCCATTGCCCATCCCCCCATCCATTTCCCATTGCCCATCCCCCCATCCATTTCCCATTGCCCATCCCCCCATCCATTTCCCATTGCCCATCCCCCCATCCATTTCCCATTGCCCATCCCCCCATCCATTTCCCATTGCCCATCCCCCATCCATTTCCCATTGCCCATCCCCCCATCCATTTCCCATTGCCCATCCCCCATCCATTTCCCATTGCCCATCCCCCATCCATTTCCCATTGCCCATCCCCCATCCATTTCCCATTGCCCATCCCCCCATCCATTTCCCTTTGCCCATCCCCCCATCCATTTCCCATTGCCCATCCCCTCATCCATTTCCCATTGCCCATCCCCCCATCCATTTCCCATTGCCCTTCCCCCCATCCATTTCCCATTGCCCATCCCCCCATCCATTTCCCATTGCCCATCCCCCCATCCATTTCCCATTGCCCATCCCCCCATCCATTTCCCATTGCCCATCCCCCCATCCATTTCCCATTGCCCATCCCCCCATCCATTTCCCATTGCCCATCCCCCCATCCATTTCCCATTGCCCACCCCCCCATCCATTTCCCATTGCCCATCCCCCCATCCATTTCCCATTGCCCTTCCCCCCATCCATTTCCCATTGCCCATCCCCCCATCCATTTCCCATTGCCCTTCCCCCCATCCATTTCCCATTGCCCATCCCCCATCCATTTCCCATTGCCCATCCCCCATCCATTTCCCATTGCCCATCCCCCATCCATTTCCCATTGCCCATCCCCCATCCATTTCCCATTGCCCATCCCCCCATCCATTTCCCATTGCCCACCCACCCATCCATTTCCCATTGCCCATCCCCCCATCCATTTCCCATTGCCCACCCACCCATCCATTTCCCATTGCCCATCCCCCCATCCATTTCCCTTTGCCCATCCCCCCATCCATTTCCCATTGCCCTTCCCCCCATCCATTTCCCATTGCCCATCCCCCCATCCATTTCCCATTGCCCATCCCCCATCCATTTCCCATTGCCCATCCCCCATCCATTTCCCATTGCCCATCCCCTCATCCATTTCCCATTGCCCATCCCCCCATCCATTTCCTATTGCCCATCCCCCCATCCATCCCCACTTGCCCTTTTCCCCACCCATTCCCCCTTGCTCATTGCCCGACCCATTCAACGCCCATAGTCTGAGTTGAGTAGAAAAACCAGCCACATATTGCCACCCCCCCGAGCAAGTCACAGTGTCAGTGTGGGCTTGCACCGCTGGCTCCGTGGGGCTTCATTCTCAATCACTCCCATGGTGCTGTTGCAGGGTGTTTTTGAGAATTCTCGAAAAACATATTCCCCCCCCTGCAAGTCACAGTGTCAGTATGTGGCTCCGTGGGGCTCCATTCTCAATCATTCCCACCGTTTTGCACCGCTGCAGCACCCCCACGCTCCCTAGGGTGCCCTTGAGTCACACCCACCCACCATAGCGCACCTTCTACTGAACGCACCTGGTGTCAAAGATCACCCTGTTATCTCACAGCACGTGAATGAAAGACGTCTAAAAAATTCACCTCATTCACGTGGCTATCCACACCCATCCACCACAGTGCAACCTCTGTGGGTGTCAAAGGTCACCCTCTTATCTCACACTCACAGCAACCCACCACGGCACACCTTTTACCAACTCACCCACCGGTGTTAGCTGTAGCACCCGCAACTCCTTGAGTGCTTCCCTTGATGTAAGCACACAGTGGGGCGTCGGGTTGCTACAGCCAACCGCCCATCCACCTCTCACATTCTCCCGTGCACATACCCCCACCCCACCCATTCCGCTAACCGCATTCCCCATTCCCCCTTTTCCCACGTGGGAGATGGGTGGTTTGTGTGCTGGGAATCTTCCTCTTTCCGGCAAACGAACCACACATCCTGTGTTGCAGAAGACGCACATTTAGACGCAAGACGCATGGGGTGTTTTTTTCCGGTCTGACCGAAAAAAAAAATTGCCCGCGCGCGAATTCGACATTGGCCATTTCGACGCCAAGGTCGAAATCGCGAAATCCCCCCCCCCCCCCCCCAAACGAAATCGACCGTCAAAACCAGCCCAAAACCCTAAAACGGAAACCCCCCCTACCAAAATTTACGCCACATCCTACTCAACCGCACAAGATCTACTCAACCCAACCACAATTGCATACCACCAAGAGTATATTGGAGCACAAGAGCTTCATTTGTGCTCCTCCACTTTAGTTCAACCAAATTCTCCTCGGAAAACCCTAAGGGGTTTAGCTCTTAGTAGACCTAACTTATGGCTTCTCCTAGTTCTTCCTCCATCTCCTTGTATGTGACGTGGTGAAACTTCTCCTAAGGGGGAAAACACTTGGTACGGGAAAAAATTTGGCTGAAATGAAAATTATGTAACCCCCCCCCCCCCCCCTCCCCCATGCCCCATTAGGGTTTTTTTTGGGCCTGCCCGAACCTTTTTTTGGTCTGCCCGGGCTTGCGTCTGTATCTGCGTCTAAAAGGGCCCAAAAATGCGTCTTCTGCAACACAGCACACATCTCCCACCTTCATCCTGGCTTGCGTATTCCCACATTGACCCATGCTGGTGCGGTGACCCATGCAGGTGCGGTGACCCATGCAGGTGCGGTGACCCATGCAGGTGCGGTGACCCATGCAGGTGCGGTGAGCCATGCAGGTGCGGTGAGCCATGCAGGTGCGGTGAGCCATGCAGGTGCGGTGAGCCATGCAGGTGCGGTGACCCATGCAGGTACGGTGACCCATGCAGGTACGGTGACCCATGCAGGTACGGTGACCCATGCAGGTACGGTGACCCATGCAGGTACGGTGACCCATGCAGGTACGGTGACCCATCCAGGTACGGTGACCCATGCAGGTACGGTGACCCATGCAGGTACGGTGATCCATGCAGGTACGGTGATCCATGCAGGTACGGTGACCCATGCAGGTACGGTGACCCATGCAGGTACGGTGACCCATGCAGGTACGGTGACCCATGCAGGTGCGGTGACCCATGCAGGTGCGGTGACCCATGGCACCTGTATTGAGCCCCATCCCCATGTATGTGCCATGGCTTTACGTGGCAGCGAGCTGCAGTTGCTGCTGTTCATGTTGGAACAAGAACAAAGCATGTTATCTTTCTGGTAGAAGAAACGCTTGTGTAACGACGAGTTGATGCTGCCACGTTGCAACAGCACCTTCAGCCTTGAGCATGAGCATGAGCATGAGCATGAGCATGAGCATGAGCATGAGCATGAGCATGAGCATGAGCATGCCCAAGCCACACACCTTCTTGCCCCGTTCACCCACTCTACCCCCACTCGCCCTGTCCCCACCCTTCCTACCACCACCCCACCCAACTCTCACCTTCGGTAACACTCTTGGAGAGCCACTGCGCTACAGCATCTTCAGCATCTTCAGCGGATGCATGCCCAAGCCACACATCTCTCTTGCAACAGCAACGCAACAACGTATCCCGTGCCCCTCTCCGACCCACACTCCATCCACAACTCACCCTCACGTTGCTTGCAGGTGGGTTTTGAGAATTCTCCGTATTACCACCTGCCAGCAACCTTCCCCACCCCTCACACATCAGCACCTTCACCCTTGCTCGCGGAGTGCCACACAGTTGCAGCGCTCCCAGAGTCGGCAGCACCCCCTCCCCTGCGATTTCATCTCGCAGCACCGGATCCTCTGCCAGCATCAGCAGCGCCTCCACCGCATCCTCCTTGCCCCTCTCCGACCCACACTCCATTGCCTCCACCAATAGCGGTATCCCACAGAGCACACACACAGCATGCTTCCATGCCATGACCAGACCTCACAACCCTCACTCTTTCAGCCACTCACCTTCACTCGAGCCCTTGGTGTCCCACACCGTTGCAGTGCCCCCAGTGTAGGCAGAACACCCTCAGCAGCGATCTCATCCCTCAATGCCGGGTCCTCAGCCAGCATCAGCAGCGCCGCAACAGCGTCCTCTTTCCCTCTCTCCGACCCACACTCCATAGCCTCCACCAATAGCGGTATCCCGCCCGCCGCCCGGATCGCCGCCCGCCCCAGCCGCCCGGTTTTCCCCAGGTTCACCAGCACAGCCGTGGCTTTTTCCTCCAGCCCGGACCCGTACTCCTGCAGCATTTCCACCAATAGGGGAACTGCCCCGGCGGAAATTATTGCTGCCCGGTTTTTCTCGGCCAATGAGAGGTTGAAGAGGGTCAGGGCAGCGTCTTTTCGGCTGCGGATGGAGTTGGGGGAGCCGGAGGGGGAGGAGGAGACGGCGAGCATGGCAACCAATCCCGTCACGGCACCTGGCGTCGACCCCACCAGGATTTTATTCGCTTCGGACGACGCCGAGATCGCAAAGAGGGCCGCAGCGGCGTTTTCCCGGGCGGTTCGGGAGACGGAGCGAGGCGAGAGGCTCGGCGGCATGTCCGGGTCTGCCGCCCCGGTGTTCATGCCCGTGTCTCTGTTGCCAGCTGTCACTATAGTCACGAGACGGGGGATAGCGCCGTGGGAGATGAGATGGGAGTGAGTGGAGGAGGAGAGAGAGAGGTTGAGAATGGCGGTAACCGCGTGCTCTACAGTATCGGGATCCCCGCATGGGAAGAGAGAGAGCAGGGCCGGGATGGCCCGCCCCCCCGCTGCTGCCACCACGGCTGCCCGGTTGCCTCGGGAGTCCCGAACCAGGTGCCGAACCTCCTCGGCCGCCCTGCGCCGCTGTATGGTTAGGAACGTTGAAGGCGCCTCGGTGCCGACGCTGCTGCCGCCCGCACTGCCGCCCAACATTTGCCGAATTAGGTCCGGAAGCCTGGCCCGAACCTGTTCCTCCTGGTCCACCCGAGCCGCAGCTGCATCTGCTTCGGAAACCGCCGAGCCTGTTCCACCCGCTCCTGCACTGCACGGCCTCCTGCTGCTGCTGCTGCTGCTGCCACCCCCACTGCCACCCACACTCCCACTGCCACCCACACTGCCACTGCTGCTCATACTGCCGCCAGACCTATCAGTGGGGTTAGTAGCCCACCGCTTAAGCGTCCCTGCTGCGCCGTCCTCCTCCTCCTCCCCGTCCTCCCCCTCCTCCGCCTCCCCATCCCCCCGCGCGCCCATGGGCGCGCACCCCACCGACCCCCCGCCCCCCCTGCTCCCCAGCATCATTACCGCCGCGCTGGCGTTCAGATTCGGATTCAGATCCGGATCTAGCCCCGGATTTAGATTTAGATTCGATTGTGGATGCGCGTTTGGGGGGGGACTGGCGCCGAAGGTGACGGCGGCGGCGGCAGCAGCGAGGGGGGAAGCGAACGCGGAGAGCGACGAGTGGCTGTGGCTGTGCGAGTGGTGCGTCTGCCGAATGCCCTCCCCGCCCCGCGCACTACGCGCCGCGTGCCCTCCCCCGCCCCCCCCAGCGCCGCTACCAGCAGCGCCGCTGCTGCTGATCCCCGCAAGTTGCGGCGAGGAGAGGCGGTTCGACGAGACCGACCTGCCATACGCGATTCTAGCGTCTCTGCTTCCGGAGCTAGCGCCGCCAGCACCACCAACAGCCATTGGCGCGGAGCTGGGGACGAGCGACACGGGCTCGCCCATGCTGTAGCTTTTCCCCGCATTGCTCAGCGCGTTCCGCCCGCCCCCGCCCCCGCCCCCGCCCCCGCCCCCGCCCCCTCCCCCTCCTCCCCCGCTACCGCCGCCGCCGCCGCTGCTGCCGCTCCTGCTGTGCGCCAAATACGCCAAAACCTGCTGGCTGCTCCTCTCCCGCTCCCTCTCCCGTTCCCGCTCGCGCTCCCTTTCCCTCTCTCTCTCCCGCTCCCGCTCCCCCTCTCGCCCGCCGCCGCCCCCCTCCGCGTCGCTGTCGTCGTCCCACGCCGCAAGCAGCGCCAGCTGGTGCCGGTCGAGCCGCTCCGAGAAGAACCGCTGCTGCGCCGCTGCCACCACCTGCTGCTGCTGGCTGCTTCCGCCGCCCCCGACGCCCCCCTGGGCCCCCGCCCGCGCACCTGCTCCGCCAATTCCCCCACCCGCCGGCCCTAGAGCCCCCCGCCCGCTGGGCCCCACTTTCCCGCCGGCCGATTTCCCCCCTCCCGCTCCCCCTCCTCCTCCTGACCCCGCCCGGCCTCCCCCCGCTGCCGCAGCCCCGCCGGTTCGCGACGCTTGGCGCGGCTGCGGCCCGGACCAGTCGACGCGGCGCGGCTGCGGGCCGCTCCACTCGTCGCGGCCCGGGTAGTGGTTCCAGTCGTTCCACGAGTCGTGCGCGCCGTCGCCCGCGCCGAGATACGCGGGCAGCGGACTGAGCGGCGCGCGCGTGGGGCTCAGCTGCATGGAGCTAGTGGGGCTGTGCGCGGCGCCGCGGTGCGTCGGACTAACAGCGGGGTAAGTCGGACTAAAGCCGGGATGCGTGGGGCTAAGCAGGGGGTTGCTGCTACCGCCGCCAGGTAAGGCGGAGGAGGGACTGAGCGCCGCGCCGGCGCGGGTGGGGGAGTGCGTGGGGGAGGCGAGCGGGGACGACACGGGCCAGATGGGGCAAAGCGGACGATCGGAAGACGACGCGCTGCGCCAGAAATTATTTCCGCTGGTTCCGGTTCCGCCTCCCCCTCCGCCTGCTCTCCCGCCGCCCCCGCCGCTGCTGGCGCTGCTGTTCGACACGATGCTGATGCTGCCGCTGCTTGCGCCGCTGGTGGTGCTGCTTCCGCCGCTGCTGAGGTTTCCGCTTTCCCGGTCGGATGACACGCTCCCGCGCCGCTGGTGCCGCTCCCCCGAGGCTGGGCGGGCGGAGTAAGGCTCCGCGTGGCGCTCCCCCGACAGCGGGCGCGCGGACCTTTGAGACGCCTCGTAGCTGTCCCCAGTCAGGGGCCGCGCGGGGAATGACTCCCCGCGCGATGCGGAGCGCTCGGCGCGCGGGTTCTGGTCCGCACGCTGCTCTCCGCGGGCACTGTACGAGTCGCTGCGGGGGGTCAGCACCCCGCGCGGGGAAATGGTGGGATGCGCGGAGCCCGCGTCCCCGCCAGGCTTTCCGCCACCGGCATTTTGAGTAAGTTCTCCGCTGTTACCCTTTGCGTGCCCTCCTCCACCGCCGCCGCCGCCGCCGCCGCCGGCGGAGGGGGTGGGAGAGAGGCGAATGCCGTGTCCGAGGCACCAGGCGGAAATGATGCTGCGAAGAGATTTGTTGGGGGCGACATGCAGCTCCTCGAGCGCGCAGCGAGTAACCGGACAGTAGCGATTTCCTTCGCGAAACCATCGCTCGATTTCGGCGCGCTCGTAGGTCCGCCCCGACGCGACGGTGACCGGGTCGCGCATGATGTCGAGCGAAATGGGGCAGAAGAAATCCGCGGGGATGGTGACATTCTTGGCGCGGAGATGTGAGATGGGGTATTTGAGGAAAGAGGGCGGAAGGGAGGCGGGGTCGGCGGAGGGCGACTGGAGCCGTGCGACGAGCTGGTTGTGCGACTGTAACTGCTGCTTCGGCGACATCGCGCGCGTTGGAGAAAGCGGCGCGTTGGCTTGTTGAGAGGCCATGGCGAAACGAGGCGGTGACGGCGAATTCGATGGGTACAGGAGGTGTTACCAGTCGACTTTCGAGTGGACTCAAAAGATAGCAAGAGGTGATACCAGTCCCGCAATGCGGAGTCAGCGCGGATTTTAGTCAGCCGCCTATACCACGGAGGCTTTGAGGCGGCTCGGAGCGGGCACTGCGACGAACAATCCCGTGAATGAAGGTCACCTGGTGAATAAGAGTTGAAGAGAGCTACAAGAGCCGACCGGCATTGTAATTGCGGGCTGGACCGGCTCTACCCTGCATCAGGCAGGTCCGGCTGCGAGTGGGCGTGCTCTGGAACGTAAGGTAATGTCGAAATAGGGTTACATACTATGTCGGAGTCTGAACCGCTACCCTTCGTAACTACTATGCGAGCGACGGTTAAAGATCGTCTGACTCGTGAGGTTCGTTGCTGAAGTGAAGGGAGCGACGATAGTGACCAACCGGCATTGACAAGCTTTCTATCAGGGAAACGAAAGAAGCCAAAGCGAACGCAAGGTAGTGCTGCCTGTCCACTCCATAGCACAACACCATGTTTGACAGCTGTTTGCTCCCATAAAGCGTGTGTTAAAGCACACTGAATCTGAAGCGCTGTTCAGCGCTCGGTTTGGAAGGAATCTCGTTACAAAATGCTGTTGTCTCGTCCAATTTGTTGAAATGTACATATCACTTCTGTGGATGGATTGAAGTACCCAAGGTGAAATGCCTCCTCCTCGCAGAAGCTTGAGACTGGCGAGCCCTCGCATTCAAAGGTCAAGGTTTGGAATAATGTGCAGGTGATGCAACTGTCAGAGACCAATCGGGAGTAACGAAGGGAGGAGATTTAGAACAGTAGGTACATTGCGGTGTGAACAGATATTGCGCTGGAAATTTTGAAATCTGTGGGGTTCGTTGCTGCAACAAGGTTCGTCGGGGCTACTTTGTCTTCTTCCCCAACCTGCGCGCACATTTGTCCGAAGTCTTGACATCCACTCTCTCTACCTTTATGCGGCTTGCTCTTTCTGTACCCTTTCCCTCCCACCACCGCAGGGTGGGGGGTCAATCTGTCCAGTACACTCAACCCTAGACGACCTACGTTTCACCCGTTAACCCAGCAAATCTGGTGTCGCTGCGCACATCTGTTCCCGAGTTGCTCATGTCGACTCAATTTTGCAACATTTTTGCAAGGTGGGGACCTCGTTTCATTGTGCCCACCCACGTGACAGCGAAACTCGTCATAAATTATTATATTTTGTTCTACCCGCGTAGTCGCCAAAGACTGCCAAAATCATGGCTGCCCGTGTTGGCAACAAAACGTAACGAAACGAAGACTGCCATGAGACGGAACGGAACGAACTTGGTCACCCTGTAAATCTGATGCCAAAAACCAGTGGAAACTCAGAATCGCAATGCTGCACTGAGTACTGTCTGGTCTATGAGCAACAAATTCTGTACGCGTACCTGAACCTTGAAGAAGAAACAAGTGTAACTGGTTTGGCACAATGCTGGAAGCGCAGCACTGCACTGTATCAGGCTGGTTGTGTCGCTGGTCTGCCCGTATCGGCAACTATTGGTCAGCAGATACTTCACTTCACCAGCCCGACTTGGAAGAGGACAAGCTTAAAGATACATTTTCAAGGAACAAGGAGTTGAGGCTGGACAAAAGACATTTTACCTGGCACAGAATCAAATTGCGCTTCTCGCTAACCACGTTGCCGTTACACGTTGAATTTTCCCGCCAACTCGAATGGTGATGAATTTGCTTGGTGTACACGGGCTTCACGCTGACGTGGCTGCATTGATAGCGCTTGATTGGTTTCGGTTGGTCAATGAGTACTCTGCTAGACAAATCCCGCGAACCAGAAAGGAGGTGCCTCCCGTGGACAGTGTGTACAACGCTAAATCTCGCGAATCTAAATCATGGTAACACTTCTATATTTACATATATCCTGTTTGTGAAAGGGCATTAGCGCATGGGAAGCATGGCTAATTCTTCAGGCCTAAAACGACTAGAACTAGCTGTACAAACCACAAATTCATGAGCGCTTTCACAAGGTTCTCATTAAACGGGCTACCAGGAGGGTATCGAACCGGGAAGTCAAGAAGGGTGCCTTTAACCATGACCGCCTTGCGATGGCTGAAGCAATCAAAGGAATGCTTCCCATGATAGCTGCCCATGCCACTGTCTCCCACTCCACCGAATGGCAACGCTGGATTGACAAACTGCAAAGCCAATATGAGTCGTGCAATTGAAAGCATCGGCTGATTGAAATGATTTTGGAGGTGAGTTGGAGCAATGAACACATAGGCAGAAACAGGAGCACATGGGCGTGCGAAAGGAAAAGAAGCAGGAGCACTGGTACAAGAGGAGTGGAGGAGCAGGATAGCGAAGGGAGGGAACATTGGACCATTGGAAAAGGGATAAGGTATCCTTGTCAATAAGTTGTATCTTAAGACATTGCTCTTACCTGCATTTTTGGTATCAGTCTCTCAACATAATTTTCACAGGAAAGAAGACAATGGAGACATTTCAAAAGGGAGCAAGGCTCACATGAGAGGTGGTGTCGTTGACACAGACAGCCGATGACAAGGTCACCTTGACAAAGCGGTCAATAAGTTACATCCTTGACATTGTTCTCACAAGGGAAAAATACTCACATGCAAGATGGTGTCGTTGACACAGACAGCCGACAACGAGGTCTCCTTGACAAAGCGGTCAATCGGCTGTACCCAGCTCTCCAGGCAGTGCCTCGTATGAGAGGTGGTGCCGTTGGCGCACACAGCCCCCCGAGGAGGTTTCCTTGACAAAGCAGTCGATAAGTTACATCCTTGACATTGTTCTCACAAGGGAAAAACACTCACATGAGAGGTGGTGTCGTTGACGCAGACAGCTCCCGAGGAGGTCTCCTTGACAAAGCGGTCGATGACGGTGCTGTGCGTTGTGAACAGGTACAGCGCCAGTGGCTTGGGCCGGCTGGCGATGATGTCGATCGCCTCGTCCACACCTCGCACCTGGAGGGAGCCGTATTTGCGAGGGGAGGGAGGATGGGTGTGATAGTGATGATTAGAGACGGATGGGCTTGGAGTAGGTGGCTTGCGATGATGCTTATTGCCTCGTCCACACCTCGCACCTGGTGGGATGGGGGGATGACGCCTGCCCAGAGGGGAGAGAGGATAGGTGGGTGTGATAACATGTGATGCCGATAATCAGCGCCAGAGGCTTGGCGTGGCTGGAGATGAGGTCTGTGGCCTAGCCCATGCCCTGCACCTGGTGGGAATGTTATTCCGGAGGGGAGAGGGGATGGGCCTGATACTGGTAAAGAGCAACAGAGGGTTGGAGGAGGCAGCTGGCGATGATGTATACTGCCGTGTTCACGTTGCACAGCAGGACTTTTGAGGCGCCTCTACGGTCGCTGCACACTTACAAGGGGAGAGAGGACGGGCCGATATGAATAGAGAATAACATGGCTTGCAAGGAGGGGGCTTGCAAGGAGGGGGCTTGCAAGGAGGGGGCTTGCAAGGAGGGGGCTTGCAAGGAGGGGGCTTGCAAGGAGAGGGGCTGGCGATTGTGCCAACCGCCTCATGCCCACCTCACCTCACATCTGGAAGTCAATGGGGAGAGGGAGAATTGGTGGACGCTTTGAGAGTGGATGCAGCGTGAACTGAAGTGGGAGAGAGAAAGTGAAGTGGCTTCAGCGCAATTGCGACCCCGTCCGGAGGAACTTGCCACGTCCGGCCAGGAAGGGCCAGGAGCGGAGCGGAGCACTGCGCACACCTTAAGGACAGTGATGATGGGCCCAAAGCCCTCCTCCTCCATTATGCATGCACCGGGCAGCACCGCACAGCACCTATGCACACACCTTAATCACGGCAATGACAGGCCCAAATCCCTCCTCCTGCATCACTGGTGCGTCCAGAGGCACATCTCGTATGATGGTGGGCGCCACGTAGCTGGTGGGGGACAAGGTGGGGTGGGGGGATGAGGGGAGTGGGTGGGATTGAGAGGGGGAGCAAGGCACGTGTCGAGGGGCACATTGCAGATGATGGTGGGGGCGATGTAGCGGGTGGAGGGGTTGGAGTTGGAGGTGGGGGTGTGCGGGAGGTTGTGGGAGGGGATGGAAATGAGGAGGATCAAGGCATGCGTGGAGGGGATGGAAATGAGGAGGATCAAGGCATGCGTGGAGGGGATGGAAATGAGGAGGATCAAGGCATGCGTGGAGGGGCAGTGGGCACGCCAGGAATGATGGTGGGGGCGATGGGGTTGGGGGTAGGGGTACGGGGAAATTCGTGGGAGGGGATGGGAATGAGGGAGAGCACGTGTCGAGTGGCACATGATGGATAATGGTGGGCGCCATGTAGCTGGTGTTGGGGGGGGGGGGGGGGGGGGGAGGGGCCATGTAGCTGGCATTGTGGGGGTGGGGAAGGGGCCATGTAGCTGGCATTGTGGGGGTGGGGAAGGGGCCATGTAGCTGGCATTGTGGGGGTGGGGAAGGGGCCATGTAGCTGGCATTGTGGGGGTGGGGAAGGGGCCATGTAGCTGGCATTGTGGGGGTGGGGAAGGGGCCATGTAGCTGGCATTGTGGGGGTGGGGAAGGGGCCATGTAGCTGGCATTGTGGGGGTGGGGAAGGGGCCATGTAGCTGGCATTGTGGGGGTGGGGAAGGGGCCATGTAGCTGGCATTGTGGGGGTGGGGAAGGGGCCATGTAGCTGGCATTGTGGGGGTGGGGAAGGGGCCATGTAGCTGGCATTGTGGGGGTGGGGAAGGGGCCATGTAGCTGGCATTGTGGGGGTGGGGAAGGGGCCATGTAGCTGGCATTGTGGGGGTGGGGAAGGGGCCATGTAGCTGGCATTGTGGGGGTGGGGAAGGGGCCATGTAGCTGGCATTGTGGGGGTGGGGAAGGGGCCATGTAGCTGGCATTGTGGGGGTGGGGAAGGGGCCATGTAGCTGGCATTGTGGGGGTGGGGAAGGGGCCATGTAGCTGGCATTGTGGGGGTGGGGAAGGGGCCATGTAGCTGGCATTGTGGGGGTGGGGAAGGGGCCATGTAGCTGGCATTGTGGGGGTGGGGAAGGGGCCATGTAGCTGGCATTGTGGGGGTGGGGAAGGGGCCATGTAGCTGGCATTGTGGGGGTGGGGAAGGGGCCATGTAGCTGGCATTGTGGGGGTGGGGAAGGGGCCATGTAGCTGGCATTGTGGGGGTGGGGAAGGGGCCATGTAGCTGGCATTGTGGGGGTGGGGAAGGGGCCATGTAGCTGGCATTGTGGGGGTCAGAGTTGGGCCAAAGATTAGCGGAGAAGAAGGGGTTGAGAGCGGGAGCAGGGCAACATGGGGAGAAGGGGAGGAGCGGAGAAGAAAGGGGGCGGATAAGGGGATGAAAACATGGGGAAGAAAGACGATCCTGCAGGACTTCTACTAGCCACACTTCCTTCCCCCCAGTTCCCCAATTCTTTCTCATTAGCCACACGTCCCGCTTCCTACTTCCCCCATTCCCCCAGTATCTGTGCATTGTTAATTTCTGAGTCGACTTCGAAATCACCTTTTGCTGACAGATCCAATCACACAGGAACACATAGTTGATTTCGGACTCGACCCAGAAATCAACTATGTGCTTCTGTGTGATTGGAACCGCCAGCAACGCGTGCAGCCGCGCCCAGCTGGCACATGCGCCTTGCACCTTTATCACCCCCTCCTTCCCCCCCCACTAGCCCGAATGCACACACACACGCACCAGGCAGCCTCTTCAGTCTCCCCTCCCACGACTATGCGCTCCCTCGTGACAGGGTCGAACAGCAGAGCGTGCAGCCGAGCCCAGCTGGCCCATGTCTCTTACACCTTAATCTCCCCCCACTATCCTGGATGCACCCACAGACCAGGTGGCCTCGTCCGTCTCCCCCCCAACGACTATGTGCTCCCGCGTGGCCAGGTCGGACATCAAGCCGTGCAAGCGAGCCCAGCTGGCCCCGTTTCCTCACACCTTTAACACCCTCCCCCCACTAGCCCGAACACATACACACGCACTGGGTGGCCTCGTCCGTCTCCCCCCCGACTATGTGCTCCCTCGTGGCCAGTCAGACAGCAAGCCGTGCAGCCGAGCCCTCCTGTGTGCTGTCTTGCCACCCCCATGAACCCCCTTCTTCATACGTCCCCATTATCTACTAGCCCCACTTCCCCATTATCTACTAACCCCACTTCCCCATTATCTACTAACTCCAATTCCCCATTATCTACTAGCCCCACTTCCCCATTATCTACTAACCCCACTTCCCCATTATCTACTAACCCCACTTCCCCTCACTGTCATACACGCACCGTGTTGCCTATTCCGTCTCCCCTCCCACGACTATGTGCTCCCTTGTGACCGTGCCAGACAGCAGTGCGTGCAGCCGAGCCCAGCTGCCATGCGTGGCAATGCGCGCCCATCCATCCCCCTGTATTCCCCATCACTACTTCCCCTTACAGTCACGCACATACCGGGTAGCCTCATCCGTCTCTCCCCCAGCGACTATGCGCTCCTTGGTAACTGGGTCAGCAGACAGCAGAGCGTGCAGCCGAGCCCAGCTGGACCATTTCCCTTACACCTTTATCCTCCCCCCCACCCCACCCTCAACTAGTGGCACCTTCCCCTTACAGTCACGCACATACCGGGTAGCCTCATCCGTCTCCCCTCCAGCGACTATGTGCTCCTTGGTAACTGGGTCGGAGAGCAAGCCGTGCAGCCGTGCCCAGCTGCCAGGCGTGGCAATGCGCGCCAGGTCCGGACTCTGCTTCGGATCCGAGCCGTAGAAGGAGGTCAGGGTGCGACGCAGGTGGTCGGTCTGGTGGGCGGGGTTGGGGAGAAAGGGGTGGTGGATGCATGAGCGAAAAGGGGGATGTGTGCTGTTAGATGATTTCTCTGGGAACTGGGGAATTGGGGAGATGGGTATTGGGAAATTGGGGAGATGGGGACACATGAGGAGGCGAGGCTGACGGTGGATGCAGGGGGTTGGAAGTGCGTGCTTGTGTTTGGATGGCTGGTTGCTGAATGGATAAGGGAACCCAACAAAGGGTGCAGTGGGAGAGTCACAGCCATGGGGATAAGAATAAGCCCAGTCCTAGAGCCAGCTTGAGCTGACTTGACTTGACGCACATTGCTGCTCTCTCCCCCACCCACTCCCATGCACTGTGACTCACGAATTGATCAGCCACAGCCTCCTCCACGAGCACGTAGTCGGGCGACGGCAGCTCTGCAGGTTGACTTGACTTGACTTGACTTGACTTGACTTGCTGCATACTCTAACTCCCATCCACACACGGATCCGGCACTCACGAAATTGATCAGCCACAGCCTCCTCCACGAGCACTTAGTCGGATGACAGGCAGCTCTGTAGCTTTCACTTGACTTGTTACACACTGCTACCACCCAGTCTCATGCAGGGCAGGCACTCACGAATTGGTCGGCAACTGCCTCCTCCACCAGCACGTAATCGGGCGACAGGCAGCTCTGCCCCGCATTCACACACATGCCGAACGCTATCCGCTTCACACAGATCTGAGGCATGGGAGGGAGGGTGGGGGGTGTGCATGGGGGGGAGAGGGTGCGTGGAGGAGGTTGCATGGGGGGGTTTCATGGGAGGAGGGTGCATGGGTTGACAGGCAGCTCTGCTCCGCATTCACACACATGCCGCACGCTGTCCTCTTCACACATATCTGAGGCACGGAAAAGGGGAGGGGGGGAGTTTGAACAGGAAGGGGGGGGGATTAAGTTGCAGGCAGCTCTGCCCCGCGTTCACACACATCCCGATGCGATCCGCTTCACACAAAACTGGCGTGTGCAGGAAGCGGCGTGCGAGAAGGAGGGGGGGAGGGGGGGGAGGAGGGGGGGGGGTTGCATGGGGGGGGATTGGGTGGGGCGTGAGGAGAGGATTGGGGTGCCGAGACCGGGAGTGGAGGGAGGCGCGGTTGAGAGGAGGAGAAGAGGTGATAAAGAAAGGGGCCTCGAAATGGGGCGAGAATGAAAAAGGGGAGAAACGGATTCGAAAGGTGTTGCGAAAAAGTGGGATGACAAGGGGGGTTTTCTGTTTGGAAGAATCAATCACCCAAGCCAGCTGTTCAAGAAACGCTGAGTGACCCTCACCTAACCAGGCCCCTTTTTCCCTCACCTTATGCGGTTTGAGTCGTTGTCCTGAAGCGTAAGCTCCCCACAGCCTACCCATCCTCTTCTATCAAGTAGAACAGAGAGATACTGACATTGAATTCCGCGGAGGTGTCGACGTAACGTAAGCAGGGTGGTTCCCCCTGACCGGGGTTCGAATCAGGGAACTCAAGTTGGCAACGCAACACAAAGCGTCATGATCATGCGAGGCACTGACATTGAAGTCCACGGATCTGTCGATGTAGATAGGATCTGGGCTTCTTGCCTTGCCCCCCAGCTCGAGTGAGATAGGCAGGCGCTAATCAGGGCACCCAGGACAGCGCGTAAAGAAGTGAAACGGCGACTGACATTGAAATCCGCAGAGCTGTCGAGTCGATAATATCGATATAGGCGGGGTTCAGTCACGTCACCCAGGTTCACAACACAAAGCATCATGAGACAAAGGTCCAAGCAGAAGTACGTGAGGTGAGACTGACATTGAAATCCGCAGAGCTGTCGATGTAAGCGGGGTTCTTGCCCCCCAGCTCTAGCGCCACTGGCGTGAGATGCTGCGCTGCTGCTGCCAGCACCCTCCGCCCTATGGACGCTCCTCCTGGGGATACGGGAGATGGGGTGTGGCGGGGAGAAAGACGGGGACGAGGGGAGAAAGGAGGAGGAGGCATTGATGTTGGCAGGGTTCTTCCCCCCCCAGCTCAAGTGCCACTGGCGTGATATGCTGTGCCGCTGCTGCCAGCACCCTCCGTCCGCCCTATCGCTGCTCCTCCTGGGGCGAGGGAGGAAAAGGGGTGGAGGGTAGAGGAGCGAAAGGCAGGCAGGAAGAGGTGAGTAAATCACGTAGCCAAGTGCAGCTCACGTAGCCAAGTGCAGCTCACGTAGCCAAGTGCAGCTCATGTAGCCAAGTGCAGCTCACGTAGCCAAGTGCAGCTCATGTAGCCAAGTGCAGCTCATGTAGCCAAGTGCAGCTCATGTAGCCAAGTGCAGCTCATGTAGCCAAGTGCAGCTCATGTAGCCAAGTGCAGCTCACGTAGCCAAGTGCAGCTCATGTAGCCAAGTGCAGCTCATGTAGCCAAGTGCAGCTCATGTAGCCAAGTGCAGCTCATGCAGCCAAGTGCAGCTCATGTAGCCAAGTGCAGCTCATGTAGCCAAGTGCAGCTCATGTAGCCAAGTGCAGCTCATGTAGCCAAGTGCAGCTCATGTAGCCAAGTGCAGCTCACGTAGCCAAGTGCAGCTCATGTAGCCAAGTGCAGCTCACGTAGCCAAGTGCAGCTCATGTAGCCAAGTGCAGCTCATGTAGCCAAGTGCAGCTCATGTAGCCAAGTGCAGCTCACGTAGCCAAGTGCAGCTCATGTAGCCAAGTGCAGCTCATGTAGCCAAGTGCAGCTCATGTAGCCAAGTGCAGCTCATGTAGCCAAGTGCAGCTCATGTAGCCAAGTGCAGCTCATGTAGCCAAGTGCAGCTCATGTAGCCAAGTGCAGCTCATGTAGCCAAGTGCAGCTCATGTAGCCAAGTGCAGCTCATGTAGCCAAGTGCAGCTCATGTAGCCAAGTGCAGCTCATGTAGCCAAGTGCAGCTCATGTAGCCAAGTGCAGCTCACGTAGCCAAGTGCAGCTCATGTAGCCAAGTGCAGCTCACGTAGCCAAGTGCAGCTCATGTAGCCAAGTGCAGCTCATGTAGCCAAGTGCAGCTCATGTAGCCAAGTGCAGCTCACGTAGCCAAGTGCAGCTCATGTAGCCAAGTGCAGCTCACGTAGCCAAGTGCAGCTCATGTAGCCAAGTGCAGCTCACGTAGCCAAGTGCAGCTCATGTAGCCAAGTGCAGCTCATGTAGCCAAGTGCAGCTCATGCAGCCAAGTGCAGCTCATGTAGCCAAGTGCAGCTCATGTAGCCAAGTGCAGCTCATGTAGCCAAGTGCAGCTCATGTAGCCAAGTGCAGCTCATGTAGCCAAGTGCAGCTCACGTAGCCAAGTGCAGCTCACGTAGCCAAGTGCAGCTCATGTAGCCAAGTGCAGCTCACGTAGCCAAGTGCAGCTCATGTAGCCAAGTGCAGCTCACGTAGCCAAGTGCAGCTCATGTAGCCAAGTGCAGCTCACGTAGCCAAGTGCAGCTCATGTAGCCAAGTGCAGCTCACGTAGCCAAGTGCAGCTCACGTAGCCAAGTGCAGCTCATGTAGCCAAGTGCAGCTCACGTAGCCAAGTGCAGCTCACGTAGCCAAGTGTAGCTCATGTAGCCAAGTGCAGCTCACGTAGCCAAGTGCAGCTCATGTAGCCAAGTGCAGCTCATGTAGCCAAGTGCAGCTCATGTAGCCAAGTGCAGCTCATGTAGCCAAGTGCAGCTCATGTAGCCAAGTGCAGCTCACGTAGCCAAGTGCAGCTCATGTAGCCAAGTGCAGCTCATGCAGCCAAGTGCAGCTCATGTAGCCAAGTGCAGCTCATGTAGCCAAGTGCAGCTCATGTAGCCAAGTGCAGCTCATGTAGCCAAGTGCAGCTCATGTAGCCAAGTGCAGCTCACGTAGCCAAGTGCAGCTCATGTAGCCAAGTGCAGCTCATGTAGCCAAGTGCAGCTCATGTAGCCAAGTGCAGCTCACGTAGCCAAGTGCAGCTCATGTAGCCAAGTGCAGCTCATGTAGCCAAGTGCAGCTCATGTAGCCAAGTGCAGCTCATGTAGCCAAGTGCAGCTCATGTAGCCAAGTGCAGCTCATGTAGCCAAGTGCAGCTCATGTAGCCAAGTGCAGCTCATGTAGCCAAGTGCAGCTCACGTAGCCAAGTGCAGCTCATGTAGCCAAGTGCAGCTCACGTAGCCAAGTGCAGCTCATGTAGCCAAGTGCAGCTCATGTAGCCAAGTGCAGCTCATGCAGCCAAGTGCAGCTCATGTAGCCAAGTGCAGCTCATGTAGCCAAGTGCAGCTCATGTAGCCAAGTGCAGCTCATGTAGCCAAGTGCAGCTCATGTAGCCAAGTGCAGCTCACGTAGCCAAGTGCAGCTCATGTAGCCAAGTGCAGCTCACGTAGCCAAGTGCAGCTCATGTAGCCAAGTGCAGCTCATGTAGCCAAGTGCAGCTCATGTAGCCAAGTGCAGCTCACGTAGCCAAGTGCAGCTCACGTAGCCAAGTGCAGCTCATGTAGCCAAGTGCAGCTCATGTAGCCAAGTGCAGCTCATGTAGCCAAGTGCAGCTCATGTAGCCAAGTGCAGCTCATGTAGCCAAGTGCAGCTCATGTAGCCAAGTGCAGCTCATGTAGCCAAGTGCAGCTCATGTAGCCAAGTGCAGCTCATGTAGCCAAGTGCAGCTCATGTAGCCAAGTGCAGCTCATGTAGCCAAGTGCAGCTCACGTAGCCAAGTGCAGCTCACGTAGCCAAGTGCAGCTCATGTAGCCAAGTGCAGCTCACGTAGCCAAGTGCAGCTCATGTAGCCAAGTGCAGCTCACGTAGCCAAGTGCAGCTCATGTAGCCAAGTGCAGCTCACGTAGCCAAGTGCAGCTCATGTAGCCAAGTGCAGCTCACGTAGCCAAGTGCAGCTCACGTAGCCAAGTGCAGCTCATGTAGCCAAGTGCAGCTCACGTAGCCAAGTGCAGCTCACGTAGCCAAGTGTAGCTCATGTAGCCAAGTGCAGCTCACGTAGCCAAGTGCAGCTCATGTAGCCAAGTGCAGCTCATGTAGCCAAGTGCAGCTCATGTAGCCAAGTGCAGCTCATGTAGCCAAGTGCAGCTCATGTAGCCAAGTGCAGCTCACGTAGCCAAGTGCAGCTCATGTAGCCAAGTGCAGCTCATGCAGCCAAGTGCAGCTCATGTAGCCAAGTGCAGCTCATGTAGCCAAGTGCAGCTCATGTAGCCAAGTGCAGCTCATGTAGCCAAGTGCAGCTCATGTAGCCAAGTGCAGCTCACGTAGCCAAGTGCAGCTCATGTAGCCAAGTGCAGCTCATGTAGCCAAGTGCAGCTCATGTAGCCAAGTGCAGCTCACGTAGCCAAGTGCAGCTCATGTAGCCAAGTGCAGCTCATGTAGCCAAGTGCAGCTCATGTAGCCAAGTGCAGCTCATGTAGCCAAGTGCAGCTCATGTAGCCAAGTGCAGCTCATGTAGCCAAGTGCAGCTCATGTAGCCAAGTGCAGCTCACGTAGCCAAGTGCAGCTCATGTAGCCAAGTGCAGCTCACGTAGCCAAGTGCAGCTCATGTAGCCAAGTGCAGCTCATGTAGCCAAGTGCAGCTCATGCAGCCAAGTGCAGCTCATGTAGCCAAGTGCAGCTCATGTAGCCAAGTGCAGCTCATGTAGCCAAGTGCAGCTCATGTAGCCAAGTGCAGCTCATGTAGCCAAGTGCAGCTCACGTAGCCAAGTGCAGCTCATGTAGCCAAGTGCAGCTCACGTAGCCAAGTGCAGCTCATGTAGCCAAGTGCAGCTCATGTAGCCAAGTGCAGCTCATGTAGCCAAGTGCAGCTCACGTAGCCAAGTGCAGCTCATGTAGCCAAGTGCAGCTCATGTAGCCAAGTGCAGCTCATGTAGCCAAGTGCAGCTCATGTAGCCAAGTGCAGCTCATGTAGCCAAGTGCAGCTCATGTAGCCAAGTGCAGCTCATGTAGCCAAGTGCAGCTCATGTAGCCAAGTGCAGCTCATGTAGCCAAGTGCAGCTCATGTAGCCAAGTGCAGCTCATGTAGCCAAGTGCAGCTCATGTAGCCAAGTGCAGCTCATGTAGCCAAGTGCAGCTCACGTAGCCAAGTGCAGCTCATGTAGCCAAGTGCAGCTCACGTAGCCAAGTGCAGCTCATGTAGCCAAGTGCAGCTCATGTAGCCAAGTGCAGCTCATGTAGCCAAGTGCAGCTCACGTAGCCAAGTGCAGCTCATGTAGCCAAGTGCAGCTCACGTAGCCAAGTGCAGCTCATGTAGCCAAGTGCAGCTCACGTAGCCAAGTGCAGCTCATGTAGCCAAGTGCAGCTCATGTAGCCAAGTGCAGCTCATGCAGCCAAGTGCAGCTCATGTAGCCAAGTGCAGCTCATGTAGCCAAGTGCAGCTCATGTAGCCAAGTGCAGCTCATGTAGCCAAGTGCAGCTCATGTAGCCAAGTGCAGCTCACGTAGCCAAGTGCAGCTCACGTAGCCAAGTGCAGCTCATGTAGCCAAGTGCAGCTCACGTAGCCAAGTGCAGCTCATGTAGCCAAGTGCAGCTCACGTAGCCAAGTGCAGCTCATGTAGCCAAGTGCAGCTCACGTAGCCAAGTGCAGCTCATGTAGCCAAGTGCAGCTCACGTAGCCAAGTGCAGCTCATGTAGCCAAGTGCAGCTCACGTAGCCAAGTGCAGCTCACGTAGCCAAGTGCAGCTCATGTAGCCAAGTGCAGCTCACGTAGCCAAGTGCAGCTCACGTAGCCAAGTGCAGCTCATGTAGCCAAGTGCAGCTCACGTAGCCAAGTGCAGCTCATGTAGCCAAGTGCAGCTCATGTAGCCAAGTGCAGCTCATGTAGCCAAGTGCAGCTCATGTAGCCAAGTGCAGCTCATGTAGCCAAGTGCAGCTCATGTAGCCAAGTGCAGCTCATGTAGCCAAGTGCAGCTCATGTAGCCAAGTGCAGCTCATGTAGCCAAGTGCAGCTCATGTAGCCAAGTGCAGCTCATGTAGCCAAGTGCAGCTCATGTAGCCAAGTGCAGCTCATGTAGCCAAGTGCAGCTCATGTAGCCAAGTGCAGCTCATGTAGCCAAGTGCAGCTCATGTAGCCAAGTGCAGCTCATGTAGCCAAGTGCAGCTCATGTAGCCAAGTGCAGCTCATGTAGCCAAGTGCAGCTCATGTAGCCAAGTGCAGCTCATGTAGCCAAGTGCAGCTCATGTAGCCAAGTGCAGCTCATGTAGCCAAGTGCAGCTCATGTAGCCAAGTGCAGCTCACGTAGCCAAGTGCAGCTCATGTAGCCAAGTGCAGCTCACGTAGCCAAGTGCAGCTCACGTAGCCAAGTGCAGCTCATGTAGCCAAGTGCAGCTCATGCAGCCAAGTGCAGCTCATGTAGCCAAGTGCAGCTCATGTAGCCAAGTGCAGCTCATGTAGCCAAGTGCAGCTCATGTAGCCAAGTGCAGCTCATGTAGCCAAGTGCAGCTCACGTAGCCAAGTGCAGCTCACGTAGCCAAGTGCAGCTCATGTAGCCAAGTGCAGCTCACGTAGCCAAGTGCAGCTCATGTAGCCAAGTGCAGCTCACGTAGCCAAGTGCAGCTCATGTAGCCAAGTGCAGCTCACGTAGCCAAGTGCAGCTCATGTAGCCAAGTGCAGCTCACGTAGCCAAGTGCAGCTCATGTAGCCAAGTGCAGCTCATGTAGCCAAGTGCAGCTCACGTAGCCAAGTGCAGCTCACGTAGCCAAGTGCAGCTCATGTAGCCAAGTGCAGCTCACGTAGCCAAGTGCAGCTCACGTAGCCAAGTGCAGCTCATGTAGCCAAGTGCAGCTCACGTAGCCAAGTGCAGCTCATGTAGCCAAGTGCAGCTCATGTAGCCAAGTGCAGCTCATGTAGCCAAGTGCAGCTCATGTAGCCAAGTGCAGCTCATGTAGCCAAGTGCAGCTCATGTAGCCAAGTGCAGCTCATGTAGCCAAGTGCAGCTCACGTAACCAAGTGCAGCTCATGTAGCCAAGTGCAGCTCACGTAGCCAAGTGCAGCTCATGTAGCAGCTCATGTAGCCAAGTGCAGCTCATGTAGCCAAGTGCAGCTCATGTAGCCAAGTGCAGCTCATGTAGCCAAGTGCAGCTCATGTAGCCAAGTGCAGCTCATGTAGCCAAGTGCAGCTCATGTAGCCAAGTGCAGCTCATGTAGCCAAGTGCAGCTCACGTAGCCAAGTGCAGCTCATGTAGCCAAGTGCAGCTCACGTAGCCAAGTGCAGCTCATGTAGCCAAGTGCAGCTCATGTAGCCAAGTGCAGCTCATGTAGCCAAGTGCAGCTCACGTAGCCAAGTGCAGCTCATGTAGCCAAGTGCAGCTCACGTAGCCAAGTGCAGCTCAGGTAGCCAAGTGCAGCTCACGTAGCCAAGTGCAGCTCACGTAGCCAAGTGCAGCTCACGTAGCCAAGTGCAGCTCATGTAGCCAAGTGCAGCTCACGTAGCCAAGTGCAGCTCACGTAGCCAAGTGCAGCTCATGTAGCCAAGTGCAGCTCATGTAGCCAAGTGCAGCTCATGTAGCCAAGTGCAGCTCATGTAGCCAAGTGCAGCTCATGTAGCCAAGTGCAGCTCATGTAGCCAAGTGCAGCTCATGTAGCCAAGTGCAGCTCACGTAGCCAAGTGCAGCTCATGTAGCCAAGTGCAGCTCACGTAGCCAAGTGCAGCTCATGTAGCAGCTCATGTAGCCAAGTGCAGCTCATGTAGCCAAGTGCAGCTCATGTAGCCAAGTGCAGCTCATGTAGCCAAGTGCAGCTCATGTAGCCAAGTGCAGCTCATGTAGCCAAGTGCAGCTCACGTAGCCAAGTGCAGCTCACGTAGCCAAGTGCAGCTCATGTAGCCAAGTGCAGCTCATGCAGCCAAGTGCAGCTCATGTAGCCAAGTGCAGCTCATGTAGCCAAGTGCAGCTCATGTAGCCAAGTGCAGCTCATGTAGCCAAGTGCAGCTCATGTAGCCAAGTGCAGCTCACGTAGCCAAGTGCAGCTCACGTAGCCAAGTGCAGCTCATGTAGCCAAGTGCAGCTCACGTAGCCAAGTGCAGCTCATGTAGCCAAGTGCAGCTCACGTAGCCAAGTGCAGCTCATGTAGCCAAGTGCAGCTCACGTAGCCAAGTGCAGCTCATGTAGCCAAGTGCAGCTCATGTAGCCAAGTGCAGCTCACGTAGCCAAGTGCAGCTCATGTAGCCAAGTGCAGCTCACATAGCCAAGTGCAGCTCACGTAGCCAAGTGCAGCTCATGTAGCCAAGTGCAGCTCATGTAGCCAAGTGCAGCTCACGTAGCCAAGTGCAGCTCATGTAGCCGAGTGCAGCTCACGTAGCCAAGTGCAGCTCACGTAGCCAAGTGCAGCTCATGTAGCCAAGTGCAGCTCATGTAGCCAAGTGCAGCTCACGTAGCCAAGTGCAGCTCACGTAGCCAAGTGCAGCTCATGTAGCCAAGTGCAGCTCATGTAGCCAAGTGCAGCTCACGTAGCCAAGTGCAGCTCATGTAGCCAAGTGCAGCTCACGTAGCCAAGTGCAGCTCATGTAGCCAAGTGCAGCTCACGTAGCCAAGTGCAGCTCATGTAGCCAAGTGCAGCTCACGTAGCCAAGTGCAGCTCATGTAGCCAAGTGCAGCTCACGTAGCCAAGTGCAGCTCATGTAGCCAAGTGCAGCTCATGTAGCCAAGTGCAGCTCACGTAGCCAAGTGCAGCTCATGTAGCCAAGTGCAGCTCACGTAGCCAAGTGCAGCTCATGTAGCCAAGTGCAGCTCACGTAGCCAAGTGCAGCTCATGTAGCCAAGTGCAGCTCACGTAGCCAAGTGCAGCTCATGTAGCCAAGTGCAGCTCACGTAGCCAAGTGCAGCTCATGTAGCCAAGTGCAGCTCACGTAGCCAAGTGCAGCTCATGTAGCCAAGTGCAGCTCATGTAGCCAAGTGCAGCTCACGTAGCCAAGTGCAGCTCACGTAGCCAAGTGCAGCTCATGTAGCCAAGTGCAGCTCACGTAGCCAAGTGCAGCTCACGTAGCCAAGTGCAGCTCATGTAGCCAAGTGCAGCTCACGTAGCCAAGTGCAGCTCACGTAGCCAAGTGCAGCTCACGTAGCCAAGTGCAGCTCATGTAGCCAAGTGCAGCTCATGTAGCCAAGTGCAGCTCACGTAGCCAAGTGCAGCTCATGTAGCCAAGTGCAGCTCACGTAGCCAAGTGCAGCTCACGTAGCCAAGTGCAGCTCACGTAGCCAAGTGCAGCTCATGTAGCCAAGTGCAGCTCACGTAGCCAAGTGCAGCTCACGTAGCCAAGTGCAGCTCACGTAGCCAAGTGCAGCTCATGTAGCCAAGTGCAGCTCATGTAGCCAAGTGCAGCTCACGTAGCCAAGTGCAGCTCATGTAGCCAAGTGCAGCTCACGTAGCCAAGTGCAGCTCATGTAGCCAAGTGCAGCTCACGTAGCCAAGTGCAGCTCATGTAGCCAAGTGCAGCTCATGTAGCCAACCAAGTGCAGCTCACGTAGCCAAGTGCAGCTCACGTAGCCAAGTGCAGCTCACATGCAGCATACATGTCAAATGCCCACATCCACACAGCAGCACCCATGCCAGAAGCACCCTCATGACTCATCCATCCATCCATCCATCCACGTGTCAGTCAGTCAGCAGCATACCCGTGAAGAATATCTTATCCCATCGACACTCCAGCAGGGCGGTTGCCACGTTAGCACCGCCCTGCACCACGTGGACGGCCTCCTTGTCCACGTAGCGCGGCAGCAGCTCCGCCAGCAAGGCGGACGACGCTGGCGCAAGCTCAGAGGGCTTGAGCACTGCCACGTTGCCTGCTGCTATGGCTCCGATGAGCGGGTCTAATGAGAGCACTGAGGGAAGAAGAGAGGGATAAGTGAGGGGCAGGTGGGGGGCAAAAGTGAGGAGAGAGAGCAAGAACAGCCTTAGCCAGCTCAGAGGGCTTGAGCACTGCCACGTTGCCCGTTGCTATGGCTCCGATCAATGGATCCAGTGAGAACACTGAGAAGGGCGGAGGGGGAGAGGGTTGGCACATGAGGGAAGATCGAGTAAGTTGAGCCTTCACAGCTCAGAGGGCTTGAGCACCGCCACGCTGCCCGCTGCTATGGCCCCGATCAATGGGTTTAGTGAGAGCACTGGGGGGGGCGGGGTGCGGGATGGGCATGAGGGAGGTTGGATGGGGGAGCGCAACAGGGAGAAGGGGGGGGGGAGGTGAGGGGCGAACGAGATTAGAGAGAGCAAGAGAAGCCTGCGCAGCTCAGAGGGCCATTCGAGGACTTGAGCACCGCCACGCTGCCCGCTGCTATGGTGCTGATGAGCGGGTCTAAGGAGAACACTGGGGGGGTGAGGGAGGGGCACGTGGGGGTTGGGTGGAAGGGGAGAGGGAAGTGAGGGGCAAGTGAGGGGCAAGTGAGAGAGGTTAGAGGGAGTGAAGGCTGAGCTGGCCTGCTCAGAGGGAGGACTTGAGCACTGCCACGTTGCCCGCTGCTATGGAGCCGATGAGCGGATCCAGTGAGAGCACTGGTGGGATAGAGGCATGTGGGGGTTGCGTGGAAGGGGAGAGGGAAGTGAGGGGCAAGTGAGGGGCAAGTGAGGGGTAAGCTGGGTGGGTAAGTGGGGCGGGTCAGGGAGTGGAGAGTGGTGAAAGGCAGTGGAAATGGTTGGGTTGGGGGGTCAACGGGTAGCTTGAGCACAGAAGAGCATGGCTTACAGAAGGACATGTTTTCATGGAAGATGAGATGTTTCAGGTCTCTCTTACGGAAGGGCATGTTCCCATAGTAGCTGAAAGGCAAACGGGGGGGCTCACTCACAGAAGGGCATGTTCCAGGCAGCGAAGATGAGGACGGCTCCAAAAGGCTCCGGGATGATCTCACTGCGCGCTGGTATGTTGACAAAGTTGGTGGACACCTGGCAGGCGTGGATTGGCAGAGCCGGGGCGAGATGTGGGTGCAAGCGTGCAGAGGACGAGGTGGGAAGAGTTGAAAGTGAGAGGAGAGCACAGTGCAGAGGGGCGTGGCATGGCATGGGAAGGCATGGGAAGGGATGACATGACATGGGAAGGCATGGCATGACATGGCATGGCAGGCATGGCATGGCATGATGGCATTGCTCACCTGTTCGGGCTTCATCCACTGTCGTAGACTGCTGGCCGCCTGCCTCGCTGACTGGTACACCTGCGCCGTCTGCCACACCAAGGAGTGGTGATGTGGGTGGGTGGGTGTATGAGCGTGGGTGGGTGGGTGTATGAGCGTGGGTGGGTGGGTGTATGAGCGTGGGTGGGTGGGTGTATGAGCGTGGGTGGGTGGGTGTATGAGCGTGGGTGGGTGGGTGTATGAGCGTGGGTGGGTGGGTGTATGAGCGTGGGTGGGTGGGTGTATGAGCGTGGGTGGGTGGGTGTGATATGAGGGTAGGTGTATGCGTGTGCAGTGCATGTGCGTTAACAAGAAGAGTAGAGCGGGGATAACAGGTTACAGGACACGTGAAAGGGGAACCGAGCACAAGCGGACGCTCTTCCCTTCAACGCATGCCCTAAGCCTTCACGAGCGGACCGGACGGACATGGGACACGGAAAGGTCAGGTCAGACTGCTGCTGACTCGCAAAGCAAGGCGACTAGACGAGGCGAGGCGAGGCGCGGCGAGGCGCGGCGAGGCGCGGCGAGACGAGGCGAGGCGAGGCGATTGATGATTCCTAAAAAATGAACACACCTGCCATCAGGCTCGACATTGCATCCCCAGAACCCCTTTCCCCTTCCCCAGAGCCACTCGGAGCCACAAGAAGAGGCAATTCGAGCCAATTGGCTCAAAAAGCTTTTGATTGCCGTCTCTAGATCCTGAACTCTCCTGCTTAGAGAGTTCTGAAGCCAATTGACTGCACTGATGAAGGCCCGATAAGGTATGCCCTTCGGCCGAAATGCTTATGCCCTTCCGATAGGGGAAGATGTCAGACGATCTACTTAGAGCTTTCTGGAGCCATTTGACTGCGATTGCCGCGTTCAAGAATTTTGGAACCCGTTTAATTGGCTCAGATAAAGGGTCGGTCGACATCCATTTCTTTGATCTCCCAAGCTTCTTTCTTCCCAAGAATTCGGAATTCTCAACGCGGCAGAGTGTGATAGCTCTGACCCTGACAACTAAGGATCGAAACTTGATTCGCGGCTTCGCTTGAGGTCTTTCGCGAGCGCTGCGAAGATCGCCTCCTCCTCGTCCATCATCAGCCGCTCGATCCCTCGCAGCTGCGTCTCCCGCCATTCGCGAGATCGCGTGCGACCGCTGCGAAACACCTCTCGCACGCTAGCGACGAGTTCCGCCGCATCCTTGCTTCCGAACGACCCTTCGCTGGATGTTTCCGGTGCTGTAGTCGGCATGGTTGACAGGTCTACGGCGACCGATCTTATCGCGGACACGGACGTGCTTGCAGAACGACTACTAGAACTGCTAGACGAGACGGAAATCACGCCGCTAGGGTTCTTTTCAGCACGAGAACGAGACAATCTCGGTTCGCGGAGCAGACGAAGCTCGCTCTGCTTGGAACGTCTAGCCGCAGCGGTTGCGGGAAGCAAAAGTGAAGATGAAACTGAAAGCAGTTTTGTTTGGCCATGGCAGCAGTTGTCGCAATTGTTGCAGAATTTCCATCCCGACCCGACCGAAAAGTCCAACTGAGGGGGAGGTGATATAAACGAGGGGGCGCGCGATCAAAGCGAAGGGTCGGGCACAAGTCAAGGAATTTGTCTCCACTGCCCAGATTGCCGGCAGAACAGGCATTCAGCGAGGTGAGCCACGTTGGAGAATATTGACAACGAGGGTCCACTCTGGCCCAGTGACTAGGTTCTGTTGAAGTATGCTCTCCACGTGCTGGCTTCAGAGTGGTCAGGTACAGAATTGTGTCCTACAGCAAAATGAACGAAGCCCTCGTCATATCGAAAGGTCGCACTCGATACTGGATACAAAGCCATTTAATACAGAACAACAGCATAAGTTTAGCACAACAGATGGCTCTGATTCAGAACACACACATATAAATCCTGTAGGCCGCCTAATCCATATGTTGTTATAATTACCAACTGTAGCATGCAAAATGTTACT
This sequence comes from Closterium sp. Naga37s-1, assembly GCA_947471745.1. Lineage (NCBI taxonomy): Eukaryota > Viridiplantae > Streptophyta > Zygnematophyceae > Desmidiales > Closteriaceae > Closterium > Closterium sp. Naga37s-1. The sequence continues at coordinate 716,205 of CANJKZ010000809.1, forward strand.
AATATTAACCAGTTTGGAAGGCACAGCTTCCAAAAACCAGCACTTTCAGTCACTGAGTTGCACAATGACATGACGCAGGTCCTCCCGTGCCATAAAATCTCATCTTGTGCTGCTTGTGAGATGCAAAAGCATCTGAAAAAAAAAGGGATAAGAGACCAGCGGCAAATGAAGGGAGACTAGAATGAGTGATCGAGAGAGGCACAGAGGAGACCAGGGAGGAGACTGGGAGTGGGGACAAAGAGAAATGTAAGCAGCAGGACGACTAAGAGTGAAGGGAGAGGGAGAGAAGAATGAAAGATGAGGCCAAGAGTTTGAGAAAGTGGTGAGGGAAAGAAGGAAGGAAGAATGCTTGTGAGAACTGTGATATACAATCTCTGCAGCTTTTCTGCTTTCTTTGAATTACTGTGGCATCCTAACATGGGGTAAATGGTCGCTGGCAAAGCAACGGAACCAGGTGCTGCAGGAAATCCAGGAACAAAATCAAGGTTATGCGAACAAAAGCGGAACAAAGTTGAAAGACACCTTGACATAAAATCACAAATGACATAAAACCCACAAAACGAAACTCACCATGATTGGCACATTGTTGCATGGTAATGTCAACTGCAGTATGGTCTGTCAGCTTGTGAGGTCCACACCAGTGAGCATCATGTAGTTACGCTCTCTTGCTGTCACCACGTATGCCCCCCCTTGCCCAGCTGTGCGGTCGTGATTCCTCCAGCAGAGGCTCTAATCCAACCATGTGTTATCCTCACTACTATTGGACCACGAATACGCTTCGTCTCCATCAAACCACGAAGTTCCAACTCTTTGATGCGGTAGCATCTCAAAGTGAATGTTGAGCGCCCTCCAAATCTCACTTGTCTGCTCCAATCCCGTAAATTCATCGCGATCGCCCTCCAACACTCTCGCGGTCCTTAGATGCTGACAATCTCGAAACACATTTCTCCCGTACAAGCCCGGGCACGCGATGATCATGAGCGACTTGAGGTTACAGAGTCTGGTCATGGATTCAGGCAAGGTTCGCAGATTCGGCCAAGAAGACAATGTCAACCGTTTCAAGCCTGAAAGGTTTCCAATCTGCTGCGGAAGTTCGGAGAGGCAAGGAAAGCCGAACAGGTAGAGGGTCGAGAGTCTGGGGAGTTGGCAAAGGGATGCCGTGAAGTCTTTAGTGAGATGCACCCGACCTGCCTTGTCCCTGACCTTGCAGCTGGTTGGCCAACCAAACTCAAGTGTTCTGAGTTTGCTGCAGTGCTGAAAAAGAGATGGGCTGACTTTTCGGATGTTGTTGCACCGCTTCAAGGAGAAAGTCCGAAGAATGGACAGCCCTAAGATTGAATTTGGAAGGTTAGCAAGATGTCTTAACTTGCACAGCTCCAGATGCTTGAGAGGCGGCATGCGACCTATGGTATCGGGGAGGAGGTCAAGCAAACTGCACCTTTTGATCACAAGGCGACGGAGGTTGAAAAGGTTGCTCATGGAGTCAGGAAGCCAACAAAACTTCCTGCAATTGTGGATGGTGAGTTCCTCGAGCGAAGTGAGAGATAAAACCGCGTTTGGAAGGGACGAAAAGTCTTCACACTTTCGCAGCACAAGGATTCGTAGAGAAGGAAGCTGAAAGAAGGAACCTGGCAGCTTGTAGATGTATGTGGTGTATTTGAGGTGAAACTCTTGAAGGTTCTGAAGCTGGCTGATGGTCTCAGGAGTGCCAGACAGCCATTCCATGCTAATAATGCTGAGTCTAGCCAGCGAGGAGAGCCCACTGATTGAGTCGGGTAAATGGTCGAGGCCCTCAATCCCTGATAACTGTATCTGGGTCAGTCCGGTGAGTTGACCAAGAGAAGTTGGAAGTTCGACACAGTTCAGGCACCTAAACATCATGGTCTTAAGGAGAACAAGCTTGTCAAACTGGTCTAGAAAGTTGACGATCCCAGCTTTAATATGAACGTATGTTAAAGGCAGGGAGAAGAAAGACAGTGGGAGACAGTCGATGGTTCCGTAGAGCTGTAGGGAAAGGTGCTGCAAGCTAGTGCAAAAAGTGAACAGTGCGTCCAATCCAGCTTCCGTTATCCTGGCGCCTGGCGATGGACCCCCAAACAACAAGACGGGTCGAGATTCGTGGAGGTCAAAGTATGTTAAATTGGGACAGGTAGAACCAAGGCCGATAAGGAACTCGTCACTGAAATCGCTATTCCTACGTCTGTCAATCGTCAACGACGTCAGTTCCTGGAACCGCGACAAGGATCGAAGAAGGCGGACAGTTTCGGTAGGGCGACCAGAAACATTCGAGATGACCGTTTGCGTGAGACGAGCGAGATGGAGCCATCGCTTGCAAACCACAGCGTGGTTGAGTGATGGCTGGTTCAACAGACGAAAAATGAGGCAAATGAGGTCGTCTGATAGTAGATCTAACGACTGTCGCGGCGACATGAAACTACGTCGAGACGAGGTCCATTGGTCGCGAACCCAGGTTCTCGACGCTAGATCTCTTCCAGACCAAGACATTGTTCAAGCGTTTCAGTAACACTATGCTAAACTGAACTATATCCGTAAGAGGCAGGGGAATCTGATGCTGCTCGTAGGAATGGCTTAGAAAACGAAACGAATTCACTTCTTCTGCTCAACGTTTGCACATAGCCTCAGCTTTGCCTACGTCCACGATACTCCGTCTATGAGCCCTCTGACGGCTAGCGATACGGCTCCGTTTAAATGCTTCTGCTGGACTATGAGCGAACTGGAGCCTCGAATCTGCTTTGCAGTGGAGAACCCGTAATGGCTAGTTCTCACGTTCATAGGCTTGGTTTGTTCCACAGGAAACGATTTCCCGCGCCTTGTTTTGCATTTTCGGTTACCGCCTTTTGAATTTGGTTTTTGTGGGGAAGGACCATTTCGCGCTCATCGGCGAAGTTGGCTTTCCCGCCACTACGTCTGGTTACCACACGACCTTCGGTTTGGAATCTTCCGCTTTGAACCCCAAAACGGATTCGTTGAATTTCAGAGCGAGGCAGGTGTGCGAAGGCCCAACCGTGCAAGCCTTGGACCACTCAAGCTGCATCGTCGAACTGTCACGAAAAATACGAGGTAGAAAATGCAGTTTGCAAATTTCCTTCGCGATAATTCCTCGGCGACTCTCACATCCACTCCCTCTCGTCTCCCATCCCATCCTCTTTCGTTGCCTTCCGTTCCCTCGAATCCCTCCATGATTCCATCCTCCGCGCCGCGTCTTACGATACTTCATGGGCACGTGTGCTTGTCATTCGTAGGTAGCTGGACGCCCAGACATTTCGTTATAGGCGGCAAGGGTGTGGTTAGCATGTTAGAATAAGGAACGGAAATGAATGAACTAGGAAGCAGGTGGGTACAAGTAGGAGCCTAAAAGTGTTGTACCCTATAAGAACTACCCCACTACAGCCTAAACAGACTATAGCATATATAAGTTTGACACACCCCCATAGGCAAAGTGGGGGAGAACAAGAGGTCACAAGACTAGTCAAGAAGGCAAAGCAAGCTCAGGGTGGATCACAAAGTCACCACGCAGTCTGAGCACAAGCAAAGGGCCACAAGGCCAGTTCACATGTAGAGTTATATAAAGGAAAGCAAACAATACAGTAAACACAACCTAGCAAGTGTAAGCATGCAGGTATAAGTATATAGAGTATAGTACAAGCAGAGTCAAGAAGTCAGCAAGTGAGGCACAGTAGGTACAAGGCCTAGAACAGTACAGAAACGCTGATGATCACAAGGCTGAAGTGCCTTGTGAAAACATCAGCAGTGTTGGCCTGTGAGGCCACGTAAGCAAGACGAAGCTGGCCACGCTGCTGCAACTCTCGAGCAAGGAAGTAGCGCAGAACAATGTGCTTCATTCTGTGCTCCAGTCTGTGCTCCTGACACAAGGCCAACATGGCCTTGTTGTCGACGTACAGAACTGGAGGAGAACGAGGCGCCTCTCCCAAGTCGGTCAGTAGGTAGGTGAGCCAGCGTAACTCCTGTGCAGCCATGGCCCCAGCGTAGATCTCAGCCTCACAACTGGAGCTGAGAACAGAAGAAGAGCGGGTAGACCGCCAAGAGACAGAACCGGAGCCAAGACTGAAGGTGTAACCCTGTGACGACCGCTGCGTAGCCAAGTCGTCAACCCAGGAGGCGTCAGCGTGACCAGTGAGGACAACTCGAGCCCGTCCTCCAAGCACGAGCCCCATGCCCGATGTATTGCACAAGTAGCGCAACATCCCAGTGCACCTTTCGGTGCCTACCGGGAGCCACGTAGCGAGCCAGAAGGCTGAGAGGGTATGCGAGGTCAGGTCGTGTGCAAGTCATCAGGTACATGAGGCAGCCCACAAGCTCTGGATACGGGCCACTCGGCTCTACGAACTCGTCCGAAGGTGGAGCTGAGAGCGAGTGACCGGTAGGCAGAGGAGTGGACTGTGGCGAGGAGTACGTGAAGCCGAAGCGCTGAAGGACCTGCTGCACCATGTGTGACTTAGCCAAGGTAATGGTGCGCTGTGCTCTGTCCCGGGTGATCCGCAAGCCAAGATAGCTTGTCAGCTCCCCCAAGTCGGTGCACGTGTGTCTCTTCTGCAGCTCGGACTTCACGTGGGCGAGTGCCTCAGTGTCAGCAGTAGCAAAGACAAGGTCGTCTACGTACACGAGAACGTAGAACGGCGGCAGAGTGGTGTCAGTGCGTAGAAACAGAGAAGGGTCAGCAGTGGAAGGAGCAAAACCAAGAATAGCAAGAGTGGTCCTCAGAGTGTCGTGCCACTCACGGGGTGCCTGGCGGAGACCGTAGACTGGCCGGCGGAGGCTCCACTGGGTACCAGCAGGAAACGATCTAGTGAAGCCAGGTGGGCGGCGCAGCCAGATCTCCTCGTGCAGGCTGCCCTGTAGGAAGGCTGTGCTGAAGTCAAGCGAGTGGAGCTCGTAGTCACGCTGAGCAGCTACGTGCAGCAGTACCCAAAGAGTGGTCATCTTCGGGGTAGGGGAGAAGGTCTGGAAGAAGTCAACTCCCTGTCGCTGACTGAAGCCACGTGCAACGTAACGCGCCTTGAAGACAGGCGGAGAACCCGGCGGCCGCTTCACCCTGAAGATCCACATGCCACTAACGATGTTCGCCCCAGGTGGGGGAACCTCGTCGACGTAGGTGCCTGTGGACTTCCAGGAAGCCATCTCGGCGTCCATGGCTGCCTGCCACTGAGAGGAGTAGGGACCCTCTATCACCTCTGCGTAAGAGCGCGGGGTCGGGATGTCTGGTGCATCCGGATCTCCCTCAGGGGCAAGCAGCATGGACACGAGATGAGCTACAGCAGCGGCAAAGCACTCAAACTCCTCCTGTATATCCTCAAGAACGTCCGTGCCAAGTGCACACTCACCCCCGATGGACGGAGGACAGACAGACGCAGACGCAGACTCAGTAACAAGACTAGTGGCGTAGTCTAGGCGACAGGCTGCAGCAAAGTCAACAAGCTCAGCAACGAGACCAGACGCAGCAGTGGACTCAAACAGAGGGTCAGTGTCAGTAGTGGCCAAGAAGCGCGTGACAGTAGGACTAGTAGCACGAAGGGAGTCAGACTCCGGGTCTGGACCGTCAGGAAGAGAGGACGCAGGAGGAGAGGGCAGAGGAACACGCTGTGGAGCAGTGGAAGGACGCAGTGTCATAGAGTGAGTGCCAGGGACAGGAGGAGGACGCGGACGCAACACACGACCAGCGCGAGCAGTGCGGACATGCGATGCAGCACGAGACACAGGCGACACAGGACGCGACTCATGCTCACGACGCTCTATAAGACCTCTAGTCGGTCCAGAGTAAGGAGAAGGAACAGGCAGTGGAGAGGACGGCGGTAACGGCGAATGTGACTGGACAGGCGGTGGACTCAGTAACGGAGGAGTAGGACCATGAGAAGGCGGTAGACCAAGAACCTGCTGAAGGAGCGGAACGTAGTACGGCCGCGGCCGCGCAGCGCCTCCAGAAACAGCAGAGACAGCACCAGTACCTCCTCCAGCAGCTCCAGCAGCACCAGCACCAGCAGCACCTCCAGGAGCTCCAGCACCAGTAGCACCTCCAGCAGCTCCAGCACCAGCAGCACCTCCAGTAGCCCTAGCAACAGCAGCACCTCCAGCAGCTCCAGTACCAGCAGCACCTCCAGCAGCACCAGCACCAGCAGCACCGCCAGTAGCCCCAGCACCAGCAGCACCTCTAGCAGCTCCAGCACCAGCAGCATCTCCAGTAGCTCTAGCACCAGCAGCACCTCCAGCAGCTCCAGCACCAGCAGCACCTCCAGCAGCTCCAGCACCAGCAGCGCCTCCAGCAGCACCAGCACCAGCAGCTCCAATACCGCCAGTACGAACGCCTCCAGGACCAGCGGCTCCAGCACCAGTAGAACCAGTAGCACGGCGACAGCGTCCAGCGTAACACTCATGAAGCCGCTGCGGAGAGAGGGGCTCCCGCCGCAACGGGGCACCCGGAGAACCTCTAGACTCAGCACACGCAGGCTCAGCACCCCAAGACGCAGCACCCCCAGAGTCAGCACCCCCAGTCTCAGCACCCCCAGGCTCAGTACCCCCAGGCTCAGCACCCCCAGTCCCCGCACCCGCAGGCGCAGCACCCCTAGCAGCACCTGAGTCGACAGCTACCTCGACCGGCTCGGCAGGGTCTACCTGAGACACACCTGAGGGGGCAGGACCCTGAGGGGGGAGGGGGTCTACAGGAGGAGTACCTGGTACCAGGAAGAGTGGCGGTGGGGGGAGAGAGGCAGCGCGGTAGGGAAAGAGACGGTAGTAAGAAACCGACTCGTCAAACGTGACGTCCTGAGAGGACAGAACACGACGCGAGGTGGGGTGGTAGAACTGCCACCCGGGTGCGTCAGGGGGGAAGCCAAGGAAGACACAGGGAACGGCATGGGAGGACAGCTTGTCCGCTAAAGTATCGCGGACAAAAGCTCAAGATCCCCAGACACGGAACGCAGACGCATCGCCAACCTTCCCTGTCCACCTCAGAGTAGGTGTGGTCTCCGGCAAGGAGACACGAGGCTGAAGGTTGATCTGATGCGCCGCGTACTGAACCGCGAACGGCCACAGAAAATGGGGAGCAGCCGCATGGATCATGGACGTACGAGCGACGTCCATGACCATGCCAATGCGGCGCTCAGCAATCCCATTTTGCTGTGGGGAGGCCGGAAGCGTGAACGTCTGGCGGATGCCCTCCGCACGACAGAAGTCCCTCAGGAGGTCGGAGGAAAACTCACCACCTCTGTCTGAGTGCAGACGCAGAACAGGGAGGTCCGAGCCGAAACTCTCACTGAGCTGACGACGAGCACCGCGGATCCAGTCGATCAACACCTCAGAGACCTCACCCTTGCTGCGCAAGGGGAAGACTGTGGTGTAACGCGAGTAGTCGTCAACGACCAGTAGGAAGTAACGCTCGTGACCCTGGCCACGGACGCGGGCTGGGCCCCACATGTCCATGTGAAGAGTCTTCAGAGGAGCCTCAGTCGGAGGGAACGTGGAGGAGTGAGGAGCAGCGCGCTGCCGGCCCTCGACACAAGGAACACAGGTAGGGGCAGGCCCCGGAGGAAGGGGAGGCAGAGACCGGGGTAGACCCGAGACAAGGGCACGGGAGGCCATACCTCGAAGACGAGGCAGGGAGGGGTGACCAAGGCGGTGGTGCCAAAGGAGAGTCTCGTGTGACAGAGGACGACACGAGCAGGGGGCAGACTCAGGACTAGACCTGGACGCAGCAGCAAACACCTGACTAGACGCAGCAACCTGACCAGACGCAGAGACCGGAGGAGGCGCAGTAGTCAGTGTGTAGAGACTCGACCCTGGCCGACGGGTGAACGTGGCCAGGTGGCGGCCTGTCCGAGAGCAAGTGCAGTGGGTCACACGCTGACCTCCAGGGGTGAACTGGTCAACCCACACGTCCTGGAGGTCAGCTCCACTCACCAAGTTCGTAGAGAACGAGGGGAGGTGGAGTCCCGACAGCAAGCCCGACGGGGCCGCAGGACACGGTAGAACCGTGGAAGAGTGTGCAAGGACTGGGCCCCCAGAGGGGTCAGCAAGGGAGACTGCGACAGGCCGACTGAGCGGCGTGAGTGTGGTGCTGTCTCTAAAGAAAGAGCGCGAAGCACCAGAGTCAAGTGTGAAAGTGTGCAAGGCCTCAGTAGGTGCAGTACGAGAGAGAGCAGACGCACCTGCACCTGGAGCAGCAGACGCACGAGCACCTAGAGTAGCAGCCGCAATGCCCGGGTCGGGCGGGACACTCAGGTAACAGTCACCCTCAGCACTATCAGCAAAAGCATATATGGCAGCAAGGATAGCATCGAAATCAAGATCAAAGATAGGCACATTCTGCAGAAGCAGATCCTGCCAGCGAGGGAGCTCAACAGCGTCAGGAAACTGGGCACGCCAGGCGCCAGTCAAGCGACCGAAGCAGCGCTGCGTAGTGTGTGGCAGCCCACACGTCTCCCCACGACGACTGCCGGTGCAAAGAACGTAAGCGCAGGGACCAGCACCTCCAGACCTCCCACGCCCAGCGTACCACTCACGAAGCTGCGGGGCCGACGGGGTCTCACGGGAGCGCGGCTGCTGCTAGCTACCACCAAAGCCTCCACATGCTGCGCGGCTGCACCTCGACCAGCACCACCGCCGCCGCCGCCTCCACCACCGCTGCCGCTGCCTCCACCACCTCCGCCGCTGCCTCCACCACCTCCACCGCTGCCACTGAAGCCCCCACTCCCGGTACCACCCCCACCACCACCGCCACCCCCTCCGCCTCCTACAGCTCCTCCACCGCCTCCCCCGCCGCCCCCTCCACCACCCTTGCTCCCCTTGCCCTTGCTGTTGCGGCGTCTCCCACTAGGGGCAGACGCAGCTCCGACCTCCTCAGTGCCAACGAGGACAACAGCAGCAGCAGAAGCAACAGAGGGGAGAAGGGGAACAGGGGAACACCCCTCAAAGAAAGGGGTGCGACGGTCGCCGCGAGAAGCACCTACAGCTAAGATACTCTTCTCAGCTGCAGTAAGGCGCTCCTCTAGCAAGTCGACAGTCAGCTCGGTGGGGCAAAGGGAGAGAAAGTGGTCCCTGACTGAAGAAAGGGAGTCAGGGAGGCGGGTGACTAGGTAGTAAAGGGTGATGTACAGGGGGGGGGGTTCTTGGCACAGAACTCAGTGGGAAGGGCAGCGCGGTAGCGGGCGTCACTAGTGCGAAGGTGAGCAACTAGGTCAGCGACTGTGGCAAAGGCGGCAAGGTCAGGGAAAAGGTACGGCAGCATGAGGCGGCTGAGGGCAGTAGTGGCAGGGGAGGAGTAGCGCGCAACTACAGCGTCGTACAAGGACAGAGCAGTCTTGTACTGGTCAAAATGCGCGCGCTCAGCAGGCGGCAGGTGACTACGAACAGCAAGACGAGCAACAGCGTCACGAGTGGTATACTGCGAGCGAACCGTACTGTCAGCAGTGGCAGCAGGAGCAGTAGAAACACCGGACGTGTGATCGAAAAGGGATACCCCATCCCTAGAATCACACTAAAGAAAGAGCTGTAGGTCGTCAACCCACACGTCAAAGTCAACTGCACGTCCCTCAGCATCAAAGGTGAGAACAGTAGGACTAGCCATAGCAGCAGTAGCAGCAATATCAGCAGAGGCAGGAGGGCAGTGCAGGGCAGTGCGGCTCGGTAGGGCAGTGCGGTTTGGTAGAGCGGCGCGGCTCAGTGGGCAGCGCGGCTCGGCTGGGCGGCGCGGCTCGGCTGGGCGGCGCGGCTCGGCTGGGCGGTGTGGCTCAGCTGGGCGGCGCGGCTCGGCTTACCAGAGACGGGTGCAGGGGCGGGCCGTGACAGCAGGGGCCGCGCCAGAAGAGGCCGCGCAAGCAGGGGCCGGCAGAGGCGCGTCAGCAGGGGCCGGCAGTGGCGCGTCAGCAGGGGCGCGTCAGCAGGGGCCGGGCCGGGGCGCGCAAGCAGGGGCCGGCAGGGGCGCGTCAGCAGGGGCCGGCAGGGGCGCGCCAGCAGGGGCGCGTCAGCAGGGGCCGGCAGGGGCGCGTCAGCAGGGGCCGGCAGGGTCGCGTCAGCAGGGGCCGGCAGGGGCGCGCCAGCAGGGGCGCGTCAGCAGGGGCCGGCAGGGGCGCGTCAGCAGGGGCCGGCAGGGTCGCGCCAGCAGGGGCCGGCAGGGTGGCTAAGGGGCTGTGACGGACGGCGAAGGGGCCGACGGGCGGCTAAGGGGCTGCGACGGGCGGCTAAGGGGCCGACGGGCGGCGAAGGGGCCGTGACGGGCGGCTAAGGGGCCGACTACGGGCGGCTAAGGGGCCGCGACGGGCGGCTAAGGGGGCCGACGGGCGGCTAAGGGGCCGATGGGTGGCGAAGGGGCCGTGACGGGCGGCTGAGGGGCCGGCGACGGGCGGCTAAGGGGCCGTGACGGGCGGCTAAGGTGCTGCGATAGGCGGCTAAGGGGCCGACGGGCGGTTAAGGGGCCGCGACGGGCGGCTAAGGGGCCGACGGGCGACTAAGGGGCCGACGGGCGGCGAAGGGGCCGTGACTGGCGGCTAAGGGGCCGACGACGGGCGGCTAAGGGGCCGTGACGGACGGCGAAAGGGGGGGCCGACGGGCGGCTAAGGGGCCGCGACGGGCGGCTAAGGGGCCGACGGGCGACGAAGGGGCCGTGACGGGCGGCTAAGGGGCCAATACGGACGGCTTAAGGGGCCGACGGGCGGCGAAGGGGCCGCAACGCGCGCTTCGGGCAGGGCAGGAGAAAATTTCATGGTGGGCCCTAAAAAAAAAACGTTCCCACTAGGGAACCTGCTCAGAATACCATGTTAGAATAAGGAACGGAAATGAATGAACTAGGAAGCAGGTGGGTACAAGTAGGAAACCTAAAAGTGTTGTATCCTATAAGAACTACCCCACTACAGCCTAAACAGACTATAGCATATATAAGTTTGACATAGCAACCCACCTTTGTCCCTGACCTTTCGTATACTCCCAGCTCCTGTTTCTGCTTTAGTATGCGTCACCTTTTATATTCCATCCCATCCTCACCGCATTTCGTGCCGTTCCCTCCTCCCCTCGTCCCTCAGTTCCTATGTCTCCGTATCCCTCTAGACCGCATAGGAAGGGATACAGTCCTTCGCTTCTCGTGCACCCAGTCACACCTGGACTATTATTCTCTTTTTGGGCGACTTTATAATGTCTCACACCACGCAGAAGGGAAGCGATTTTTTTCCCTTTCCGTGCACCCAGCGACACCTGGACTATCGTTATTTTTTGGGCGACTTAAAACATCTCACACCACGCAGAAAAGGAAGTTTTTTTTTTTTTTTTTTTTTTTTTTTTTTTTTTTTTTTTTTTTTTTCGGTGCACACAGTGACACCTGGTATCCTCGCAGGTTAGTGTGCTTAGCATTGACACGTTATCCAGCCACGGTGTCGCGTGTCAAGCTGTCACAAAAGCCTTGACGCATTTGATATCCGTTTTTAGTTCCCCATGCGTTTTAATGTTTTGATCGGCATAGTTCTCCCGGTTTCCCATCCCCCTCTGTCAATTTCCCGTTCCTCTCTCCCCATTTCCCATTCTCCTCTCCCATTCGACACTCCCCTCAGCCCATTTCACCGCTACACATTTTCCCGATCCCCTCAACTCATCTCCCCATTCCCCTCATCCAATTTCCCTACCCCCATCTCCGCTTTCCCCATCATCACCCCATTTCCCCTTTCCGTTGTTCCTGTTTATCCATTCCCCTCCGCCCCTTCCCCATTTCCTGAACTATTCCCCTCATCCATTTCACATACCCCTCTGCCGATTTCCCCATCCCCCACTTCCTAGAGGCGAAGCAGTGGAGGTAGGTGATTGCTGGATGTCGAAGGAGGGCGAACACTGTGTTCGATGAGTGGAGGTGAGGTAGCATGTCTGTGCCGTGTCACCGCCCCATGTGCCCTGTCAGCATCTTATGTGCCATGTCATCAACCCATGAGCCGTGCCATTGCAGAATTTGATGTCTCATGATCACGTGTGCCCTGTTACCATAGCATGTGCCCTCTTACCATCCCATGTGCCCTGTTACCATCCCATGTGCCCTGTTACCACATCATGTGCCCTCTTATCATTCCATGTGTCCTGTTACCATCCCATGTTTCGTGTCACCTCATCATTATCATCACCATAGTTACCACCATCAGCCACCATGAGGCAGTGTCACGTCAGTCTATGTACTTCTGCTTTCATTCCTCTCCTACCCCACTCCCCCCTTCCGACTCTTCCACACTTTTCAGCACCATCATCGACATCACCCACAACAAGTCTTGCACCACATGGGATGGCTTTTGAGGCGTCTAAAAAAATCCCACTCCACTCCCCCCTTCCCCACCCTCCCTACTATTCAGCACTATCATTGACACCAACCGCAGTGAGTCTGACATCACATGGGAGGCTTCCTTAGCCAATCACATTCCAGGAATCTGTCAGAACATTATAGCTCATGCATATTGTGTAGGCTATAGTGGGGTAGCCCATAAGGGGTACAACCCAATTAGGGTTATTACTTGTACTCAATTCATTCATAGTTCATCCATTCCTTGTTTCTTCTCATGGTATCGAGAAGGTTCCCCTGTGGGAACTGTTCCTAGGGCCCACCGTTTTTTTTTCCTGCCCGGAGCGCACTCAGCCCCTGCCCGAGTCGCGCTCCCCTCTCTCGCGCCGCCCTCGCGGCCCCGATCCGCCGCCCTTCGCGGCCCCGATCCGCCGCCCTCGCGGCCCCTTCTCCGCCGCGCTCGCGGCCCCTATCCGCCGCCCTCGCGGCCCCGCTCCGCCGCCCTCGCGGCCCCGATCCGCCGCCCTTCGCGGCCCCGATCTGCCGCCCTCGCGGCCCCGCTCCACCGCCTTCGCGGCCCCGATCCGCCGCCCTCGCGGCCCCTACTCCGCCGCCCTCGCGGCCCCGATTCGCCGCCCTCGCGGCCCCGATCCGCCGCCCTCGCGGCCCCTTCTCCGCCGCGCTCGCGGCCCCTACTCCGCCGCCCTCGCGGCCCCGATCCGCCGCCTTCGCGGCCCCGATCCGCCGCCCTAGCGGCCTCCGGCCCCTGCTCCTACGGCCCCGGCGCCTGCTCCTACGGCCCCCGCACCTACTCCTACGAGCAGCCCACCCGCCGAGCCGCCCAGCAACCGAGCAGCCCAGCCGCTGAGCCGCCGAGCCGCCCAGCAACCGAGCCGCCCAGCCGCCGAGCCGCCCTGCAGCCGAGCCGCCCGAACCGCCCTGTCCGGTAAGAGCAGCGCCTCTCTCACAGCACTGCCCTCACCCTACTGTTTGCACTGCTAGTCTACTGCTGTCATGGCTACCCCTAGTGTCCTCGCTTTTGACGCTGAGGGTCGGGCCATTGACTTTGACGTCTGGATAGATGACCTGCAGCTTTTCTTACAGTGCGACAGAGCAGACGGCCTCTCCCTCTTTGACCTCACTTCTGGTGCCTCTCCTGCCCCCGCTGCTGATGCTGACGCCACTGTTCGCTCACAGTGGGCCACGCGCGATGCTGCTGCACGTCTTGCTGTGCGTCGCCACCTACCTACCTCTGAGCGTGCGCACTTTAGCAAGTACAAGAGTGCTCAGACCTTGTACGACGCTGTAGTTGCACGCTACTCCTCCCCTGCCACTGCTGCACTGAGCCGCCTCATGCTACCGTACCTCTTCCCTGACCTTGCTGCCTTTCCCACAGTCGCTGACCTCATTACGCACCTCCGCACTAGTGACACTCGCTACCGCGCTGCGCTTCCTGCTGAGTTCTGCGCCAAGAACCCCCCCCCCATGTACATCACCCTCTACTACATAGTCACCCGTCTCCCTGACTCCCTTCGCGTAGTCAGGGACCACTTCCTCTCGGTTTGTCCCACCACTCTCACCGTTGACCTCCTCGAGAAGGCCCTCCTAGCAGCAGAAAAGAGCATAGTCGCTGTAGGAGCCTCTCGTGGTGACCCTCGCACCCCCATCTTTGAGGGGTGTTCCCCCTCCCCTCTTTTGCCCTCTGTTGCCTCTGCTGCTGCGGCCGACCTCGCTGGTTTGGAGTCGGTTGGGGCAGCGTCTACCCCTAGCGGGAGACGCCGCCCTGGCAGGGGCAAGGGGGGCAGGGGCGCTGGAGGAGCTAGCGGGGGCGGTGGAGGCGGCGGTGGAGGCGGTGGAGGAGGTGGGGGTGGCGGTGGGGGTGGTGGCGGGGGTGGAGGTGTAGGTGGTGGCAGTGGAGGCGCAGGCGGCAGCGGCGGTGGCGGAGGGAGCGGAGGTGGCGGCGGTGGAGGAGGAGGCGGCGGAGGAGGTGGAGCTGGTCGGGGTGGCGCTGCGCAGAGGGTCAGCTCCGGTGGTGGTCAGCGCCAGCAGCAGCAGCAGCGCACCCGTGACGTCCCCTCCCCTCAGCAGCTCCGTGAGTGGTACACTGCACGCCAGAGGGGTGGGGGTACTGGTCCGTGCACCTACGTCCTGCGCACCGGCGACCGCGCGGGTGAGCAGTGCGGGGGTGCGCACTCCACCCAGCGCTGCTTTGGCCGCCTGACGGACGCTTGGCGTCACCAGTTCCCTGAGGCCACTGAGATCCCCCGCAGGGGTGAGCTGTCTAGGGCGGGTGTAGCTGTCTTTGACCTTGACTTTGATGCTATTCTTGCTGCCATGTATACTGTGACTATTAGTGATGAGGGTGACTGTTACCGGTGTTTTCCGCCCGACCCGGGCATTGAGACTGCTGCTCTAGGTCCTGGTGAGGCTGCTGCTCTAGGTACTCCCTCAGGTACTGGTGAGTCTGCTCTCTCAGGTTCTGCGTCGGCTTCGGCCTCCCACACCTTTACCCTTGACTCGGGGGCTTCTCGCTCCTTCTTTCAAGACCGCACCACACTCACGCCACTTGGCCGGCCAGTTGCGGTCTCTCTGGCAGACCCCTCTGGGGGTCCTGTCCTTGCTCACTTCTCCACTGTCCTCCCGTGTCCGGCGGCCCCCTCTGGCACCCTGTCTGGTCTTTACCTCCCCTCGTTCTCTACGAACTTGGTGAGTGGTGCTGACCTACAGGATGCGGGGGTTCACCAGTTCACTCCTGCGAGTCAGCGGGTGACCCACTGCACGGACGCTCGGACAGGCCGACACCTGGCCACGTTTACACGTCGGCCGGGGTCGAGCCTGTACACACTGACCACTGCGTCTCCTCCGGTCCCTGCGTCTGGTCAGGTAGCTGCGTCGGGTCAGGTGTTTGCTGCAGCGTCCAGGTCTGGTCCTGAGTCTGCCCCCTGCTCGTGTCGCCTCCTGTCTCACGAGACTCTCCTCTGGCACCACCGCCTTGGTCACCCCTCCCTGCTTCGTCTCCGGAGCATGGCCTCCCGTGTCCTTGTCTCTGGTCTTCCCCGGTCCCTCCCTCCACTTCCTCCGGGGCCTGGCCCTACCTGCGTCCCCTGTGTCGAGGGACGACAGCGGGCTACCCCTCACTCCTCCCAGTTTCCTCCGACAGAGGCCCCGCTGCAGACGCTTCACATGGACGTGTGGGGCCCGGCCCGCGTCCGTGGACAGGGTCACGAGCGCTACTTCCTGCTGGTGGTTGACGACTACTCGCGTTACACCACAGTCTTCCCCTTGCGCAGCAAGGGTGATGTCACTGAGGTGTTGATCGACTGGATCCGCGCAGCTCGTCTCCAGCTCAGGCGGAGCTTCGGCTCGGACTTTCCTGTTCTGCGTCTGCACTCTGACAGAGGAGGAGAGTTCTCCTCTGGCCTTCTGCGAGCCTACTGTCGTGCACGAGGCATCCGCCAGACCTTCACGCTTCCGGACTCTCCACAGCAAAATGGGATTGCTGAGCGCCGCATTGGCATGGTCATGGACGTCGCCCGTACGTCCATGATGCATGCGGCTGCCCCCCATTTTCTGTGGCCGTTTGCGGTTCGGTACGCGGCGCATCAGATCAACCTTCAGCCCAGGGTCTCCATGTCGGAGACCTCCCCAGCC
The DNA here is from genome assembly GCA_947471745.1 of Closterium sp. Naga37s-1. Classification (NCBI taxonomy): domain Eukaryota; kingdom Viridiplantae; phylum Streptophyta; class Zygnematophyceae; order Desmidiales; family Closteriaceae; genus Closterium; species Closterium sp. Naga37s-1. Next base: position 732,133 of record CANJKZ010000809.1, read on the forward strand.
TTGCTGTGGACGGGGAAGGTTGGCGATGCGTCTGCGTTCCGTGTCTGGGGATCTCGGGCGTTTGTCCGCGACTTGTCTGCGGACAAGCTGTCCCCTCGTGCTGCTCCTTGCGTCTTCCTGGGTTTCCCCCCTGACGCCCCAGGGTGGCAGTTCTACCACCCCACCTCTCGCCGTGTTCTGTCCTCCCAGGACGTCACGTTCGACGAGTCGGTCCCCTACTACCGCCTCTTCCCCTACCGCACTCCGTCCCTCCCCCCGCCACCGCTCTTCCTGGTACCAGGTCCCCCCCTGGTAGACCCCCTCCCCCCTCAGGGTCCTGCCCCTTCAGGTGTGTCCCAGGTAGACGCTGTTGAGCCTGTCGAGGTCGCTGGTGACTCTAGTGCTGCTGAGGGTGCTGAGCCTGGGAGTGCTGACTCTGGGGGTGCTGAGCGTGTGGGTGCTACGCCTGGGGGTGCTGAGCCTGAGGGTACTACGACTGGGGGTGCTGAGCCTGGGGGTGCTGAGTCTAGGGGTGCTACGCCTGGGGGTGCTGCGTCTGGGGGTGCTGAGCATGGGGGTGCTACGCCTGGAGGTGCTGAGCCTGGGGGTGCGGAGCCTGAGGGAGCTGGGCCTACTGGTGCTGTGCCTGGCGGTTCTCCGGGTGCTTCTTCTCGCCGGGAGCCACTCTCTCCACAGGAGCTGCGTGAGTGGTTTGCCCGGCGCTGGAGGCGAGCTGCTGGAGCTGGAGGAGCTGCGGGTACTGGAGTTTTTGTTGCTGCTGAGGGAGCTGGTGCCACGGGTCCCGGATGTGCTCGTACTGGGCGTACTGGAGCTGCTGGACCTGCGGGTACTTCTGGAGCTGGAGCTGCTGTGGGTGTTGGCGCGGAGGCTACTGCTGTCGGTCCTGGAGGCGGTCCTGCTGGGGGTACTGCTGGTGCTGCTGGGGGTACTGGAGCTGGAGCTGCTACTGGTGCTGGTGCTGCCACAGGGGGTGCTGGTGCTGTCCCTGCTGTGTCTGGAGTCGCCGCGCGGCCTCGGCCGTACTTCGTTCCGCTCCTTCAGCAGGTTCTTGGTCTCCCGTCTTCTACTGGTCCTCCTCCTCCCTTAGAGTGTCCACAACCTGTCCCGTCGCAGTTACAGTTACAGCCGGCCTCCCCACTGCCTGCTCCGTCTCCCTACACTGGTCCTACTGGAGGTCTTGCTGAGCGTCGTGAGCCTGCGTCTCGCCCTGCGTCGCCTGTCCGTGCTGCTCGCACTAGTGGTCGCGGTTCGCGTCAGCGTCCTCCTCCTGTCCCTGGCACGCACCGGATGTCTCTGCGTCCGTCCACTGCTCCTCTGCGTGCCCCTTTGCCTTCTCCTCCTGAGTCTTCTCTTCCTGCTCTTGCCGACCCGGAGTCGGACTCTCTTCGTGCTGCCAGTCCTACTGTCACGCGTCTCCTTGCTACTGTTGTCACCCGGAGTCAGACTCTCTTCGGACTCTCTTGGCTTGCAGATCACTCGGGACAGAGCACGCCGCACCATTACCCTGACTCAGTCACACATGGTGCAGCAGGTCCTTCAGCGCTTCGGCTTCACGTACTCCTCGCCTCAGGCCACTCCTCTGCCTACTCGCCACTCGCTCTCAGCTCTGCCTTTGGATGAGTCCGTAGAGTCGAGTGGCCCGTACCCAGAGCTTGTTGGCTGCCTCATGTACCTGATGACCTGCACACGACCTGACCTTGCATACCCTCTTAGCATTCTCGCACGCTATGTTGCTCCTGGGAGACACAGACCGGAGCACATGGCTGCAGCGAAGAGGGTGTTGCGCTACTTGTGCAGTACGTCGGGCATGGGGCTTGTGCTTGGAGGGCAGAGTCCAGTGGTCCTTACTGGGCACGCAGACGCTTCTTGGGCTGACGACCAGGCTACGCAGCGGTCGTCACAGGGTTACACCTTCAGCCTTGGTTCCGGCTCTGTTTCGTGGCGGGCTACTCGCTCGTATTCTGTTCTCGGCTCCAGTTGTGAGGCTGAGATCTACGCAGGAGCCATGGCTGCACAGGAGCTTCGCTGGCTCACCTACCTGCTGACTCACCTCGGAGAGCCGCCTCGTTCTCCTCCAGTGCTGTACGTAGACAACAAGGCCATGCTGGCCTTGTGTCGGGAGCAGCGACTGGAGCACAGAACGAAGCACATTGCTCTCCGCTACTTTCTTGCTCGTGAGCTGCAGCAGCGTGGTCAGCTGCGTCTTGCGTACGTGGCCTCTGAGGCCAACACTGCTGATATCTTCACCAAGGCGCTTGCGCCTTGTGACCATCAGCGCTTCTGTACTCAGCTGGGCCTTGTGCCTACCTTGCCTCACTTGCTCACCTCTTGACCGTGCTTGTACTGTTACATATATATATACCTGCTCTTGCTTGTCTAGCCTTTTTATATATATGTACTCCTGCATGTGAACTGGCCTTGTGGCCTTGAACTTGTGCTCGGAATGTGTGGTGACTTTGTGATCCACCCTGAGCTTTCTTTGCTTTGCTTTACTTGACTGGTCTTGTGACCCCTTGTTCTCCCCCACTTTGCCTATGGGGGTGTGTCAGAACATTATAGCTCATGCATATTGTGTAGGCTATAGTGGGGTAGCCCATAAGGGGTACAACCCAATTAGGGTTATTACTTGTACTCAATTCATTCATAGTTCATCCATTCCTTGTTTCTTCTCAGAATCCACGCCACCAATAAGGCAGACGATGGGATCGCCAATGGGAGAGGTCAAGACTCGCTGCCATTCACACCTTTGACGAGCTAACTCACAGTAAGGCGCCTGACCTTTTCGTCACATGGTCACTAAAGTGTCTGCCTTCTGTATTTGTAACTGTCTCAAGAAGATGATTTCTCTGGGTTTGGGACAGAGGAGAGCAGAACAGGATGGGGAAAGGGCATGTGGGACAGATCAAAGCAGTGTACAGCAGGGGAAAACATATGCATGGCGTTGTGGCATCTGATTATTGGATTGGATGCAGTCATCAATATCATGGTTCAGTGCTCTCATCCTACTCCCTGCAGTCGCCTTCCCGCTTGTTTAGCTTTTAACAAGCTTCTCGCTTGAGCAAGATTCAGCCCATCTGTTGACCACCCAACCTTGTCTCACTCACTCCGCACACACCACGTCTACCTTCCGTCTCGTGCCTCTTTCCCCTTACCAACCACTGTAATGAGTAACTGCAGTTGAATACGACGGCACTAGCACAAAGTGACGTCGCATGATGCATGATATCAGCTTCTTTGTAGGGGCATCAGATATTGCTCTCTTCTATTCCCTCTGCCTAGCCATCACACGCCCACCACACTGTACATCATATTGCCGCTTTCACGGTATCTCACAATACAATTTGAGGGGAAGCTCGTGAGGGCACTCGACATGGATGCAGCAGAATGGCAGCAGGTACAGCAGGCAGAGCGGCAGGTAGGTACATTCGTGCAATAGTGCTATTGATGGGCTGCTAGAAATGTGCATTTTATTCATGCAACAATGCAGGTTCGAAGGCAGGAATATGCAGGCTGTCATAGCAACAGCCGGGCTTCATTGATGTCAAGTCAAGTCACATTGTTCCACACCCAACTAGATCAAAGAAGAGTCTCTAGCCTGTAACCCCCTCCTTCAACAACCCATCAAACATCACCGATTCACCTCAACTACCCAAACATCACAGCACCCTCCTCAACCTCTTCACTCACTTCTTCCCCCCAAATGATCCATTTCCCAGCTGACTACCATTAACACATCCACTGTCCAGATTTGGAATGCGGGAGATGATTTCATCCTGGTCCACAAAGCTTGGGCATTCCATGATAACGAGAGTCCTGAGGCTGGTGAGGCTGGTCAAGGTCCCGGGCAAGGATACCAAGTTGCGGCAAGAACTTATGGTCAACTGCTGCAGCTACGAAAGGTTTACAATATGGAGTGGAAGGGAATGCATTTGGGAAAGGCCAGACAGGGAGAGCGTTGAGAGCTGTGAGAGCTGTCAAAGGGACATAGTGAAAGCTTCTTCGTCCTCCCTTCTGGTTCTGCAGCCGGCTGGCCAACCAAACTCAAGCGACGTGAGGCTGCTCCAACACCGAGGCATATATGGCCAGCATGCGTCAATTCTGTCGCAGTGGTTGAAGGAGAAATTGTGGAGACTGGTGAGCTCGATAAAGGAATCCGGAAGGCAAGAAAGGCTTCCGAGTTAGCACAGCTCGAGATGCTCCAGAGACAACAGGCGACCCATTCTCTGTGGAAGATCGCTGAGGTTAGGACAGTTTCTGACGACCAGCACGCGGAGGTTAGGAATACTGCAGAGGGAGTCAGAAAGAGACGAAAACCGCCAGCAGTTTCTGATGGTTAGCGTCGTGAGAGAAACGAGGCCCGACACAGCGGTTGGAAGCTCTTCGAACCATTCACATTTCACAAGCTCAAGAACTCGGAGGGAGGACAGCTGACAAAAGGAATCTGGGAGTTCGGTAAGGACGGAGTTGGTTTTGATGTAGAACTCTTCGAGATTCTAGAGCTGGCCGATGGTGTCAGGGAGAGCCACCTCCATTTCTATAAAGCTGAGTTGGATTAGTGACTTCATGTCACACAAGGTGTCTGGTAGCTGGCCGATGTCAGGCGAATGACTTATCTCTAGATCAGTCAGTCCGGTAAGCCGGCCAAATGATTTTGGAAGGTCGTAATTCTGTTGGGAGTGTGGGGGACGGGATTGCCCCCCACGCGAAAGACCTCCCTTGACTCGAACCAAGGGAGGGTTCGTTCTTGGAAGGTTGGGGTTGTTGGAAACAAGTAAACTAAGCACTTCTGAAGTATCGAAGTATCGACACGAAACGGAGCAGACTACAGTGAAGAAACACACGAGTCAACCAAAGCAACCGCAGGAGGTTACGCGAAGGTCAAAGGTCGCTGACCTTTGACTTGACGAAAAATACAGTGCGACAGCAAGGACACATAACTGACTCGTTACTGAGCAGTTACCCGAGTCGGCACTGTATCCAACCGCAACAGCAAAACAGTTAAGAATAGAACCTTGAGAAGAAACAGGAATGGATGAACTAGGAAAGTGTGGAATACAAATATAAAACCTGTACCCCTTAGTGTCTACCCCACTACAGCCTACATAGGCTAGGTCATATATATATGACACACCCCCATAGGCAAAGTGGGGGAGAACTAGGGGTCACAAGACCAGTCAAGTAAAGCAAAGCAAAGCAAAGAAAAACAAAGCAAGCTCAGGGTGGATCACAACGTCACCACACATTCCGAGCACAGGTTCAAAGGCCACAAGGCCAGTTCACATGCAGGATTATATATATGAAAGGTAAACAAGCGGGTGCAGGTATATATAGATCACAGTACAAGGAAACTCAAGAGGTAAGCAAGTGTGGCCAAATAGGCACAAGACCTAGCATAGTACAGAAGCGCTGATGATCACAAGGCTGAAGTGCCTTGGTGAAAATATCAGCAGTGTTGGCCTGAGAGGCCACGTAAGCAAGGCGCAGCTGACCACGCTGCTGCAGCTCACGAGCAAGGAAGTAACGAAGAGCAATGTGCTTCGTTCTGTGCTCCAGTCTGTGCTCCCGACACAAGGCCAGCATGGCCTTGTTGTCTACGTACAGAACTGGAGGAGAACGAGGCGGCTCTCCCAGGTCAGTCAACAGGTAGGTGAGCCAGCGTAACTCCTGTGCAGCCATGGCCCCTGCGTAGATCTCAGCCTCACAGCTGGAGCTGAGAACAGAAGACGAGCGGGTAGACTGCCACGAAACAGAGCCGGAACCAAGGCTGAAGGTGTAACCCTCCGCTGCGTAGCCAGGTCGTCAACCCAAGACGCGTCTGCGTGACCAGTGAGGACCACTGGACTCCGCCCTCCAAGCACGAGCCCCATGCCCGACATACTGCACAAGTAGTGCAACACCCTCTTCGCTGCAGCCATGTGCTCTGGTCGGTGTCTCCCAGGAGCAACATAGCGTGCCAAGATGCTAAGAGGGTATGCCAGGTCAGGTCGAGTGCAGGTCATCACGTACATGAGGCAGCCAACAAGCTCTGGGTACGGGCCACTCGGCTCTACGGACTCATCCGAAGGCAGAGCTGAGAGCGAGTGGCGAGTAGGCAGAGGAGTGGCCTGAGGCGAGGAGTACGTGAAGTCGAAGCGCTGAAGGACCTGCTGCACCATGTGTGACTGAGTCAGGGTAATGGTGCACCGTGCTCTGTCCCGGGTGATCTGCAAGCCAAGATAGCTGCGCAGTTCACCCAGGTCTGTGCACGTGTGTCTCTTCTGTAGCTCGGACTTCACGTGGGCAAGTCCAGCAGTGTCAGCAGTAGCAAAGACCAAGTTGTCGACGTACACGAGGATGTAGAACGGCGGCAGCAAAGTGTCGGTGCGCAGAAACAGCGGCGGGTCAGCAGTAGAAGGAGCAAACCCAAGAGCCGCAAGCGTAGTCCTCAGTGTGTCGTGCCACTCACGGGGCGCCTGGCGGAGACCGTAGACTGGCCGCCGGAGGCTCCACTGGGTACCAGGAGGAAACGACCCAGTGAAACCAGGTGGGCGGCGCAGCCAGATCTCCTCGTGTAGGCTGCCTTGTAGGAAAGCAGTGCTGAAGTCAAGAGAGTGAAGCTCGTAGTCACGCTGAGCAGCGACGTGCAGCAGAACCCGAAGAGTGGTCATCTTTGGGGTCGGGGAGAAGGTATGAAAGTAGTCAACTCCCTGCCGCTGACTGAAGCCTCGAGCCACGTAACGCGCCTTGAAGACAGGCGGAGAACCCGGCGGCCGCTTCACCCTGAAAATCCACATGCCACTGACGATGTTCGCCCCAGGTGGGGGAACCTCGTCGACATAGGTGCCTGTGGACTTCCAGGAAGCCATCTCTGCGTCCATGGCTGACTGCCATTGAGAGGAGTAGGGACCCTCTATCGCCTCTGCGTAAGAGCGTGGGGTCGGGATGTCTGGTGCATCCGGGTCTCCCTCAGGGGCAAGCAGCATGGACATGAGATGAGGTAAAGCAGCAGCAAAACACTGGAACTCCTCCTGCCTATCCTCAAGGACGTCCGTGCTAAGAGCACACTCACCCCCGACGGACGTAGGACAGACAGAATCAGACTCAACAACAAGACTAGCGGCGTAGTCTAGACGACAGTGAGCAGCAAAGTCGACAAGCTCAGCAACTAAGGCAGACGCAACAGTGGACTCAAAGGAAGGGTCAGTGACAACAGTGGCGAGGAGACGCGTGACAGTAGGACTGGTAGCACGAAGGGAGTCAGACTCCGGGTCAGCAAGAGCAGGAAGAGAGGACTCTGGAGGAGACGGCAAAGGGACACACTGCGGAGTAGTGGAAGGATGCAGTGCCATGTGGTGCGTGGCCGGGACCGCAGGAGGACGCTGGTGTGGAACACGACGACCACTGCGAGCAGCACGAACAGGTGACGCAGGACGCGACTCAGGCTCACGACGCTCAGCAAGACCTCCAGTAGGACCAGCGTAGGGAGAAGGAGCTGGCAGTGGGGAGGCCAGCTGTAACTGTGACTCGGACTGGACAGGCGGTGGACACTCTAAGGAAGGAGCAGGACCAGAAGAAGACGGAAGACCAAGAACCTGCTCAAGGAGCGGAACGAAGTACGGCCGTGGCCGCGCAGCGCCTCCAGAACCAGCAGGGACAGCACCAGCACCCTCAGCGTCAGCTCCAACTCCAGCAGCACCACCAGCACCAGCAGCATCTCCAGCAGCTCCAGTAGCGCCAACTCCAGCACCCACAGAAGCACCAGCTCCAGCAGCACCTCCAGCTCCAGTACCTCCAGCAGCTCCAGCTCCATCAGGAATACCAGAAGACGCAGCAGCTCCGGCTCCAGTACCTCCAGTAGCACCTACTCCAGTAGCACCACCAGCTCCAGCTCCGCCAGCAGCTCCAGCACCAATAGCACCACCAGGCCCAGCAGCTCCAGTAACTCCAGTACGAGCACCTCCGAGACCCGTGGCTCCAGGACCCCCAGCAGCAGTAGAACCTCCAGCACTGGCAGCACGGCTCCAGCGCCGAGCAAACCACTCGCGGAGCTCCTGTGGAGCTCCCGCCGGGACGAAGCACGCGAAAGACCTCCAGGCCCAGCACCGTCAGGCTTCGCACCCCCACACTCAGCAACCCAAGGCTCAGCACCCCCAGACCCAGCACCCCCAGGCTCCGCACGCTCAGGCTCAGCACCCCCAGACCCAGCACCCGCAGGCTCAGCACCCCTAGTAGCACCAGAGTCAACACCTACCTCGACAGGCTCGACTGCGTCTACCTGGGACACACCTGAGGAGGCAGGACCCTGAGGGGGGAGGGAGTCTACCGGAGGGGGACCGGGCGCGAGGAAGAGCGGCGGGGGGGGGAGGGGAGCAGCGCGGTAGGGGAAGAGACGGTAGTACGGAACCGACTCATCAAACGTGACGTCCTGGGAAGACAGAACACGGCGCGAGGTGGGGTGGTAAAACTGCCAACCAGGCGCGTCAGGGGGGAAGCCAAGGAAGACGCAAGGAACAGCACAGGAGGACAGCTTGTCCGCAGACAAGTCACGGACGAAAGCTCGAGATCCCCAGACACGAAACGCAGACGCATCGCTAACCTTCCCCGTCCACCGCAGAGTAGGGGAGGTCTCCGGCATGGAGACCCGGGGATGAAGGTTGATCTGATGCGCCGCGTACTGAACCGCGAACGGCCACAGAAAATGGGGAGCAGCCGCATGGATCATGGACGTGCGAGCGACGTCCATGACCATGCCAATGCGGCGCTCAGCAATCCCATTTTGCTGTGGAGAGGCCAGAAGCGTGAACGTCTGGCGGATGCCCTCCGCACGACAGAAGGCTCGCAGAAGGTCGGAGGAAAACTCTCCACCTCTGTCGGAGTGCAGACGCAGAACAGGAAAGTCCGAGCCGAAACTCTCTCTGAGCTGGAGACGGGCAGCGCGGATCCAGTCGATCAACACCTCAGTGACCTCACCCTTGCGGCGCAAGGGGAAGACTGAGGTGTAACGCGAGTAGTCGTCAACCACCAGTAGGAAGTAACGCTCGTGACCCTGTCCACGGACGCGGGCTGGGCCCCACACGTCCAAGTGGAGAGTCTGCAGCGGAGCCTCTGTCGGAGGAAACTCGGAGGAGTGAGGAGCGGCACACTGCCGCCCCTCGACGCAGGGAATGCAGGTAGGGGCAGGCCACGGAGGAAGGGGAGGGAGGGACCGGGGGAGACCAGAGACAAGGACACGGGAGGCCATGCCTCGGAGACGAGGCAGGGAGGGGTGACGAAGGCGGTGGTGCCAGAGGAGGGTCTGGTGGGACAGGAGGCGACACGAGCAGGGGGCAGACCCAGGACCTGACCGAGACGCTGCAGTAAACACCTGACCCGACGCAGCTACCTGACCAGACTCAGCAACCGGAGGAGACTCGGTAGTCAGTGTGTACAGGCTCGGCCCCGGCTGACGGGTAAACGTGGCCAAGTGTCGGCCCGTCCGAGCACACCTGCAGTGGGTCACTCGCTGACTCGCAGGAGTGAACTGGTCAACCCCTCCATCCTGTAGGTCAGCACCACTCACCAAGTTCGTAGAGAACAAGGGGAGGTAGAGACCTGACAGGGAGCCTGACGGGGCCGCCAGACACAGTAGGACAGTGGAGTAGTGGGCAAGGACAGGACCCCCAGAGGGGTCAGCCAGGGAGAGCCACCTCCATTTCTATAAAGCTGAGTTGGATTAATGACTTCATGTCACACAAGGTGTCTGGTAGCTGGCCGATGTCAGGCGAATGACTTATCTCTAGATCAGTCAGTCCGGTAAGCCGGCCAAATGATTTTGGAAGGTCGTAATTCTGTTGGGAGTGTGGGGGATGGGATTGCCCCCCACGCGAAAGACTTCCCTTGACTCGGACCAAGGGAGGGTTCGTTCTTGGAAGGTTGGGGTTGTTGGAAACAAGTAAACTAAACACTTCTGAAGTATCGAAGTATCGACACGAAATGGAGCAGACTACAATGAAGAAACACACGAGTCAACCAAAGCAACCGCAGGAGGTTACGCGAAGGTCAAAGGTCGCTGACCTTTGACTTGACGAAAAATACAGTGCGACAGCAAGGACACATAACTGACTCGTTACTGAGCAGTTACCCGAGTCGGCACTGTATCGAACCGCAACAGCAAAACAGTTAAGAATAGAACCTTTCATATTCCTTTGTAATCATATAAAAAGCCTTGTATTTCCCTGCTATTAATTAACTTATCTTGTTCTCACATACTAGTGCAAGGTGGTTCAAGCAACTCTGATATTAAACGCTTCCGCAATTACAACATCTCTACTTCAACACTGATCTTAGCCTTGAAAGATCCTAAGGGCTTTTCTCAGCCCAACATGGTATGAGAGCAGGCAGGGCAAGATCATCTCCTTTTAAATTACCTTCAACAACTCAAGCCACAGCAACACGAAAGGAGAGGAGCTCCTCCAACGGATCTCTCGGTACTACTCCTACTCCACCTCCAGCTTTTGGCCTACAGACAGAAGAAGGCACAGCTACAAGACCAGCTGTGGAGTCAACGGAAACTCCCGGAAACCAAGCAGCAAGCTTCGACCCAAGTATGATGGAGAAATTTTTCTCCTTCATGTCCTTCTACGAGAAACACCAGCAAGCAGCTCCTGCGCAATCAAACAACAGCAACAACAACAACAGAGCAACACCAATGAGTCTTGACGGGTCATCCTACGCACGCGGAAATCAGCAACAACCCACCTTTGCCCCGTACGAGCCTCAACGCGGCTCCATGAGTTGCGCGCCGCAACCACAGTCTTCACCTGGACAAGAGAGGACGCTGGACGCGCTTCAGGTGCAATCGCAATTTGCACACGTTCTAAAACTTCAAACGTCAACGCTTTTCGACGGAAAGGACTTTTATACCTGGTCATTTGAACTTGAGCTGATGATGGAGGGCGCGCAAATTCTCAAATTATTCGACGGTACCTTGCCATATCCAGTACACGGGACACAGTACGACAAGCAGCAGTATACGTATCAGTCGCTGATGGCGTACACGATACATCTTCGAAATTTAACACCAAACGAGCAGCAGAACATTCGGTCTTATCGAGGATACGGCAACTCTGCCGAGCTGGCGTACGACCACTTGAAGAGCCTGTATCAAGCAACAGACAGTGCTAACCAGAGTCGTCTCATGGCACAATTGACAACAGTGGAAATGAAACCCGGCGAAAAGGGAATGGCTTATATTAGCCATTGTCGCGGACTGCGCGACAGAATCCTTCGATGCGGAGGATCAATATCCGAAGAAGCTTTTGTAACAATCATCATCGCTGGCCTTGGTCCTCATTGGCGCTCCACTCGAGCACTCCTTCGAGCTCACGGGAAGATCTCCGAAGCAGCACTCTGCGCCGAAATTCACGCTGAACAGCAGGATATGGACCTGCACGAAGAACGACACAAGAAGAAAGCATCAGTACCAGAATTCGCCTTTCACACTCAACGACGCTACAACAACAACAACAACCAACACAACAACCGACAAGTACAACAGTATGTCCCACCATTATGTCATCTTTGCAAGACGTCCGGACATCCGTGCACACACTGTCCGAATCATCAGCAGTCGACAACACCGCAACGTCAACTTTGGCCTTCAAGCAGTCAAATAGCTTCTACGCAGGCGCACCCCACAAGTCAAGCGCAGCCTTCAACACCTTCAACAACACAACCTGCACAAGGAACAAGAAACATCGTAGCATGAAAAAAACGACCGACTCTGTCAGAATGTTATTCTCTAGCCTGTAGTGGGGTGCTCTATAGCGAGTACAACCCATCTAGGGTTTGCTATATGTATCCTCATTGCTGCTAGTGAACCTCCTCTCTTTTGCCTAAACTGTTTCTTGCCTAGCTAGGACTTACCTAGCTATGGCTCCTAACTCTACCTACTATCTTCACATGGAATCAGAGCACATACGCTCCTGGCCTGTGGGCCCTCCTACTGCTTCCGCTGCCCTACGCTGTGTCGCGCGCCCCGTGGTGCGCGGCCTCTTATTTTTCATCCCGCCGCGCGCCCCGAGGCGCGCGGCGGTTTACTGCTGTGGAGGAGCCAGCGCGCGCCCCGCCCGTCCGTCGCGGAGCCCTGGGGAGCACGCGCGGCCCCCCGCCCTGCCCGTCGCGGCGCGCTGGGGAGCCCGCGAGCCCCCCGTCCGTCCGTCGCGACGCCCTCGGGAGCCCGCGAGCGCCCCGCCCGTCGGTCGCGACGCACTGGGGAGCCAGCGGGCGCCCTGCGTGGTCGTCGCGACGTCCTGGGGAGGCCGCGCGCGCCCCGTCAGCTCGTCGCGGCACCCTCGGGAGGCCGCGCGCGCCCCGCCAGGCCGTCGCGGCGCCCTGGGGAGCCGCGCGCGCGTCCCCCCCGCCCGTCCGTCGCGGCGCCCAGGGGAGCAGCGCGCGCCACGCCCCTTCCCTCGCCCCACCCGTCCGTTCTGGCGCCCTAGAGGCGCGCGCCTTCCCCCCCCTCTCCGTCCCCCGCGCTCCTGCCCCTATCCCACCCGTTTTAGGGTTTGGGGGTGAGGAGTGTGGGGGTGGTGGTTGTGGGGGTGTCCGTTGTGCGCGCCGTGCCCTTCTCCTCCTCCTCCTTTGTCTCCCACTGCTGCAGCTGTCGCTGAGGGGGGTGGATGAGTGGGAGACTGGGGTTTAGGGTTTTAGGGGGGTGCGTGGGAGTGGAGCTAGGGTTTGAGCAGTGGGTGTGTGTCGAGGGTGTGGGGCAGTTGGAGGAGGTTGTGTGGAGGTACCTGTCGTGTCGCCTGCAGCGCCTGTAGTCCGTCGCCCTTGCTTCGGTAGCGAGTGAGCTTGCTGCACCAGTCGCCAGTGGGTCCGTTGCTCCTGCCGCTCTTCTATAGCCGCCGAGCCAGTTACTCCAGTAGTCCGTCGCCCTAGCTTCGGTAGCCTCTGAGTCAGCCGCTCCTGTGCCCGTGCCTCTGCAGCTTCAGTCGTTGCCTCCCATCTTCTCTACCTCCACAGCTCCTCCTCCTCCTCACTTGCCCGCTGTGATTAGCTCTAGCTTTGCTTACCTTTGTGAACTCCTGCTCTAAACCTGCTTGCTCATTGTACTGATTACACCCCACTTTGGCTATGGGGGTGTGTCAGAATGTTATTCTCTAGCCTGTAGTGGGGTGCTCTATAGCGAGTACAACCCATCTAGGGTTTGCTATATGTATCCTCATTGCTGCTAGTGAACCTCCTCTCTTTTGCCTAAACTGTTTCTTGCCTAGCTAGGACTTACCTAGCTATGGCTCCTAACTCTACCTACTATCTTCACAGACTCCTGCATCACCGGATCACCACCTTATTACTCACCAGAAGAACAGCTCGATGAGAGGACTCTTCGCCGCGAATCACTGGAGCCCAACCCGACGTATGCAGCCATCGCCCAGAGCGAGCCGTCCGGTCAAGACACTTGGTTCTTGGACAGTTGCTGCGACAACACATGTGTTCCTCGAGTCGCTTCGTTCAACAAGAACATCAACTTCAGCGTGAAGTCGTCATCACCGTGGCCAACAACCAGAACCTGCACACACGAAGACAAGGGATAGTACAACTTCAGTCTCGAGAAACTAACGTCATCTTACAAATGTCTAAAGTTGTGATTGCAGAAGGACTCGGCTACAACTTACTCAGCGTCAGTCAACTAATGGCGAAAGGCATCCATCTCGAAGCGGATAGTACCACTCAGGAGTTCAAGCTATTCCACGGAAAAGGCAGGCTTTACATTGGCAAAGCAGTCTTGAAGAACAACGTCTTCGTTCTTGATTTCGTCCCCGACCAAGGAACCGCCGACAGCGACGCCATCGTCAACTTCACTTCTTGGACACACCCACCGGACCTCGATCCCGACTTCAGCCCTGGAGGATTTTGGTATTCACATACCATACCTGAAGCAGAAAGAACACGGGCATTAGCAACAATCCGGCGAGAAGAAACAACATCGACAGCAGCAGAGACAACATCGGCAACAACAGCAACACTTACAGCACCAATCGCGAGCTCTTTGACGGCATCAGCTTTCATCGACAACACCCCACCAACTCCTGCACATCAGTTAACTCCCACTCCACGAGAGGTTCACAGAAGCGCCAACTTCACTGCGGGTTTTTACTCCAACTCCGACCTATACAGGTGCTCACCAGGACATCGTGCGAGCAAATCCTTGTGGCACGAACGACTGGGTCATCCAAGCAACACCACGTTAAACAATACAATCAAGGCAGCAACACTCGACAAAGATTCACTTCTTCTACCCGACGGCAGAGAACTCCAACGAGTCCGAGGAACATGCTTTACCTGCCCCGAAGCCGACTGACCCCATCAACCGTTCGTCTCTCGCCACAATCCAAGCGCGCCAACCTATGCACCACTCGAGAAAGTATACAGCGACATCCTGTATACTCGCGAACAAGGACAAGGAGCATATAATTACGTGATTAATTTCATCGACGCCACCACCCGTTACGTCTGGCATCTTAATCTCCCAAGTCGCGACATGGCCTTCGAAGCCTTCGTCGCGTAGCTACCTGTGGCAAAACGAGAATCAGGAGCAAAGCTGAAAAACTTCTATCAGTCCCAAAGATTCAAGCAGCACCTCGCCGAACGAGGCATCAAGTGACTCATCTCGCTTCCCTACGCCCATCAACAGCAAGGCGTGGCAGAATGGATGAACAAAACTCTCCAGAACACCATGCGCAAATTGTTGCGTGGCATGCGACTGCCCAATCACCAGTGGCCTGAGGCGATGGACCACGCTGTCATGCTGCACAACTTGCTCTCGTCGTCATCACTCCTGAACAACGCATCACCGCACCTGCTGTGGACAGGAAAACTGGGCAACACAAAATTGTTACGAGTTTTCGGGTGCATGGTACAGTACCGCCCGCACACTGCAAGAGCCGGAAGATTTTCTCAACGCGCACAGAGGGGACTACACCTGGGCATCGAAAAGCATTACAACGCATGGAAATTTTTTGAGGTCCAATTGAAGGAAACAGTAGCAGCACGTGATGTCATCTTCTACGAGCGACTCACACTTCAAACGTACCTGGACAACCTGGCAGCAAATCGAGACCTCACGAGCGGCTTCCGTGGCAACCGAGCCTTTGCTTCAGCAGCAGACGAAGCTGACTGGGACGAGCAAAACGTGGACAACGCATCCGAGGAAGCAGGACCACTCCCATACTGCTCCGTGCCCATCCCGATGGATGACGAAAATCCTCGCGAAAGTGTCAACGCCAAAACTTACTTCAACTTCGCTGACACCGGTTACGTTACACCCCAACCGGTCAACACCAACATCTCCGAACGCATAGGACCGAATTTCTTACCAGACCTTGAAGCAGGAGACGAAGCAGCTTATCCAGAGGACACAAATCTTCCCTGCTACACACAGAGTGGCCTGCAGATACTGGGACTTGTCACCGCTGTCCACGGAGCAACACCACCTAAGGAGCCTGCCACCATTCAGCAGGCTCTGGAGGGGGAACACAGGGAAAATTGGCGCGAGGCCATGGACAGAGAGTTAAAGGCGCTGCAAGAATGCAACACCTGGAAAGTCGTACCTATCAGGGTAGCACGCAACAAGACCATCCTCACGGGAAAATGGGTTTTCCGCGTAAAAACAAAAGCCGACGGAACAATCGACAAATTCAAAGCACGCTGGGTTGTGCGTGGCTTCGACCAAGAGCAAGGGCGAGACTTCACGGAAACATTCGCCCCAGTAAGCCGACATACCTCACTACGGATTCTCCTCGCGATAGCCGCCATGAACCGGAAGAAGCTTCGGCAAATCGATGTCGCCAACGCCTTCCTCTACGCCCTCGTCGATGCTGAGATTTTTGTCGAACTCCCGCACGGGTCTAACGCAGGCCCAAACCAAGTCTGTCAATTGGAGAAATTGCTGTACGGGATCAAGCAAGCTCCGAGACTGTGGCAGCAGCACCTTCACGCCCGCCTAATCCGCATCGGATTCCTTCAACTACCGCACGACCAAGGGATGTATCGACTGACGAAGGGTATTGACTACATTCTACTCATCGTCTACGTCGACGACCTCCTCTACATAGGCTCCACCGACGCCATAACTACATGGTTTGAAGGGGAGCTGCAGCGGGATCTCACTCTCACCGTCGCAACTACCGTGACACAGTACCTGGGACTAAACATCCAGGACGGCGACAACGCAATCTACCTCAGCGCTGAAAAGTACACAGACACTATCGCTAAACGTTTCGGACTTACTCCAACCATCATCTCCACGTCATTCCGCTACACCGACGGAAATCGAAAAGCCTCCGCTCTACTCAAACCTGCCGGCATCCGTGACTACCAATGGAAGTTAGGCTGCCTACTCTTCGCAGCCGTCACCTGCCGAACGGATATATCCTACTCAGCTAGCCAACTCGCTACCTACCTCAAGAAGCCTGAAGCAGAGCATATGCTTGAACTCGACCGAGCACTTCACTACCTCGTCAGCACTCCGACGAACGGACTAACCTACCACAAGACCGGAACTACGATACCTAAGCTAATCGGTTACGTCGACGCAGATCATGCTGGAGACTCTGACAACAGACGATCTCGAACAGGCTATGTCTACAGACTCGAACCTATCGGGCCTATCTCATGGCAGTTGAACAAGCAAGAGCTAATCGCTCTTTCCTCAGCAGAAGTAGACTACAGTGAAGAAACACACGAGTCAACCAAAGCAACCGCTGGAGGTTATGCGAAGGTCAAAGGTCGCTGACCTTTGACTTGACGAGAAATACAGTGCGACAGCAAGGACACATAACTGACTCGTTACTGAGAAGTTACCCGAGTCGGCACTGTATCGAACCGCAACAGCAAAACAATTAAGAATAGAACCTTTCATATTCCTTTGTAATCATATAAAAAGCCTTGTATTTCCCTGCTATTAATTAACTTATCTTGTTCTCACATACTAGTGCAAGGTGGTTCAAGCAACTCTAATATTAAACGCTTCCGCAATTACAACATCTCTACTTCAACACTGATCTTAGCCTTGAAAGATCCTAAGGGCTTTTCTCAGCCCAACAGGGGTGACGGCGGATTGTACGCGTCGCCACGCAACCGAACTTCCCCCGGTTGGGTCCAAATATTTGTGGGGGTGACACTTGGCAGCCCCACAAGCATGCACGAAAATAGCAAGAGTGCAAGCGAATGTTACCAACATTTCGCTACACTCGCTATTGTTCCTTGTAACACACGATTGTCGGCATGTAGAAACGAACCTGGCAAAGTCCGAAATTGTGAACGCGAACGTCGCGGAAATTGGACGCGATCCTGAGTCCGAATTTCCGGCGAGTCGCGCGCGGTTAGATGTTACAATTGTGTGAGAAGATTGACAAAAGAATGGGTGAACTAGAAAATGAGATGGGTACAAATAGGATGTCAAACTCATACACTATAGTCTGTGTAGGCTGTAGTGGGGTAGCTTATATGGGGTACAACACTTTAGGGTTTGGTACTTGTACTTCTCATGCTGCTCAGTTCAATCATTCCTCGTTTCATTTTCACATAGGAAACACATAAGTGTTGTACCCTCTAAGAGCTACCTCACTACAGCCTAAATAGACCATAGCAGATTTTAGTTTGACACACCCCCATAGGCAAAGTGGGGGAGAACAAGAGGTCACAAGACCAGTCAAGAAAAGCAAAGCAAGCTCAGGGTGGATCACAACCTAGCAAGTGTAAGCATGCAGGTATAAGTATATAGAGTACAGTACAAGCAGAGTCAAGAAGTCAACAAGTGAGGCACAGTAGGTACAAGGCCTAACACAGTACAGAAACGCTGATGATCACAAGGCTGAAGTGCCTTGGTGAAAACATCAGCAGTGTTGGCCTGAGAGGCCACGTAAGCAAGACGAAGTTGGCCACGCTGCTGTAACTCTCGAGCAAGGAAGTAGCGCAGAGGAATGTGCTTCGTTCTGTGCTCCAGTCTGTGCTCTTGACACAAGGCCTGTATGGCCTTGTTGTCGACGTACAGAACTGGAGGAGAACGAGGAGCCTCTCCCAAGTCGGTCAGCAGGTAGGTGAGCCAGCGAAGCTCCTGTGCAGCCATGGCCCCAGCGTAGATCTCAGCCTCACAACTGGAGCTGAGAACAGAAGAAGAGCGGGTAGACCGCCAGGAGACAGAACCGGAGCCAAGGCTGAAGGTGTAACCCTGTGACGACCGCTGCGTAGCCAAGTCGTCAACCCAGGAGGCGTCAGCGTGACCAGTGAGGACAACTCGAGCCCGTCCTCCAAGCACGAGCCCCATGCCCGATGTACTGCACAAGTATCGCAACACCCTCTTCGCAGCATCCCAGTGCACCTTTCGATGCCTGCCGGGAGCCACGTAGCGAGCCAGAAGGCTGAGAGGGTATGCGAGGTCAGGTCGTGTGCAAGTCATCAGGTACATGAGGCAGCCCACAAGCTCTGGATATGGGCCACTCGGCTCTACGGACTCGTCCAAAGGTGGAGCTGAGAGCGAGTGACCGGTAGGCAGAGGAGTGGACTGTGGCGAGGAGTAGGTGAAGCCGAAGCGCTGAAGGACCTGCTGCACCAT
The DNA here is from genome assembly GCA_947471745.1 of Closterium sp. Naga37s-1. NCBI lineage: Eukaryota > Viridiplantae > Streptophyta > Zygnematophyceae > Desmidiales > Closteriaceae > Closterium > Closterium sp. Naga37s-1. Next base: position 750,710 of record CANJKZ010000809.1, read on the forward strand.
GTGTGACTGAGTCAAGGTAATGGTGCGCTGTGCTCTGTCCCGGGTGATCCGCAAGCCAAGATAGCTTGTGAGCTCACCCAGGTCTGTGCACGTGTGTCTCTTCTGCAGCTCGGACTTCACGTGGGCGAGTGCCTCCGTGTCAGCAGTAGCAAAGACAAGGTCGTCTACGTACACAAGAACGTAGAACGGCGGCAGAGTAGCGTCAGTGCGTAGAAACAGAGAAGGGTCAGCAATGGAAGGAGCAAAACCAAGAGCAGCAAGAGTCGTCCTGAGCGTGTCGTGCCACTCACGGGGCGCCTGGCGGAGACCGTAGACTGGCCGCCGGAGGCTCCACTGGGTACCAGCAGGAAACGACCCAGTGAAACCAGGTGGGCGGTGCAGCCAGATCTCCTCGTGCAGGCTGCCCTGTAGGAAGGCTGTGCTGAAGTCAAGCGAGTGGAGCTCGTAGTCACGCTGAGCAGCAACGTGCAGCAGTACCCGAAGAGTGGTCATCTTCGGGGTAGGGGAGAAGGTCTGAAAGAAGTCAACTCCCTGTCGCTGACTGAAGCCACGTGCAACGTAACGCGCCTTGAAGGCAGGCGGAGAACCCGGCGGCCGCTTCACCCTGAAGATCCACATGCCACTAACGATGTTCGCCCCAGGTGGGGGAACCTCGTCTACGTAGGTGCCTGTGGACTTCCAGGAAGCCATCTCTGCGTCCATGGCTGCCTGCCACTGAGAGGAGTAGGGACCCTCTATCGCCTCTGCGTAAGAGCGCGGGGTCGGGATGTCTAGTGCATCCGGGTCTCCCTCAGGGGCAAGCAGCATGGACACGAGATGAGGTGAAGCAGCGGCAAAGCACTCAAGGTCCTCCTGTCTGTCCTCAAGAACGTCCGTGCCAAGAGCACACTCACCCCTGACGGATGGAGGACAGACAGACGCAGACGCAGCAACAAGACTAGTGGCGTAATCTAGGGGACAGGCTGCAGCAAAGTCAACAAGCTCAGCAACAAGAGCAGACGCAGCAGAGGACTCAAACAGAGGGTCAGTGACAGCAGTGGCCAGAAAGCGCGTGACAGTAGGACTAGCAGCACGAAGGGAGTCAGACTCCGGGTCCGGACCGTCAGGAAGAGAGGACGCAGGAGGAGAGGGCAGAGGGACACGCTGTGAAGCAGTAGAAGGACGCAGTGTCATAGAGTGAATGCCTGGGACAGGTGGAAGACGTGGACGCGACACACGACCAGCGCGAACAGTGCGGACATGCGACGCAGAACGAGACGCAGGCGACACAGGACGCGACTCAGGCTCACGACGCTCCGTAAGACCTCTAGTCGGACCAGAGTAAGGAGAAGGACCAGGCAGGGGAGGGGCCGGCTGCAACTGCGACTGAGACTGGACATGCGGTGGACTCAGGAAAGGAGGAGGAGGACCAGGAGAAGGCGGGGAGCCAAGAACCTGCTGAAGGAGGGGAACGTAGTACGGCCGCGGCCGCGCAGCGCCTCGAGAAACAGCAGAGACAGAACCGGTACCCTCAGCCCTGGGGTCTCCAGTCCCAGCAGCACCTCCAGCAGCTCCAGCAGCAGCACCACCGCCAGCAGCACCAGCACCTCCAGTAGCTCCAGTAGCAACCCCAGCACCTACAGCACCAGCAGCACCTCCAGCAGCTCCAGCACCAGCAGCACCTCCAGTAGCTCCAGCACCAGCACCACCTCCAGCAGCGCCAGCACCTCCAGTAGCTCCAGGAGCACCTCCAGCAGCTCCAGCACCAGCAGCACCTCCAGCAGCTCCAGCACCAGCACCACCTCCAGCAGCGCCAGCACCTCCAGTAGCTCCTGTCGCACCTCCAGCACCTCCAGCAGCTCCAGCACCTCGACAGCGCCGAGAGTACCACTCACGAAGCCGCTGTGGAGAGAGGGGCTCCCGCCGCGACGGGACACCCAGAGCACTCAGCACCCTCAGTCTCAGCACCCCCAGTCTCAGCACCCCCAGTCTCAGCACCCCTAGCAGCACCTGAGTCGACAGCTACCTCGACCGGCTCGGCAGGGTCTACCTGGGACACACCTGAGGGGGCAGGACCCTGGGGGGGGAGGGGGTCTACCAGGGGAGTACCTGGTGCGAGGAAGAGCGGCGGGGGGTGGGGAGAGGCAGTGCGGTAGGGAAAGAGACGGTAGTACGACACCGACTCGTCGAACGTGACGTCCTGAGAGGACAGAACACGACGCGAGGTGGGGTGGTAGAACTGCCACCCGGGTGCGTCAGGAGGGAAGCCAAGGAAGACACAGGGAACGGCACGGGACGACAGCTTGTCCGCAGTAGTATCGCGGACAAAAGCTTGAGATCCACAGACACGAAACGCGGACGCATCGCCAACCTTCCCCGTCCACCGCAGAGTAGGTGTGGTCTCCGGCAAGGAGACACAAGGCTGAAGGTTGATCTGATGCGCCGCGTACTGAACCGCGAACGGCCACAGAAAATGGGGAGCAGCCGCATGGATCATGGACGTACGAGCGACGTCCATGACCATGCCAATGCGGCGCTCAGCAATCCCATTTTGCTGCGGGGAGGCCGGAAGCGTGAACGTCTGGCGGATGCCCTCCGAACGACAGAAGGCCCTCAGAAGGTCGGAGGAAAACTCCCCGCCTCTGTCCGAGTGCAGGCGCAGAACAGGAAGGTCTGAGCCGAAACTCTCACTGAGCTGGCGACGAGCACCGCGGATCCAGTCGATCAACACCTCAGTGACCTCACCCTTGCTGCGCAAGGGGAAGACTGTGGTGTAACGCGAGTAGTCGTCAACGACCAGGAGGAAGTAGCGCTCGTGACCCTGTCCACGGACGCGGGCTGGGCCCCACACGTCCATGTGAAGAGTCTGCAGAGGGGCCTCAATCGGAGGAAACGAGGAGGAGTGAGGGGCGGCACGCTGCCGGCCCTCGACACAAGGAACACAGGTGGGGGCAGGCCCCGGAGGAAGGGGAGGGAGGGACCTGGGTAGACCCGAGACAAGGGCACGGGAGGCCATACCTCGAAGACGAGGCAGGGAGGGGTGACCAAGGCGGTGGTGCCAAAGGAGAGTCTCGTGTGCAAAAGGACGACACGAGCAGGGGGCAGACGCAGGACTAGACCTGGACGCGGCAGCAAACATCTGACTGGACGCAGCTACCTGACCAGACGCAGAGACCGGAGGAGGCGCAGTAGTCAGTGTGTACAGACTCGACCCTGGCCGACGGGTGAACGTGGCCAGGTGACGGCCCGTCCGAGAGCAAGTACAGTGGGTCACACGCTGACCTCCAGGGGTGAACTGGTCAACCCACGCGTCCTGGAGGTCAGCTCCACTCACCAGGTTCGTAGAGAACGAGGGGAGGTGGAGTCCCGACAGCAAGCCCGACGGGGCCGCAGGACACGGTAGGACAGTGGAGGAGTGTGCAAGTACTGGGCCCCCTGAGGGGTTAGCAAGGGAGACCGCAACAGGCCGACGGAGCGGCGTGAGCGTGGTGCTGTCTCTAAAGAAAGAGCGCGAAGCACCAGAGTCAAGTGTGAAGGTGTGCAAGGACTTAGTAGGTGCAGTACCTGAGAGAGGAGACGTACCAGCACCTGGAGCAGCAGACGCACTAGCACCTAGAGCAGCAGCCGTAATAGCACCTAGAGCAGCAGCCACAGTGCCCGGGTCGGGCGGGACACCCAGGTAACAGTCACCCTCAGTAATATCAGCAAGAGCATACATGGCAGCAAGGATAGCATCAAAGTTCAGATCAAAGATAGGCACATTCTGCAGAATCAGATCATGCCAACGAGGAAGCTCAACAGCGTCAGGAAACTGGGTACGCCAAGCGTCAGTCAGGCGGCCGAAGCAGCGCTGCGTGGTGTGTGGGAGACCACACACCTCCCCACTACGAGTGCCTGTGCGAAGAACATACGTGCAGGGACCTGCACCCCCAGACCTCCCACGCCCAGCGTACCACTCACGAAGCTGCTGAACAGACGGGGTCTCACGGGTGCGCAGCTGCTGCTGACGCTGGCCGCCACCAAGGCCTCCACGCTGCGTGGCTGCACCGCGAACAGCACCACCTCCTCCGCTACCTCCACCACCGCTGCCGCCGCCTCCACCGCCTCCGCCACCGCCTCCACGGCCTCCACTGCCGCCACCGACGCCCCCACCCCCGGGACCACCCCCACCACCTTCTCCACCTCCTCCACCGCTTCCTCCACCGCCCCCTCCACCGACCTTGCTTCCCTTGCCCTTGCCAGTGCGGCGTCGCCCACTAGGGGCAGACGCAGCGCCGACCTCCTCAGTGCCAACGAGGTCGACAGCAGCAGCAGAGGCAACAGAGGGGAGAAGGGGGACAGGGGAACACCCCTCAAAGAAGGGGGTGCGACGGTCGCCGCGAAAAGCCCCAACTTCTCAGCTGCAGCAAGGCGCTCCTCTAGCAAGTCGACAGTCAGCTCGGTAGGGCAAAGGGAGAGAAAGTGATCCCTGACTGAGGAGAGAGAGTCAGGGAGGCGGGTGACTAGGTAGTAAAGGGTGATGTACATGGGGGGGGAGTTCGTGGGAAGAAACTCAGTGGGAAGGGCAGCGCGGTAGCGAGCGTCACTAGTGCGGAGGTGAGCAACTAGGTCAGCAACTGTGGAAAAGGCGGCAAGGTCAGGAAAAAGGTACGGCAGCATGAGGCGGCTGAGGGCAGCAGTGGTAGGGGAGGAGTAGCGTGCAACTACAGCGTCGTACAGAGCCCTAGCACTCTTGTACTGACTAAAGTGCGCGCGCTCAGTAGACGGTAGGTGATTGCGCACAGCAAGACGAGCAGCAGCATCGCGCGTGAGCCACTGCGAGCGAACAGTACTGTCAGCATCAGCAGTAGGGGCAGTAGAGGCGCCAGACGTGAGATCGAACAGTGAGAGACCATCCTTGCTATCGCACTGTAGGAAAAGCTGCAGATCATCTAGCCAGACCTCAAAGTCAACAGCTCGACCCTCAGCATCAAAGGTAAGAACATTGAGACTAGCCATGACAGGAGAAGCAGCAGGCTAGCAGCAGCAGCAGTGCAACTCGGCTAAGCAGGCTAGGCAGGGCGGCGCAGCTCGGCAGGGCGGTGTGGCTCGGCAGCGCGGCGCTCTTACCAGGGGAGAGGCTGGGGCAGGGCCGGGGTAGGGCCGAGGCAGTTTAGGAGCAGGGCCGGGGCAGGGCCGGGGCAGTTCAGGAGCAGGGCCGGGGCAGGGCCGGTGCAGGGCCGGGGCAGGGCCGGGGCAGGGCCGGGGCAGGGCCGGGGCAGAGCCGAGCCAGGGCCGGGGCAGTTCAGGGGCAGGGCCGGGGCAGGGCCGGGGCAGTTCAGGAGCAGGGCCGGGGCAGAGCCGGGGCAGAGCCGGGCCAGGGCCGGGGCAGTTCAGGGGTAGGGCCGGGGCAGTTCAGGAGCAGGGCCGGGGCAGTTCAGGAGCAGGGCCGGGGCAGGGCCGGGGCAGGGCCGGGGCAGGGCCGGGGCAGGGCCTGGGCAGGGCCGGGGCAGGGTCGGAGCAGGGCCGGGACAGGGCCGGGGCGAGGTCGCGACAGGTCCGGGGCAGGGCCGGGGCCGGGCCGCGGCAGTGCAGGAGCAGGGCCGGGGCAGAGCTGCGACAGGGCTGCAGCAGGGCCGGCGCAGGGCCTGACGGGGCCTGACGGGGCCGTACGGGGCCTCTAACGGGGCCTTACGGGGCCTCTAACGGGGCCTTACGGGGCCTTACGGGGCCGTACGGGGCCTAACGGGGCCTTAAACGGGGCCTGACGGGACCTTACGGGGCCTTACGGGACCTTAAACGGGGCCTGACGGGGCCTTACGGGGCCTTACGGGGCCTTAAACGGGGCCGTAAACGAGGCCTTACGGGGCCTGACGGGGCCTTACGGGGCCTTACGGGGCCATACGGGGCCTTAAACGGGGCCATAAATGGGGCCTTACGGGGCCTTACGGGGCCTTACGGGGCCTTACGGGGCCTTACGGGGCCTTACGGGGCCTTAAACGGGGCCGTAAATGGGGCCTTACGGGGCCTTACGGGGCCTTACGGGGCATTAACAGGGCCCGTAAACGGGGCCTTACGGGGCCTTACGGGGCCTAACGGGGCCTTACGGGGCCGTAAACGGGGCCTTAAGGGGCCTTACGGGGCCTTACGGGGCCTTACGGGGCCGGAAAAGGGGGCCTTACGGGGCCTTACGGGGCGAGCGCTGGCTCTAAGGGCAGGCGCAGGGGCCGCGACGGGCCTCGAAGGGAAGGCACGACGCGCGCGTCGAGCAGGCAGTGACGAATTTCAGTGGTGGGCCCATTTTAAAAATTCTCGAAACTAGCTCTATACCATGTGAGAAGATTGACAAAAGAATGGATGAACTAGAAAATGAGATGGGTACAAATAGGAAACACATAAGTGTTGTACCCTCTAAGAGCTACCCCACTACAGCCTAAATAGACCATAGCAGATTTTAGTTTGACAAATTGTGCTTGCATGTTTTAGCTATAAAACCAAAGAGCAAATTCCAGAGAGTTAGCTTCAACTCGTCACTTGTACCCATCCTTGCATTATTAGCAATATCTCTTTCAATTCTCAGGCGATTACAGATATTCAAAGTGCCACGGATTCCTTGCTCCGAGCCCGTCGGAACGATCTTAGTCTTGGCTCCTAACTCGCCAAGTGCATTCTGTGGCGTCACTAGGAGGAGGTCGATTTCTTTCAATTTCCACACGGGGGCGAGAGTTAGCTTAGTCAGGGACCTAAGATTATCAAATTGATCGGGAATATCTTCAACACTCGCACGCAAATTGACCTCTGTCAAGGATGTAAGGCTGAAAAAGGATGGTGGCAAATCACAATCTACGGTATTGCTGGCGGCCATCATTTCAAGGGAAAGGTATTGCAACGCAGTGCACGCTGTGAAGAGGGCATCTAAGCCTTCATACGTCAACCCTGGTTCGCCTCCATTGCTCAGGTCAAGATGAGTTAGCCTAGGACAGGCAGCTCCTAGGCCATGGATGAACTCATCATTACTCATAGCGCACTTGTCGATCGTGAGAGAAGTCAGTCCTTTGAATCGGGAGAGAGACTTTAAAAGGCCAGCATCTACAGTAAGGCAAGGCGGACTGTTGGCGATGGACGTTAGTGCAAGGTAAGCGAGGCGATTCCAACGTTTGCAGGCCAACGCATGATTGAAATAGCTGGGTGACTGCTTGTTTAGGCAACGGAAGATGTGGCAGATGAGCTCGTCCGGCAGCTGATTAAACGACGCTCGCAACATGACTCTACCGCGATTCTAGACCAGGCGTGCAACGATAGGTTTCTACTAGTATCTACGATCTCTATTCTACTCAAGTCGTGGGAATCAAACGCAGGATATGGCTGAGAGCTTTTGGACATCTAAGAATCGTGTCAGGTTTGAGTCCTGGCAGAGGCTAGGTTTCGTTGGCAAGGACATCTAAGAGGATCTGGCAGTGGTTTCGCAGTCTGGCTGGATCTGCTCAGAGGTTTAAATGTTTTTAGAAGGTCGTGACCTTTTTACAAACATGTAACTAGAGAAGGATACAAGCAGAGCCTAGCTCCCCGTGGGGAGCACGTGTGAACACGTTATCCTCCTGCTACAAGAGCAGAGATGTCCCAGGACAAATCTCTAGCCGACACGTGGTAGAAGCTGGAGTCGGGAGATCATGGAGGGTGGAAAACGTCGTTGAGCAGCCAGGTATCACGGAGCTCGGGGTGGATGATTGGTCGGTTAGGTTCCGGGAACAGGAGGAAGCGATGAGAGTGAGCCAGGTTGGCAATCCTGGTGGCCTTGTGTTTCTTCTTCTTAGAGCCGCTGGAGAGCTTCCAGATGAGAATCTTATAGGCGAGGAGGTAGTAGTGTAGAACTTGAAATAAGGCGTCCCCTGTTTTGGTGACCGCCTGTCTATATCGAAAGCTGCATCGCGCATTCCAAATTGTTTTCGCCGCCGCACCCACAAGTAAGCTCCATGGGGCGCCTTGACCAGCCGATGCCGCTAACGGGAATAGAGTTAACTTTGGAGAAGTAGAAACTCCCAAGTGAAGCTGGGCGGTACGTTGCAGTGCTTCAATAATCGGTCTGGCTACTCCACACTCAAACAACAGATGAGGGAGGGTTTCAAGCTGTCCGCTGTTGCATCCTGCGCAAACACCTTTATCGCGCGCAAAGCTAAATCTGGATCCAGAAGGAAGTGCCAGCGCGTAGAGGCGGAAAAGCACATCCCGTTGAGACGAAGGTTGTTCTGAGAGGAAGGCATGTTTGTAATCAGGGAATAGAGCGGGGCCGGGGCTCGGCAGCATATTGGCCCATCTGTGCGGGTGCGTAAGTTCCTGTTCAGCGTAGGAGATGTCAAACATATATGCTTAGTTATATCTAGGCTTAGTTCATGTGTTTACATTTGTCTAGGCTATAGTGGGTTTAGCCTTAGGGGGTACAGAATTCTCTCGACATTCTACTTGCACCCTTCCTTGTTTCCTAGTCGACCATCCTCGCCTAAGATTCTAACATGGTATTAAGAGCAACTAAGTCTTAGGACCTAGTCTCAATGGGCCCACCACCTACTGCACTGCCCGTACCTAGCCCGTCGACTTCGTCGCCCGCGCCCGGCCCGTACCTAGCCCGTCGCCCGGCCCGTACCTAGCTCGTCGCCTCGGCCCCGCTGGCCCCGTCGACTTCGTCGCCCGCGCCCGGCCCGTACCTAGCTCGTCGCCAGGCCCGTACGTAGCCCGTCGCCTCGGCCCCGCTGGCCCCGTCGTCTTCGTCGCCCGCGTCCGGCCCGTACCTAGCGCGTCGCCCGGCCCGTACCTAGCCCGTCGCCCGGCCCGTACGTAGCCCATCACCTCGGCCCCGCTGGCCCCGTCAACTTCGACGCCCGCGCCCGGCCAGTACCTAGCCCGTCGCCCGGCCAGTACCTAGCCCGTCGCCCGGCCCGTACCTAGCCCGTCGCCCGGCCCGTACCTAGCCCGTCGCCTCGGCCCCGCTGGCCCCGTCAACTTCGATGCCCGCGCCCGGCCCGTACCTAGCCCGTCGCCCGGCCTGTACCTAGCCCGTCGCCTCGGCCCCACTGGCCCCGTCAACTTCGACGCCCGCGCCCAGCCCGTACCTAGCCCGTCGCCCGGCCCGTACCAAGCCCGCGCCCGGCCTCGTCTCCTGCCTGCGTCCGGCCCGTACCTAGCCCGTCGCCCGGCCCGTACCAAGCCCGTGCCTGGCCCCGTCATTCGCCCAGCGCCCGGCCCCGTCTCTTGCCCGCGCCCGGCCCCGTACCTAGCCCCGCGCCCGGCCCCATTCCGCGCCCAGCGCCCGGCCCCGTACCTGCCCAGCGCCCGGCCCCTTACCTGCCCAGCGCCAGGCCTCGTACCTGCCCAGCGCCCGGCCCCGTACTGCCCAGCGCCCGGCCCAGTACCTGCCCAGCGCCTGGCCCCGTACCTGCCCAGCGCCCGGACCAGTCCCTGCCCAGCGCCTGGCCCCATTGTTTGGCCCCGCGGCCCCTAGGCCCCTCGGCCCCTACTTTGGCCCCTCGGCCCCCCTAGGCCCCTCGCCCCCCCCCAAGGCCCCCCCCCGGCCCCTTGTTTGGCCCCGCGGCCCCTAGGCCCCTCGGCCCCACCTCAGAGCCTGGAGCCCGGCCCCCCGGCCCCTACTTGGCCCCTCGGCCCCCTAGGCCCCTTGTTTGGCCCCTCAGCCCCCTAGGCCCCTCGGCCCCCCCAAGGCCCCCCCGGCCCCTTGTTTGGCCCCGCGGCCCCTAGGCCCCTCGGCCCCACCTCAGAGCCTGGCGCCCGGCCCCCCGGCCCCTACTTGGCCCCTCGGCCCCCCCCTAGGCCCCTTGTTTGGCCCCTCGGCCCCCTAGGCCCCTCGGCCTCCCCAAGGCCCCCCCCGGCCCCTTGTTTGGCCCCGCGGCCCCTAGGCCCCTCGGCCCCACCTCAGAGCCTGGCGCCCGGCCCCCCGGCCCCTACTTGGCCCCTCGGCCCCCCCCTAGGCCCCTTGTTTGGCCCCTCGGCCCCCTAGGCCCCTCGGCCTCCCCAAGGCCCCCCCCGGCCCCTTGTTTGGCCCCGCGGCCGCTAGGCCCCTCGGCCCCACCTCAGAGCCTGGCGCCCGGCCCCCCGGCCCCTACTTGGCCCCTCGGCCCTCCTAGGCCCCTTGTTTGGCCCCTCGGCCCCCTAGGCCCCTCGGCCCCCCCCAAGTCCCCCCCGGCCCCTTGTTTGGCCCCGCGTCCCCTAGGCCCCTCGGCCCCACCTCAGAGATTGGCGCCCGGCCCCCCGGCCCCTACTTTGGCCCCTCGGCCCCCTAGGCCCCTCGGCCCCCCCAAGGCCCCCCCGGCCCCTTGTTTGGCCCCGCGGCCCCTAGGCCCCTCGGCCCCACCTCAGAGCCTGGGGCCCGGCCTCCCGGCCCCTACTTTGGCCCCTCGGCCCCCTAGGCCCCTTGTTTGGCCCCTCGGCCCCACCTCAGAGATTGGCGCCCGCCCCCCCCCCCGGCCCCTCCTTTGGCCCCTCGGCCCCCTAGGCCCCTTGTTTGGCCCCTCGGCCCCCTAGGCCCCTCGGCCCCACCTCAGAGACCGGCACCCGCCCCCCCCCGGCCTCTTGTTTGGCCCCTCGGCCCCCTAGGCCCCTCGGCCCCCTCTAGGCCCCCCGGCCCCCTGTTTGGCCCCGTGGCCCCTAGGCCACTCGGCCCCACCTCAGAGACCGACACCCGGCCCCCCGGCCCCTTGTTTGGCCCCTCGGCCCCCCTAGGCCCCTCGGCCCCTTGTTTGGCACCTCGGCCCCCTAGGCCCCTCGCCCCCCCCCCCTAGGCCCACCGGCCCCTTGTCTGGCCCCGCGGCCCCCCAGGCTCCTCTGCCCCTATGGCGTTGCTTCGAGTTCTCCCGTTCGACTCGGAGGGTAGGCCTGTAGCATTTGACACGTGGCACGACGATCTGCAACTGTACCTACTGAGTGACAGTCGGGACAGTGTCTCGCTGTTTGACCTCGTGTCCGGTGCCGCTCCAGCCCCTCCCGCCACAGTTGACGTTTCGACTCGTTCCCAGTGGCTCTCTCGTGACGCTACTGCCCGCTTGGCCATTCGCAACCACCTGCCCGCAACAGAATGTGCTCACTTTGGCGAGCACAGGACAGCACAGGCCTTGTACGACGCTGTAGTTGCTCGCTACTCCTCCCCTGCCACTGCTGCTCTTGGCAGACTGCTACTGCCCTACCTGTTCCCTGAGCTGTCGGCTTTTGCCACAGTAGCGGACCTGGTTACCCACCTGCGCACTAGCGACGCTCGCTACCGCGCTACCGTTCCTGCTGATTTCCTTCTCACGAACCAGCCCCCCATGTTCATCACCCTCTACTTCATAGTCACTCGCCTCCCTGACTCCCTTCGCTCTGTCAGGGACCACTTCCTCACCCTCGACCCCACTTCCCTCACTGTTGACCTCCTCGAGCAGCATCTCCTCGCAGCTGAGACTAGTCCAGTTGCTGTAGGTGCTGCTCGTGGCACCCCGCGCTCACCTTTCTTTGAGGGGTGCTCCCCCTCCCCCCTTTCCTCCTCCTTCACCTCTGCTGCTGCTGCAGACGTCTCTGTTCCTGAGGACGTTGGTGCTGCTTCGACTAGTACGAAGCGCCGCAACAGCAAGGGCAAGGGTGGCCGGGGTAGTGGAGGAGGCAGCGGTGGTGGTGGAGGTGGCAGTGGGCGTGGCAGTGGGGGCAGCGGTAGAGGAGGCGGAGGCGGTGGAGGTGGTGGCGGCGGTGGAGGCAGCGGAGGGGGTGGCGGCAGTGGAGGAGGTGGGACCAGTGGTAGTCGGTCTGGACCTCAGCGTGGAGGCCCTGGTGGCGGTCGGGGCCAGCAGCAGCAGCGTCGGAGCGAGACTCAGACGCCTCAGCAGCTCCGCGAGTGGTTGGTTCAGCGTGGGGCGGGCGAGGGTAGTGAGACCTGCCCGTATGTCATTCGCACGGGTGCCCGTGCGGGCAAGACATGCGGGCGGTTTCACACTGAGCGCCGCTGCTTTGCCCGCCTTGACGACGCCTGGCGCACTGAGTTTGGTGATGACGTCGAGCGCCCTCGCTGGGCGGAGTTGCTTAGGTCGGGAGTTGCCATCTTTGACCTAGACTTTGATGTTATTATCTCTGCCATGTATGCTTTCTCTTTTAGTGCTGAGGGTGACTGTTACTGGTGTGTGCCGCCTGACCCAGGTATAGCCGCTGCTGCTCTAGGTGCTAGTGCGTCTGGTACTCCCCCTGGTACTGCGCCTGCTGAGGCCCTGCACACCTTCACGTTAGACTCCGGCGCCTCGCGCTGTTTCTTTCGTGACAGCACCACTCTCACTCCTCTTCCTGCACCTGTTCCGGTCAGACTGGCTGATCCCTCTGGGGGCCCGGTCGTAGCCAGTTCCTCCACTGTCCTCCCGTGTCCGGCGGTTCCGTCCGGCTCACTGTCAGGTCTTCACCTCCCCTCGTTCTCTACGAACTTGGTGAGTACCGCTGCTCTTCAGGATGCGATGGTCACTACCACCACTCCTGGGGGTCAGCGTGTGTCGATCTGCACGTGCACGCGGACGGGGCGTCACCTGGCTACGTTCACTCGTCGGCCTGGGTCGAGTCTGTACACACTCGTTACTGAGCCTCCTCAGGTCGCTGCGTCTGCTCAGGTGTTCGCGTCAGGTCAGGTAGCCGCCCCTTGCTCGTGTCGCCTCCTGTCGCACCAGACTCTTCTTTGGCACCACCGCCTGGGTCACCCCTCCCTGCCACGCCTTCGTGGCATGCACTCCCGTCTCCTTGTCTCTGGTCTCCCCAGGTCTCTGCCTCCCCTGCCGCCCTCACCTGCCCCGCCCTGTCTTCCTTGCATCGAGGGACGGCAGCGCGCCGCTCCTCACTCCTCCTCGTTTCCCCCGACGACTGCTCCCCTGCAGACCCTCCACATGGACGTGTGGGGCCCAGCCCGCGTCAGTGGACAAGCCCACGAGCGCTACTTTCTGCTGGTAGTTGACGACTACACGCGATACACCACAGTCTTCCCCTTGCGCAGCAAGGGTGAAGTCTCTGCTGTCTTGATCCCTTGGATCCGCACAGTCCGTCTCCAGCTGCGTGAGCGTTTCGGCCAGGACCTTCCTGTCCCGCGTCTGCACTCTGACAGAGGTGGTGAGTTCTCCTCCGACCTCTTGCGGGACTTTTGTCGTGGGGAGGGCATCACCCAGTCGTTCACGCTTCCGGACTCCCCTCAGCAAAATGGGATTGCTGAGCGCCGCATTGGCTTAGTCATGGAGGTCGCTCGTACCTCCATGATTCATGCGGCCGCTCCCCATTTTCTGTGGCCGTTTGCAGTCCGGTACGCTGCGCATCAGCTCAACGTTTGGCCCCGTGTCTCCTTGCCGGAGACCTCGCCCACATTGCGTTGGACGGGGAAGGTTGGCGATGCGTCGGTGTTCCGGGTCTGGGGTTCTCGTGCCTTTGTTCGCGATACGTCCGCGGACAAGCTCTCCGCCCGCGCTATTCCCTGCGTCTTCCTTGGCTTTGTCCCTGATGCGCCTGGCTGGCAGTTTTACCACTCCACCTCGCGCCGTGTCCTCCCTTCTCAGGACGTCACGTTCGACGAGTCGGTTCCCTTCTACCGTCTCTTCCCCTACCGCTCTGCCCCTTCCTCGCCCCCGCCGCTCTTCCTTGCTCCCGGTCCGCCTCCGGTAGACCCCCTCCCGCCCCAGGGTCCTGCTCCCTCGGGAGTGTCTCAGGTAGACCCTCTCCCTGGTACTGCGCCTGTTCAGGTAGCTGTCGTCTCAGGTGCTGCTCCAGGTGCTGCGTCTGGGGGTGCGGAGCCGGGGGGTGCGGGGTCTGAGGGTGCTGGGTCTAGGGGTGCTGAGGCTGAGGGTGTTGAGCCTGGGGGTGCTGAGTCGGAGGGTGCGGAGCCTGAGGGTGCTGAGACGGAGGGTGCGGAGTCTGGGGGTGCTGAGCCTCGGGGTGCTGCTTCGTCTGGAGGTCCTACTGGGGCTTCACCGCGACTGTCCTCGCAGCAGCTGCGTGAGTGGCTTGTTCAGCGCGCACACCGATGGAGTGTGGCTCCCGGAGCTGGCGAGCCTGGAGGCGCTGGAGCTGGAGGTGCTGCTGTTACTACTGGAGTTGGGGACCCTGCGGAGCCTGGAGCAGCTGGCGCTGGAGGCGCTGGAGCTGGAGTAGCTGGAGTTGGAGGCCATGGCGCAGGAGGCGCTGGAGCTGCAGGAGCTGGAGCTGTTGACCCTGGTGCTGGAGGTACTGGAGGCACTGTGCGGCCGCGCCCGTACTTCGTTCCCCTGCTTGAGCAGGTTCTTGGTGTCCCGTCTTCTCCTGGTCTTCCTCCTCCCTTCCTGTGTCCACCGCCTGACCAATCGCAGCCGCCGTTACAGCCAGCCTCCCCACTGCCTGTTCCCTCTCCTTACACTGAGCAGTCCGGAGGTCTTACAGAGCGTCGTGAGCCTGCGTCTTGTCCTGTCTCCCCTGTTCGCACTGCTCGTCGCGCTCCTCGTTCGCGTCCTCCCCCTGTCCCAGGCACGCACACCATGGCACTCCGTCCTTCCTCTGTTCCACTGCGTGTTCCACTGCCTGCTCCTCCTGAGTCCTCTCTTCCTGAGGTCCCTGACCCTGAGTCTGACCGAGCGCGTGCTGCCAGTCCTACTGTCGCTCGTCTCCTTGCCACTGCTGTCACTGACCTGTCCTTTGAGTCTGCTGCTGCTTCTGCTCTCGTTGCTGAGCTACTTGACTTTGCTGCTGCCTGCCGTCTCGACTACGCCTCTGCTCTAGTTGCTGAGTCTGTGCCTGCCAGCCCTTCGTCCGTCGGGGGTGAGTGTGCTCTTGGCACGGACGTCCTTGAGGACAGGCAGGAGGACTTTGAGTGTCTTGCAGCTGCTGTACCTCGTTTCGCCTCCTTGCTGCTTGCCCCTGAGGGAGACCCGGATGCTCCTGACATCCCGACCCCGCGCTCTTACGCAGAGGCGATTACGGGTCCTTACTCCTCTCAGTGGCAGGCAGCTATGGATGCCGAGATGGCATCCTGGAAGTCCACAGGCACTTACGTCGACGAGGTTCCCCCACCTGGGGCGAACATAGTCGATGGCATGTGGATCTTCAGGGTGAAGCGGCCGCCGGGTTCTCTGCCTGCCTTCAAGGCGCGTTACGTTGCTCGTGGTTTCAGTCAGCGACAGGGAGTTGACTACTTCCAGACCTTCTCCCCCACCCCAAAGATGACTACTCTTCGGGTGTTGCTGCACGTAGCTGCTCAGCGTGACTACGAGTTACACTCCCTGGACTTCAGTACTGCCTTCGTGCAGGGCAGCCTGCACGAGGAGATCTGGCTGCGCCGACCACCTGGTTTCACTGGGTCGTTTCCTACAGGTACCCAGTGGAGCCTCCGCCGGCCAGTCTACGGTCTCCGCCAGGCGCCTCGCGAGTGGCACGACACACTCAGGACGACTCTTGCGGCTCTTGGGTTTGTTCCTTCTACAGCAGACCCGTCGCTGTTTCTACGCACCGACACCTCGCTGCCGCCCTTCTACGTCCTAGTGTACGTCGACGACCTCGTCTTTGCCACGGCTGACACTGAGGCACTGACCCTAGTGAAGTCCGAGCTGCAGAAGAGACATACCTGCACTGACCTGGGTGAACTGCGCAGCTACCTTGGCCTGCAGATCACCCGGGACAGAGCACGGCGCACCATCACACTGACTCAGTCACACATGGTGCACCAGGTCCTTCAGCGCTTCGGCTTCCAGTACTCACCTGGTCCTCACCACAGCACACTCCTCTGTCTACCAGCCACTCGCTCTCAGCTCCACCTTCGGACGAGTCCGTAGAGCCGAGTGGTCCGTACCCAGAGCTTGTGGGTTGCCTCATGTACCTGATGACTTGCACACGACCTGACCTCGCGTATCCTCTCAGCCTTCTGGCTCGCTATGTGGCTCCCAGTAGGCACCGAAAGGTGCACTGGGATGCTGCGAAGAGGGTACTGCGTTACTTGTGCAGTACGTCGGGCATGGGGCTTGTGCTTGGAGGACGGGGTCCTGTTGTCCTCACTGGTCACGCAGACGCCTCCTGGGTTGACGACTCAGCTACGCAGCGGTCGTCGCAGGGTTACACCTTCAGCCTTGGGTCCGGCTCGGTTTCTTGGCAGTCTACCCACTCGTCTTCAGTTCTCAGCTCCAGCTGTGAGGCTGAGATCTACGCCGGAGCCATGGCTGCTCAGGAGCTACGCTGGCTCACCTACTTGCTGACCGACTTGGGAGAGCAGCCTCGTTCGCCTCCAGTCCTGTACGTAGACAACAAGGCCATGATAGCCTTGTGTCAGGAGCACAGACTAGAGCACAGAACAAAGCACATCGCTCTGCGATACTTCCTTGCTCGAGAGTTACAGCAGCGTGGTCAGCTTCGTCTAGCGTACGTGGCCACTCGGGCCAACACTGCTGATGTCTTCACCAAGGCACTTCCGCCTGGTGACCATCAGCGCTTTGTTACTGTGTTAGGCCTTGTGCCTACTTTGCCTCACTTACTTATTGCCTGACTCTGCCTGTACTGTGATCTATCTATATACCTGCATGCTTGCACTTGTTAGGGTATGATCACTGTATTGTTTGTGCTCTGTATATAACTCTGCATGTGAACTGGCCTTGTGGCCCTTTGCTTGTGCTCGGACTGTGTGGTGACTTTGTGATCCACCCTGAGCTTGCTTTGCTTTTCTTGACTGGTCTTGTGACCATTACTTGTTCTGGCTATCCCCCACTTCGCCTATGGGGGTGTGTCAAACATATATGCTTAGTTATATCTAGGCTTAGTTCATGTGTTTACATTTGTCTAGGCTATAGTGGCTTTAGCCTTAGGGGGTACAGAACTCTCTCGACATTCTACTTGTACCCTTCCTTGTTTCCTAGTCGACCATCCTCGCCTAAGATTCTAACAGGAGAGATCGCGAATGGCTGCTAGTGAGGGGATGCCGTCAGAAAGGAGAGGGATGCGGGCCGCCAGCCCGGCTCCTGAGCAAAAGGAGCCCCCCAGCCATCTGTCAAGGACGTGGATCGGCACCGTGTTGAAAGTCGTGAGCCGCTGACGCGCCACGGCTTCCTTTCCAATGCGACCTGTCTTGTCAATCTCAAACACGTTAGCGTAGAACCAATCGTCGGAAGGGCTGTCTTCAACCTCAAATACCTTCCGGGGCGGGGAGAACATATCCTCCGCTAGAAGCACCCAATCACCTGCATAAAGAGGGACGAGAGAGTGGGACGACGCCAGTGCGGCCCACCATTCTTTAGGCATGGCGTCATAAATCTCATTGATGATTCTGCGGCTGCACTGGTATTTACGGGGGGGGGGTACTGGGCCATGATTTCGTGATCCGTAAGTCGGCGAGCTCCACTAGCATCCCGACGCACTATGTGTCCAACCCGCACTTCCTCGATGAGCAGGAATGCTTCCTCTTGGATACGTCCGTAAGGACGGCCGCCAGGGTTAGCCAAGAACCTGTTGAAGGGAATAGGTTCAGCCAGAATACACCAGAACTCCAGTCGGGGGGGAGATACCTCAATTTGCAGCTCCAAAAGACATTTGACTTCTTCGTGCAGCCGGGTGGGGGTGGCGGGGGGGAGGGCAGAGACGAAGTCAGACTGAAGGAGAAAGACGTGCAGGCCAAAGGGAATGAGCACACACGTCCTTGCCACAACAGCGCCAGGATGGGGGGAGAACCGGCGGAGGGCGCGTTGAATGTTCAAGGCTTTGATTTGCGCTGAAGGGCGAATCGCACCCACCCCTCCGTGCTCGACCTTGTTGTAAAGGACCGTGTGGGTGAGGAGGCGTGTCGTACGTCCCGCCGACTTGAATTTGGATGCGGACAGGAAGTTTCCTACCGCGTCGTCCAGAGCCTTGGTAGTGGGAGAGGGGGGCGGTTGGAAGCGTCCTGGATAGGAGAGGGCTGAGTTAAGATTCTCCGAGGACAGCTGCTTCCTACACGAGGAGGTGGCATGCAGATTAGAGAGGAGATTGGCCGAGCGTTTGACTTTGGCCAATGTGATGGCCCAGGTGGTGTCTGTGAGACCAGAGCTGCCCACGAATATGCCGAGGATCCTTTCGAAGTCCGAGTGTGATCGAATAGGGATATCTCAAGCGCGGGTAATGTCGGAAGGGTTGAAATTAAAGGGAATGACTGAGCATTTAGCCCAATTGGGGTGTTCGCCTGAGATCGAGGCAAAGGATTGTAGAGCGTGAGAGGCTACGCGGAGCTCGTCATCCGAGTTGAGGAAAATCGTGACATCATCCTCATAGCATGCCATCAGACGGCGCTGGGTGCGGGAGATGGGAAAGCCAGGCAGAAAACATGAAGTGTAGCGGTGAAAAACCTCAATTACGCAGAGGAAGAGCAGAGGAGCCAGCGGGCAGCCCTTCCTGACGCCAGTAATGACAGGGATAGAAGGGCCGCAGAAGTTGTTCACGGAAATCCGGGTAGTGGTGCCTGAGTGCATCAATTTGACCCACTGGATAAAGGAGGCAGGGAGGCCGAGGTGTGAGAGGCAGGTGAAGAGGAAATCTCTATCGACCATGTCGTACGCCTTGCGGATGTCAACCGTGAGGGCAAGAAGGGGTAATGACTGTGCCGTGGCCCAGTCGAAGATATCCAAGGTGTCATTAAGTGTATCCCCAATCTTTCGGGACTTAATGAAAGCGGTCTGTGAGTGGTTGATGAGGGAAGGCAAGAGAGGCTGAAGCCGGTTAGCCAAACAGATCGCCAAGACCTTATAATCAGTGTTCATGAGTGTAATGGGTCGTAGGTTGTCGACCAATGTGGCGTCACTTTTCTTTGGAATAAGAACTGTTCGACCTTGCAACATAGACTGGGGGAGGGTGTACTGTGTTCCAAGAAACAGAGAGTGTAGAGCGGGAGTGAAAAAAGTACGGAATGTTCGGAATTGCTCTCCTGAAAGGCCGTCCGGCCCCGGGGTTTTACCTTTAGGGAGTGAGGCGATAGCCTTCGAAACTTCCGTGAGAGAGAAGGGGAACGAGAGGCGGGAGAAAGCCTCTGGAGGGAGTTGGGAAGGAGGTACAAGGGACCAAAAGGAGGGATCGGGGGTCACCCGCTGAGAGCCGCCGTACAATTGCTGGAAGAAGGAAGTGCATAAGGAGGACATACCGGGCAGGTCGGAGATAGACGAGCCTGAGGGGGATTGTAGAGAGGAGATCAAAGATGCCTTGATTCTGCTATTTACGCCGACAAGCAGGGAGGAGACGCCCATCTCTCTTGGGCCCTCTACTTTAAGCTTCGCTTTCAGCGCTAATTCGGCAAACCGGCTGGCTTCGTATCGTTCAAATTGTAGTGAGGCGATACGAAGTCGCTCCTTGGCTTCTAAGTCAGTCGGGTTAACAGCGAGGTGAATCCGAAGTTGGGAGGTGAGAGTCTGCAAGTGAGAGGTGGTTTTCCTGACACGTATCTTTTCTTGTCCGGCGAAGGACTTAATTTGATTGCAAAGGGCCAGCTTCCAAGGATCCCAATCTGCAGCGGAGAGAGGCGCGGGGAGAGAGCGACAGGCCGAGCTTACAATGTGTTCCAACTGTGGACGTTTAAGAATGGCCAGAGGTATGCGCCAGGGGCGTGGGGCTATGTTAGGACTATCGCATTGGAAGGAGCAAGAAGGGGCAAGATCGTGATCGGACACCTCCTTGGATACTAAGTAATATGCTGCATCGAGGAGCCGGGCCGCCAGGGAGTTAGAGATGTAGATACGGTCTAAGCGGGAGGCTGAGGGAGGAGAATCCTCGTCCTAACCGCTCCTAGGAATGGCAAAGAAGGAAAACATGGTGGCTGTCGTGAAAATTTTGCGGAAAGAATCGATTAGGCCATGATTAGCAAGAATATTAGACAGAATGGTGCCCTCAGAAATTTCGTGGCTGAGTAGAGGCCTATTCCGGTCTTCTGGGGCGCAAACCGCGTTAAAATCCCCGGCCAAGATAGTACCAGCCGCAGCAGTGGGAATGTCTAGGGCGGGGGCGAAAAAAGCACGCCACCACTGCCTACGGAGGGTGACTGTGCAGGGGGCGTAGATAGCAATAATACGAAACTGTTCTTGCATAAAATTGACATGGACCGAGAGTAAACGCCCGTCAGGAGAGGGATCGACAGAAGAAATAGAGATATTTTTGTTGAACACTAGAATAGCAATACCTCCTGGTCTAGCCCGCTCGGTATAGGGCGGTGGGCATTGGGCGTGAGAGGATGGTCTGAAGGACAGGAGGAGCCGGGGGAAATTGAGGGTAAGCCTGGTGTCGACTAAAATTAAGATATCAACTTTCCTATCGCTTTTAGACAGCCATGAGCGTAGATCGTACATTTTTTGCATTTTATTGAGACCGTTGACGTTAATGCAACGGAAGGTGAGGGGGATTAACATTTAGAACGGAGGGGAGCCCTCACATGCCTAGGCATGTGCATCCACAGGGCGTGGAAAGAGGAAGACAGAAGAAGGGTAGTGGAGGCATCGAGCCCCACCAGCGCAATTGAATACTTTTGCATCAAATACAAGGACAATATATGGCAAAAGTGAAAGCAATGAAGCCCGTTAAGCAGCTGGTAGGCTAAGCAAACACTCATAGAAGTCTGACCGCACGATACGGCAGCTACTGCAGAAAGGCACTGATACGGTGGTGCTGCAGCAGCGTAGAGACCCTCCAGGCTCCGTACTTCTCTTTGGCTGCCGGCAGGTGGGCCGATTCCTGCAGGTGCTTGCGGTGAGTCTCTGAGGCGATGTGGTACATAGCGCTGTCCAACGCCAAGCCACAGTCGAAATCGCACAGGGAGCACGTCCAGACCTCGACATCCAGGTCCACTCCGATGAGGAGAAGACCTGGATCTTTCTTGAAAGCTGCGGGGGCAGGCTGCTGGCCAATCAGCCGTCCTGTAAGAGAAGGTAGAAGGCGACAAGGCCCGGAAAAAAGAAAAGCTCTGGAAATTGAAGAGTTGGAACAGAGGAAGGAGATATCACCATAACAAGATACAAGGGGGCGGAATTTGAAGACAGCCTCGGAGTGAAAAACCGGATCACATATGGAAGAACCAGAGGAAACCAAACAAGCGAGAAGCACAATGAATAGACAGAAACGTGCAGTACCGTTGACAGATTGCAGCTGAGACACCGAGATGGTGTGACGGTTGGGAAGACGAGCCCGGCGGGTGAGGGCGAAGCAGGCGTGGTCAGACACGCGGTGGTTACTGGAGCACACGGAGCAAGAGTGGGACGAGATGTTGAGGAGCACCGGATCCTCCTGGCCCGGAAGCCACAGAACCGCAGGGATACGATCGAAACCGACGTCGCCTTCTACTGCCACAGGCAGACCGAGCAGCTGGGAGTACGCAGGGTCATCATACGGGTCTTTGAGGCGGTGAAACAGGCGGATATCCGAAAGCCAAGGCTGCCCAGCGTCGGTCACGCCAGCCAGAAGAGTGTTGCGCAGGCGTTCAGGAGAGTACCCCAGCGGCACGTTGCGGAGGACCATATGAGTGTCACCCCTAGCTCTGGCCATCGTGAACTCCAGGTTAGGATCAGAGAACACCTTCACTTCCATCGCACGGTTATTAGCCAGACGAACAGTAACCGGAAACAGGGAACGGAAAATTCTCGCATCATTAGCGGAGAGCCAGGAAAAGGAGTGCCGAGAGTAGGTACGGCGGGGAAGCCGCAGAGCTGCACCAGCGGCTGATTCGTACGAGGGAATTACACCGTTAAAAGCCTGACCGTTGATGAGAGACGAGATGCGCGCAAGCACCGCAGCACGAACCTCCTCGGCAGAAGACTCGGGGTAAATCACGTCCACCATTGACTGCGTGTTCTGCGTCAGCGTGTGCAGGACCGCCCCGACCGACGTTCGGTGGCGACGCAGGTTCCGATAGCGAGCGTTAGGAGCGAGACCAGTGGCCAAACCAGCGGCGGCGTGATCGGGTTCGGGTTCCGGCTGCACGGGCCGAGAGCGAGAAGCCGGCGCCGGACGAGGCGCGGAAGGAGCAGGCGCGCGGCCAGACGCGGGAGCCGTGGCATCGGAGCTACCGGAGGAGCTCGCACGGGGAATCGGCGGGGGAGCCGAAATTGACGCGGAAGCGACCCCAGAGGGGCCAGCGGCCGAGGACTGCCCTTCGCCACACAGCTTTTTCGCCGCCGGTTCACCCGACGGGGACGGTTGAGCACCGACAGGAGCGGAGTGCGCGGCCTCGTCGTGAAGAACGGGCAGAGCGCCGTCGGTAAGGTCCTCGAGGAATTCTTCCCCAAGGTCATCGAGGATTTCGTCACCGACAGGGATCTGACCCTCCGTCATGACGTGGTCGGGGTTATGCTCCGTAGCCATGGTTGCGAGAGGTAATCGTAAAGAGGCCGAGAGAAAGAGTTTATACCAGAGGAAGGGGTAAGAGCCTGAAGGCGAAAGAACAGCGGGTGGAAGCACGATAGGCAGAGGCCCGGATCGCACAATGTGAGCATGTAAGCGGTTCGATCGAACAGAGGTGCCTTGGCAATGGCCGTGGCAAACGTAGGGACATGACTGGGAGCCAGATCGCCTGCCCGAGTCGGAAAGGCACGCATGTGAGGAAAGCTAAAGCACCAGGCTACCACGAGGGTTAGCTTGCTGGCAATGAGGTGGAAGAGGTAAGCCTGGATCAGGAGGACGAAGCAGGACCGCCGCAAAGGCCTTGCCTGAGAGAATGCAGCCCGAGGTGGTCCAATCTGACTCACCAACGTCTTGGACAAGGAGGTCGTCGGGATAGGATACCAAGTTCCCTGAGTTACGTGAAAACCAGCCAGCATATAAGGCCAAGACGTTGCCTTTGCTGAAGTGGCAATCTGTGATAGCACTGAACGCAGGAGTTAGCGTAGGCAAATTGCAATCCCAACTCACCTTTCCCAGAATGTCGGAGAAGAGAAGCCGGAGTAGAGGTCGAGAACCCAAGAACCTGCGCACAGGACCCTCGTTATTGTACAAGATGCTTTGCTTACCTTCGAGAAGATCTGCCCGAAAAGAAAGTCGAACGCAAAAAGAGGCGTTGAAGGGAAACGGAAGCAGGTGTAAACGAGGACAAGGAGCAGCAGGGAAGCGGAGAGCTTCATTTTTTCGAGATCGGAATTGGGTGGGGGATGGAACTGGGTGGATCTGCTCAGAGGGAAATCTATTTATTCGAGGGTTTAGGAGCAGATGGACTGTGACACGGCTTTCTTGGGCGCTGCGACGTGCATGTTACCCTCATAACAAGCTCACGGTTCGCGTCATGGCGAACGGTAGGTTGACACGTGAAACGCGACAACCGTAATGTCGTCAACTCCAAACCTCGTGCATCATAATCAGTTACCATGTATTCCTGCCACAGTTCCAACTATCGCGTCAGTTCGCAAGGGACGTCCCTATGCTGGAAATGAGCCCTCGATTGCTGCCTGACTGGCGTGGCAGATCCAGTCTTGGGGCAGCCAATCAAGGTGCAAAACTGAACTCGGTAACAATTGGACGAAACCAATTCATCGTCATCGAAACTGCCGTTGTTCCACTTCAAACTGAAATCCCCAACCATCCCTCCACCATGTTTCCCTTGCCGCTTGCAGCCTCCCGGCTGTACAAGATGCTCTCTGGAATTCTCTGGAAATTACAATATGACTTCAACAAATTTCACACACAATTTTATAGGATGCATTCACAAATCGAGTCGCACTACCAAGTCACGACACTCTGAATTTCTTATTGGTAACTCTACCCCTTGAAATGAACCTTGCCGTGAAATTCAGAGATTGATTGCGATGCGGGATTGGTCGACGAGTTGATTACAAGGCTGTAACTTCGTCGGTGTGGTTGGCGAAGTCGGCGAGGGGTCGGAACTTCGGTGTTCTGCGTTTCGTTATTTTCGTGCGTGTGATTGACTTGGGCTGCGCGTCACGATCTGGTCGCCCAGCTGCAGGTTGAGGCGTTTGACCAATACGAACAGTTGGTGAGGTGGCGCTTGACTTCCGCCCACCTGCACTGTACTTGGCAGCACTCGGCTGCCACACTGTTACATTCTGCTTCGTTCCCGCTCCAAGCACCTATTGGTTGGGACTATCTTGGCTCAATATTGGCGAAGATAATGGCGGACGGACGTAGTTACCCGACCAGGAGCAGGCTTTATTCCCGTCCGCCTCGACTAAGCCCGCTACTCTTGGAAATATCAACCTGAACCCTTCGGAAGGAAGTTTGCGAGCCTAGACGATTCAACAAAATCCAGTCGTCTCGTTTCCATATTCCCCAGCTGTCGCCTCCAGTATGCTTTCTTCTTGTCGTCTCCGCAATTCTTGTTTCGTATAACCCGGTTAGGAATTTCGGTTCGGAAAACGCGGTTAGAAATCACGGTTAGCTAGCGTCAGCATCTTCCCTCCCCGTATTCTCCCCCTCCGCCGCTTCCGCCCCCGCTCCCCCCCCCTCCCTCCCACCCACCTCTCCTAATCCATCCCGCTTCCGCTTCCTTTCCCCCTCTTCCCCCTCGGTTCCGCCGTCCAGGCGACGCCTTGGCCGCGATTCGTACAGCCTTGGGGCCAGTCATCTCGTGCGTGCTCGGCATTGCCACGTCATTCAGCCACTATCTGACGTGTCAAGCTGCCACATGCAACGCTCAAGACCTGGTGGTTTGACTGTGCCTCCTCTGAATGAAATCCTCGTTTCTGGTGTAAGCTGTGAGTATGTGTGTTGCCGAGCCGACCATTTGTGCTGATGCTTTTGTGACTGTATTGAAGTTGAGTTCACTGCTTCCATGTTGACTCACCGTCTGGCGGCTGACTTTGACCTACCTCTTGCCAGCAATGGCGTGTTGTTTTGATGTGGTTGATTCTGAAACACCTAGTCTCGCATCAGACTGAGGTACTTTCGGCCACCCACGTCTCCCTCCGGCTTCCCTGCAGGATCTGTCCGCAACGATCCACTCGCCCTCTCCGTCCCGCTGCATAGCAACGGGTTTCCCAGACGCGAATGGCATTCAAGGCCTCACAGCACCGCTTTCAACCGCCACACATCCAGCAGTATGCCCACTTTCCGCATCCGCTTTTTTCCCGTGTATGCTCTTTCCGTTTCTTTCCAGCTCACATAGTTCCATCTCCTCCCATCTTCTGTTTTCCTTCTTCTTCATGCATTATCTAAAAAAACTCCTGGCTGCTAGATTGAACCGCCTTGGACGCCTTTCAAGTGTGGATATGCGGTAGCAATTGCTCACTTCCCCTTTCCCTCCCCTTATCTCCTCTGCCCTGCTTTCTCCCGTTCCATCCACCCATGTTTCCCCTATCTGCTCCCATCAGAAAATCTTTTCTGAGCCCGCAGCTGTCAGCACCAGTTCCTCCAGTGGCAGTACCGTCAGCAGCGGCAGCACCGTCAGCAGCAGCACCGTCAGCAGCGGCAATGGCAGCAGCGACGACAGTGTCAGGGGCGCATCTCCCACCTCCTGCTCCTCCTTTCTGCGCCCAGACGACATGGCGAGAGTGGTGCTGAGTGGGCCTGCAGAACCCGCTGCAGCGGCAGCGCTGAGTGCAGAGCAGAGGGCAGAGCAGAGGGCAGAGCAGAGGGCAGAGCAGAGGGCAGAGCAGAGGTGGGATTAGAGGGCGGAACAATTGCACGGGGGCTTACAGACGAGTGCGCAGCAGAGGGGCGGGCGTGGGTATTGGAGGTCATGACAGGAGTGGCTTGGGGCCTTGAGTCTGGTTTGGCCTGGACAATTTTGTTCCTCTGCCTTGGATCTGCTCGGAGAAGAGCCTTGGAAGGTTTGGAAAGGAAGTGACTGGAAGAGGGTCTCAGAGGCCGGTCCAGAGCTTGCTAGGGCGCTTGGGCGTACTAGTTAGTTACCTTGGTTACAGGGTCAGTTCAACTCGGGCTGAACCCATAACGAAAACAAGCGCGAACGTGTTAGATCATTGCGCTGAGCTCGAATCTTTGTTGAGAGGCTTTCAGGAACATCGCAAGCTGTTACCATGTCATGTCATGCGAGCCAGTCTCACGCACTCAATCGGAGTTCACCCATCCAGCTGTGCCATACCAACTACTTTCCCATGCCACCCATTCCAAGCTAAATGACTCCCTCATTTCACGTAACAACTACTCTCCCATGCCACCCGTACCAAAACTCACGCCACTCAAAGACTTCTAAGTTCTGAATCGATGCCAACCCAACCCCGCTTGTCCCCCACCCACCAGCTCGTATCCACAGGGACTTCCCAGTTTTACCCCACCCACGCTGCTTGCCATACGTGAGTGGATTACTACTCATATCGCCTGTACGGAGCCCCATCGATCTCAGTTCACTTATTCAGCCTTACCGTGCATTACTTCCCCAGGTCACTCATCCTCTTTGCCTTGTTAAAACCCCTGAGTGTTGAAGTCGCTAAGTATAAATCTCACGTTGCGGCACTCCCGCAATCGCCATCGTCTATCCCTCGTGACTGCTATCAGGTCAGGTCACACCTGCTTTTTGGGTCTCGTTCAACCCTCAGGCTTGGCTTCAAGGTCGCATGTTAGATCCCGTTCTCTTATCAACCTCCCTCCACAATAATCTTGCCCAAAGGTAAAGTCGCAGTCAGCGACACATACACGCAACCTTCCCAACGATGTCCTCTCTTATTCCCCTCTGCCCATTCCCCACTCTTTGCAATTCCCCTCTGCCTGTTCCCCATTCCCCGCGATTCCCCTCTATCCATTCCCCATTCCTACTCCCCGCGATTCCCCTCAATCCATTCCCCATTCCCACTCCCTGCGACTCCCCTCTATCCATTCCCCATTCCCACTCCCTGCGACTCCCCTCTATCCATTCCCCATTCCTACTCCCTGCGATTCCCCTCTGCCCATTCTCAATTCCCTGTGATTTCTTTCCTCATTCCCGTTGCTTTTTACCCCATTTTCCACAACTCCCTTCTCCATTTCTCCCTTCTCCCTTCTTTCCTAATCCCCTATGCCCCTTTCCCCATTCCCCGCTGCCCATTCTCTTTGATGCTGACGGAAAGACGCCTTGTCGAATTTCCCTCACTCCCTCTCTCCATATCTCCCTCACTCCCTCTCACCAGGTCTCTCTCGCTCCCTCTTTCCAAATCTTCCTCACTCCCATTCTGCTTTCTCCATTCCCCACTCTCCTTTCTCCATTCCTCCACCCCCATTTCCCTTTTCCCTCGTTTTCGTTCCAATAGTACCTATCAGAGCTAAGGCTACTGTCTGTGCTGTGCTGTTCCGTGCTACCAGATCTCTTGAATGCTGGTAGAAGGGAAATTCAGGCTATTGAGGTCAGCTTGTAAAGTGTACGAGGGTGGGGCTTCCTGGGAAGTGCGGGAACCCCTGTAAAGGTGAGATCAATCACGATACACCTTCTATCTATTGGTGAAACAATCAGCTTGCAACGTTTGAGGCACAAAAAAGAAAGAAAGAAAGGAATTTAGGCACACCTCCAACTGGTGAACTGAAATAACTCAGCGTACAAGTCCCGTCCTGCATCCCCACTGAGATTGCCCCATCCTCCTTTTTTTCCCTTTTTCAAAGATTCTCTCGTTTCTCACTCTGCAAGCCCCCTCCCTCTTGTTTCTTCCATTGAAGCTATAGGCGTATTTTGAAATCACCCAAAAGTTGTCTCTCCTCTCCCCCTTTTCTCCCTCTCCCCCTTTTCACCCAAAAGTTACCAGATGTCTCGAAACGAATCTTCTTTCATGTCCTCTGCAACCCATGTGCTCCAGTTTGTTCATCCGCCACTTGCTGATGCCCATATACGGTAGCGCTCTCAACTCAACTCCAGGAGAGCCTGACCAGCCACAGGCTGCTCCATGAGAGCCTGACCAGCCACAGGCTGCTCCATGCAGCTGCATCCACACAACGAGACAGTGAAGCACCCCCCCTTCCCTCCTCACTTGCTGCTTTCCTCCTCCAGTACCCATAACCGGTGCAGTCGCCTCACCAGACGCAGTTGCAGCTGGGGTATTCGTCATATGGTACTCATTAATGCGTTTTGCCATTGGTTCCTCATGCTTGAGGTTTTATTCATTCTAGTCCGTAATGTGGTGATATTTGCAGTATACATGATGTGGTGAAGCACAGTCTAGAAATGAAAGGGCAGGCAGGGATGTTGATGTGGTCAGAGAAATGTTCAGCAACTGGCCAAATGATGGCGCGCAACCCACATGGTCTATAGGGCCAAAATCAGCATGACTACAAGAAGTATTACTGAAACGTGGTTAACAAATGCACATGTACGAGCGATCAGTCACCAGACCAGGTTGAGAAAACAAGGTGGCTGCCCGGCAGTTCCCCATCATTCCAGAAGCTTCAGAGCAGAAGCCAGACCAGCCATGCAGGTTAGATTCTCCCATTCTAGCAGCGCCCTGGCCAACAAGAACCGGCAGCTACCCTTGTCCACTCCCGTCACACAAGACCAGGAATCAAATCCCATTCCACACCCCCCTCTCCTGGACACTAGATTCAAGGGTCCCACCAGCCGCACACTGGAAGCAGCACCAGAAGCACCCTCTCCAACCCTCTACAGCGTGCAAATTCCAACTCATGGATTCCACGTTGCTGCGCCGTTTCCCTCCTCCCTATTTACAAGCAATGCACCACTTGGACAAAAACATAACAGAAAACTCTAAATCTGCTCCTCTCCCTCCCTCCTCAATTTTCTTCAACCCATCAGCGGCTGATGTTGAAACCTGCAAGATACAATGGGCCGGGTAAAGGGGAGAGACATTAAGGGAGAGAGCAAGATGTGTGACACATCACCCCGCACCACAAACCCGCACCAGCACATCACACCCCACACCAACACATCGCAACACACAGCAGCACACCATACCATGCAAAAAACAAGAAACCAACCAATACTCACTGAATCAACACACCCTGTCCCATGGCACCCCAGCCATAAGTGCGGACACCCACCATCCAGCCTCACCAAGTAAGTGCGGACCGGCCTCCCACATTCACACGCCAGCTCGAATCCATCCTCTCCCCAGCGATCTACCATCGATGCGTGCACTCTCAAGAGTGGAAACCTGAAGGAAAGTATCGTATGTCTCGTCCTGAAAATTTGGGCACGCAATAATCTCGAGGATCCTGAGATTAGCATTCGAATAGGATCTGGACAAGGATAGCAGGTCGGGGCAGGAACATAGAGTCAGCCGCTGCAGCCGTTGCAGATCGTGCACCACATTCGGGAAAAAAACCAGGCGGGGAATGCCATGCAGGAGGAGGGCTGAAAGGTTCTCAAGCTCACAAACAGACAACATGAATGCGTCAATGATACTTGTCTCATTCCCCACATCCCCAGCCGGGCAGCTGGTTGGCCATCTGAACTCAAGAGAGGTCAGGCTCGTCCTCCAGTTTCGAAGCAGGGATGGCGGAATACTGGTGACGCTGTTGCAGTGATTGAAGGAAAATGTTCGAACGTTGGCAAGGCTAGAGAGGGATTCAGGAAGGTGAGTGAGGCTGCTGAGTTGGCACAGCTCCAAATGCTCTAAAGATGACATGCGATCCATGCCCTCTGGAATTTCCCTCAGTGCAGAGCAATTTCTTATGGTCATGCTCTTGAGAGAAACAAGATCAGACATGGCGCTCGGGAATCGTTGCACCTCACTGAACTTCGATAGTTCAAGGACACGTAGCGAAGTAAGCAGGAAGAAAGAATCCGGAAGCCTGGAGAGTGACGGGTTGTCCTTCAACAGACACTCTTGAAGGTTCTGAAGGCAGCCAATGCTGCCAGGAAGATCCTCCAGATGGACTATATTGGATAAGGTAAGCTTGACCAGCGAACGAAGACCTCCAAAGGACTTGGGCAGGTGGTATAAGAGGTTGCAGCGCAACATTTGCAGTTCGGTCAGCCCGGTGAGAAGACCAAAGACTCTGGGAGGCTGCAGAAAAGGAGGGTCAGCGTTAGATTCTTCAAGCATCTCAGCTTGCTGAAGTCATTAGAAAGGTTCGTGAAGTTGACTTGCAGATACACCTCCGTCAGTAAAGACAGATCGAAGAAGGATGGTGGGAGAACTGCAACGGACGCTTGAACGTCTAGTGCGAGATGCTGTAACCCAGTGCAAGAAGTAAAGACTGCATCCAGACCATCCCAAGCCGGAGAGGCTTCCTGCGGCGCGCTTTTGAGGTCAAGATGAGTCGACCGGGGACATGCAGATCCGAGGCCAAAAAGGAACTCACACTCGTCATAAAAATCGCATTTGTTTACCGTTAGAGTCATTAATTTTGTGAATTTTGACAAGTATTCAAGGAGGTCAGTGTCTGCTTGAATTGCATCAGCCCTACTGGATCGCATGGAGATGGACGTCTGAGAAAGATAAGCGAGGCGACGCCATCGCTTGCAGACCACAGCATGGTTTAAGCTGCTAGGCGACTGCTGGCTTAGAAGACAGAAAATGATGCAGAGGAGATCATCTGATAGATGATCCAGGAGCGAGGACAACGCGAATCTACCAAGGCATGACGATGCTAGGGTTAGCGAAGTTTGGTCTCTTTCAGTAGAGGACATGAGTCACACGTACAGAGACAGCAATTACGTGAGGGTTGGAAGGAAAACGAGATCTGAAGACTTACTGCTTGCTGGTTGGGTTATGTTCCACAACGAATCTCACGTCTGAAGAGTCTCTGGGCTGACAGACGAAAGACTGAAGAAACAGGAGGTCCCCGAGACTCGGAAACAAAGAGGTCCCTAAGAATCTCAGGCATTGGCCTTAGGAGAACCGCTCCTTTTGTTCTATTTTGCTCTGGAACACCGATGGATTTGGTACGAGAACGGAAAAAACTAGAACCGATGCGCCTTGGGATGCATCCATTCTGAACTTGAAGGATGCGTGGATGCTATTCCACATCAGAAGCGACCCAGCTCTGGCCCATCACCACGGAGTGACTACGTTGCATGACTAGATGACCCTACAATTGCGGCGAAACCTAGAATCTCGATCCAGCTCCAACCCACTGCAACAACCGTTTGTGAAGCTTGAACCCTGGGGCACTCTGGAAGGGTGTAACTGCAGCTACTAGGAAGGTCGAGTGGGGAAAAAATACATTTCCTGCTCATCAGCGAAAGTCGGCACTTCCGCCGCTGCGGCTCGTTACCATCTCGTGCCCTTCGAACGCAAGAAGGGGTGAGTTTCAGAGCGAGGCAAGTGCGCGAAGGCCCAGCCATTCGATACGATACTCCGATCACTCAATCCGTGTCGTCGGATGGTCACAAAAATTGCGAGGTAGAAAATGACGTTCGCGATATACTTGCACAATTTCCACTCGTCCAATCCCTTCGCTCCTCCTCACCTCACCTCCACTCCCTCCCATCTCCCCATCCTCTTCTGTTTCCTTATGTTCTCTACCATCCCTCTACAAGTACCGCTTCTTACTGATTCTTCATGCGCGCTTGCTTGCTTGTCACTCGTTGGCAGCTCGACGCGCATGACATGCCCTTTTGTAGGCACATCGCAGAAATGGTTCCGGTCCAAAAATGCTCTCAGAAGGATTTTCTGCTGGAAATCTTCCAGAAAGCGTATACATGTATCCAGAATGTTGCGACAAGGAAATCGAAATCTACCCCCAACACGCACACCAGGTGGTCGCGCTTCGGGAAAGGTTTCGAAGAAAGTACCTTGGATGTGGTTTATACGAGAAATCCTCGACGTGCTTCTGTTTCAGCTTTAGAGAAAAGGATTTCGAGCCCCTTCTAATACTTCCATCCCATCCATCGTGCTGTTTCCCCATAATTACGTCCTTCCTCCCCTCGTCCCTTTGTTCCTAGTATGAAGAGGCAAATAAGGGAACCGGTCATTATGAGGCGCCTGAAAAGGGAAGCAGGCCTCGTGTCCCGTTCGCCCAGCAACACCTGGAATGCTATCCTCTTTGGGGCCCTCAAAATGTCAATACCGCACAGAGGGGAAGCAGTCCTTCGTTTTCCATGCACCCAGCTACGGCTGGACTATCCTTGTAGGTTCATGTGCTTAGTCTTGACAAGTCATACAGCCACGGTGTAACAACCACGACCCTTATAACAATCGGCAACCGTGTGTTAAATATAAATCCTCCTTGTCAATATATACAAAATCAAGATACAAGGCTTCCAAGATGAAACTTATCCCACCAAGGGATAATCTAGCCTTGATAGTACTCTTGAAGCTTGAGAGGAGAAAGACAGCTTGAAGAATGTTGATGAAGATTTAGCAAGTTGGTGGGTAGCTTCTTGAAGAACTTATCCTTGAAGAAACCACAACTCTAGTTGTGTAGGAGAGTTTGTTAGAGAGAAAGCCAAGACTTAGAGAAATCCCATTTCCAAGTTTGATTGTTGGAGTTGGGAAGTGGGAATGAGCTTGCAAGCTCCAACCCCTTCCACAATACCCCTTGGGGGCTTCCCCAACCATGGCTTCCATGGTTGGGGAGCTCATAGGCTTGGAGCCTAGGTGGCATCTTTGTTTGGTTGGGAAAACCCAACTTAATTGTGTTGTATGGTTGTTGTTGGAATAACCAAAAGGTCAAAATAACATTCCCGAAGGATCTCCACTCACGCGTCACTTCATAACAAAGCAACGCGTCTGTAGCAGTACCGCAATAGCTCATATAGAGCATGCGGAAGATCGAGAGTCACCCAAAGGTCAACAGTCGCTGTTAGTCAACGGTCGCGACTGTTGACCGTCTGGCAACCGCATCAGAGGTTACACGATGCAATATGGTAACTGTCGAGAATGGTAATAGTCGTAGTTACCGCAGCTATGCAATACAGTTAATAAGGGAATGTACCCCTCAGAGTACATGGCTAGCTAGTTTGCTATTTATACCCTTGTATCTCTATCTCATAATCATCTTGTTCTCCTTCAACTTTTATTAACAAGGTCATTACAAAGACTTCATTGTCTTCTCCTAGACTTAGCAGACTTATTCTATCCACTACGATCCTTCATTATCACAACATGGCATGAGAGCTAGAGTGGATTATAAGGCTTGTCAAGTTCTTGTTCTTCCTAGAACAAACTCGTTATAAATTACTCATTACAAACTACTACAACTCTGCATCACAATGGCTCCCGTGGGAAAAGCCACTGGAGACTCTCGAGGCCCACCACCAGCAACGCCTACTGCGCCATCAGCGGTGACCTCTGTCAGCACCGCTCTCGTTGATCGGCATGTCGCCCGCATCAACGCTCTTGAGAGCCATCAAGCTATGAGCGTAGATGGCTCAAGTTACGCAAGAGGAGTTGCTGGACTCCCTCTCCCTAGAGAAGACCGCTGCGTCAACTCCGAGAGGTCTTTCACCTTTGACAACCGTCAAGCTTCAGCTCCTGCACAAGACAGTCAACAACGAGTGCATCCAGAAACAATCGCGACTCTACAGACAAAATTCGTTTTGATTGTTGGAGTTGGGAAGTGGGAATGAGCTTGCAAGCTCCAACCCCTTCCACAATACCCCTTGGGGGCTTCCCCAACCATGGCTTCCATGGTTGGGCAGCTCATAGGCTTGGAGCCTAGGTGGCATCTTTGTTTGGTTGGGAAAACCCAACTTAATTGTGTTCTATGGTTGTTAGGTTCTTTGTGTGGATTGTAACAACAATTGGCAAATTTTGATTGGTTGGAAATCCAACCTTTCCAATCTTCACTTTGATGGGTTGGAAGTTTCCAAGCCTCAAAGTTGAGGTTTACAACCAAAGCAACCTTCCCCTCCAACTCAACCTTCCTGATTCCCATCGAGTCATTTCTCATCGAGCACTCTCTCGATGTTGACTTAGGAAACTAGCGGTAGTTAGGCAGAGTAGGTCATGCGTTACACACGGCGTGTCGTGTCAAGCTGTCACGTAAGTCGTGACGCCACTTCTTCCGTTGCTATGCTTTTATTGTTTCACATGAGCTCTAATTTTATGTAACTACACATCTCCCCATTCCCATCTGCCACTTGCCCATTATCCTCTGCCATTTTCCCAAATCCCTTTCATTTTCCCATTCCCCTCTCCCCATTACTCACTCCCGCATCCCTTCCCCCCGCTCCCTTCTGCCCCTTTCCCTTCCCCCTGCGACTTTCCCTATTCCCCTTGATCCATTTCCAGTTTCCCATTCCCGTCTTAACATTCCCCCATTCCCCCATTTTCCCGTTCCGCTCACCCATTTCCTAATATGCCACATCCCCGTCTGCCCATTTCCTCAATCTCCTCTCCATGTCACATTCCCCAAACACTTCCTAGAGACAAAGCAATGGAGGTAGGTGATTGCTTGATGGTTGAAGGAGGGCAAACATTGTGCTGAATGAGTGAAGGTATGTTATCCCAGAAGTCGAGTCATCACCTCATGTGCCGTGTCATCACCTCATGTGCCGTGTCATCACCCCATGTGCCGTGTCATCACCCCATGTGCCGTGTAATCACCCCATGTGCCGTGTCATCACCTCATGTGCCGTGTCATCACCTCATGTGCCGTGTCATCACCTCATGTGCCATGCCATCACCTCATGTGCCGTGTCATCACCTCATGTGCCGTGTCATTACCCCATGTGCCGTGTCATCACCCCATGTGCCGTGTCATCACCCCATGTGCCGTGTCATCACCTCATGTGTCGTGTCATCACCTCATGTGCCGTGTCATCACCTCATGTGCCGTGTCATCACCCCATGTGTTGTGCCAGTGCAAAATGTGATGTCTCATGATCCCCATGCACCCTGCTACCATCCCATGTATAGTTTCACCTCGCCATTCTCATCACCATAATCACCATCAGCCACCATGTAAATTGTCACATCCAACCATGTGTTGTCCTTTGATATTGCCGTAGTCATTCCTGCTCCACTCCCCCCTTCCCACTCTCCCCACTCAACAGGCAGAGAAGAGGCAGAGCAGAGGGCAGAGAAGAGGGCAGAGCAGATTAGGCAGGGGCTTGCGCAGCAGAGGGCGTGGGAGTGGATGTGTGAGGAGATGGCATGGCGAACAGGGCAGGTCAGCATCGTGTAGCTGACCTCCCCCACGTAAGTCACAACAAGTGGACAAGTCTCCATTTACCCCCCTTACGCTCTTCACCATGCACCTCTCTCCGTTCACGCCCTCAGTTCACACTCTCTCAGTGTCCTCATTTCCCACCTTGCCATTCACGCCCTTGTCCTGCAGCCGTACCAGCATATGAGGTTGACTGAGACGTCTCAAGGCTTGATCTCAAGAATTTCCCAAACAAGCACTTGCTTTCCGTCCATCCCCAGCATTCAAAGCCACTGTCACCTGCATGCCGGACGCTCTCTTTGCCTCACTCCCCTCACCTCTCTTGCCTCCTCTCACCTCTTCTCACCAGTCCTCACCTCTCTCGCCTCTCACCAGTCCTCACCTCTCTCGCCTCTCTCACCTCTCACTTCCCCTCACCTCCCCTAACCGCTAATTGCTCACCTCTCACCTCTCACCTCTCAACTCTCACCTCTTAACTCTCACCTCCCTCACATACTTTTCCGTACATGTTCCCTCTCCCCCCTCGCATCAGATGGAATGGTCCCAACCCAACCCATGGGTGGGTGGGAGTGCCGCCAGTGCAAGTGTATTCTTAAGGCGCCTAAATGAATGCATGTACTCTTTCCCTTCCCTCCCGCCTCCCATCAGTTGGAATGGTCCCAACCCAACCCATGGGTGGGGGTGCCACCAGTGCAAGTGGCCCTGGCTGCCGATGCTGCTGAGGTGGCAGCCACAATCACCCGACTCCTTTCATCTGTCGGATGGCAAAACTCTCTCTTCTGCAAGTGGCCATGGCTATTGATGCTGCGGAGGTGCCGGCTGTTGAATTACAGCACGCACTTACTGTGTGTTCTGGCTGAGTGTGGTCATGGCGCTTGGTGCACAATATCTGGAAGTGTTCAGCCGTTCCAAAACGAACCGGTGCATGTACCCTACTAAACTTGACACGTGTTAGGCATGACCCAGCCGAGTGATCATTCACTTGGATGCTTTTTGTCACTAAGTGAGGAAGCCATTGGTATAGGTAGTAGTACAACAAGAAGGCCATGAGACAAGGATTTGTTGGCAGGAAGTTGTGGTTATGGAAATTGTGATGAGAATGGTGGCAGTGCTAGCGGTGAAGGCAGTAACAGAGATGGCAGTGATGGTAACACCAGCAGCAGCAGTCAGCCAGTGAAGAAATCACCGTCATCATCATTCATCCAGGTGTTTAGAACCCTCCCTAACTATCGTATCTCTTAAGATTGTATTCATTCCCTGCCTTCCAACCTGCACTTCCCACCTCAAAGACATCACAGCCAAGGAAACAACATATTACAGAGATGCTACATGCCATAGTACCTTACTGGTGCCTATCTAAGCATATACATATTCAGCCCATACACTTCATTGATGCTCCTGGGGAGCACAGACCCATCAGTGTCCTTTACAAGCCCACACTCGTACAATTTCAGCATCCGCAGTGCCTTCAGCTCACCCAAATCCCACGGCAATGCCTCCAGCTGCGCACAGCATGACAAATTGAGGGATCTGAGCCGCGTGAACTGTGCAGCATTGGAACACAGGGAGCGCATGGGGCTGTTTAGAATTGACAGCTTGTTCAGGCAGGTGAGAGAGGTAGGCAGCTGCTCAAGCTGCTTGCTTTCATAGAGGTGCAGCTCCTGCAGCCTGGATAAAGCACCGATGGCATGCGGATGCGGCAGAGAAGCCAGTTTGGGCGCGTAGCAAACCAAGATCATCAGGTTCTGAAATTCTGCCACACTCGCTGACAACTCCCTCAACTCGTCCGCACTTACCAGCTTCAGCTTCCGTAGCTGCGGCCATGCTGACCCGATATCAGCCGGCGGCCTTCGGAGATTCTTCGCGTTGCGAATATATAGGGTGAGCAGGCAGGAGATAAGCGTAAAGGCAAATGGAAGCTCCTCAGCATTACCTGCCAAAGTCAGCTCCAAATGCTCCAGGTGCGATAGGCTCGACAGGTGAGAAGCCGGCAGGACTAGAGGAGGCCGTGTCAGCATGTCAAATCGGGTCACTTGAGCCGTGTCAGGCCTGTCAGGCCTATCAAACTGTGTTTGTATGTCTGTAGGCTGTAGTGGGGTAGCTTACATAGAGTACAACCCCTTTTAGGGTTTCCCTACTTGTACTCATCTTTTATCACAGTGAAGTCATTTTCTTGCCCGTTAGTTCTGACATGGTATTCAGAGCAGGTCCCCCCATAGGACCACTCCGTTAGGGCCCACCGTTAGTTTCGAACTGCCCAAACTTCCCTGCCCGTTCGTTCCTGCCCTGCCCGGACAGCGTCCCTCGCGCTGCCCTGCCTGCGCTACCCCAAGCGCTCTGCCCTGCCCTACGTACTGCCCGCTTGCTGCCCAGCGCGCGACCCGCACGCTGCCCTGCTCGCGCCTTGCTCGCGCTGCCTGCACGCACGCTGTCTGAGCTCTCCGCGCGCCCTGCCCGCACGCTGCGCCCGCTGCCCGCACGCTGCCTGCGCTGCCCGCGCGCTGCCTGCACCGCTTGCGCACTGCATTTGCTGCCCACGCGCTGCATTTGCTGCCCGCGTGCTGCTCGCCTCGCCCGCGAACTGCCTGCGCACTGCTTGCACCACCGGCGCCCTGCCCGCGCACCGCGCGCCCTGCCTACGCACCGCCCGCACGCTGCTGGCGCCCCCCGCGCACTGCTCCTACGGCCCGTGCAGCCCGTGCTCTGCCTGCACAGCTCGCGCGCTGTCCTGCGCCGCCTGCACGCGCCCTGCACACGCTGCAGCTGCTGCTACGGTGCTGCAGTCCGCTCTGCGCCGCCCTGCCGAACCGCCCAGCTGAGCCGCCCTGCCTAGTTGCCTAGCCGAGCTGCTTTTGCTGCCGTCCCTGTTTGCTACTGCTATTTCTGCTGCTGCTATTGCTGCTTCTGCTTCTGCTGCTGCTGCTGCTGCTGCTGCTGCTGCTGCTGCTGCTGCTGCTGCTGCTGCCACTGCTAGTGCTTACTATGGCTACCCTTAATGTCCTTACCTTGACGTGGAGGGTCGCCCGATTAGGTTTGACTGCTGGCTCTAGGATCTCGAGCTGTACCTGCAGAGCATAGCTAGGGAGGACGTTTCACTGCTAGAGCACACGTCCGGTTCTTGCCTTGCCCCTGAAGAGTCAGCTGATCGTGTTTTTCGTACTCAGTGGCTCACGCGCAATGCTGCCGCCCACTTTTCTGTCCGCAATGCCCTCCCGCTAGACCAACGAGTCCATTTTGGCCAGCTTAAGATGGCGAAGGAACTCTATGACGCCGTAGTTGCTCATTACTCCTCCCCCTCTACTTCTGCCCTAGGCCGTATCATGCTGCCGTACCTCTTTCCTGAGCTGTCAAATGTCCACAGTGTCGCTGATCTCATGACCCACCTTCGCTCTAGTGACGCTCGCTACCGTGCCGCTCTCAAGCCGGCCTTTCTGACTGTGAACCAGCCTCCGATGTACATCACTCTATGCTACCCTGTTACTCGCCTCCCTGACTCCCTTTGCGCCGTTAGGGATCACTTCCTCACGCTTGACCCCACCGAGCTCACCCTTGCCTTGCTGGAGAAGCATCTCCTTGAGGCCAAGACCAGTACTGTCGCTGTAGCTGCCTCTCGTGGCACTCCCCGCTCCCCCTTCTTTGAGGGGTGTTCTCCCTCCATTCTCGCGCTCTCTGTTGCTACTGTTGCTCTTGTTGACTTCTTTCGTACTGAAGAGGTTGGTGCCGCATCTGCTCCTAGTGGGAGGTGCCACAGCGACAAGGGCAAAGGGGGTAAGGGTGGTGGGGGTGGCGCTGGTGGGGTGGTGGCTGCAGTAGAGGTGGCGGGGGTGGTGGAGGTGGTGGAGTGGGCGGAGGGGGCTCGGGTGGCGTTCGGGGTGGAGCTGGCAGGGGCGGAGGCTATGGGGCGGTGACTGGGGGTGCAGCTCGTGGCGGCTGAGGCATTGGGGGTGGACAGCAGCACCAGCCATGCCAGCAGGAGCCACGCACCCCTCAAGAGATTCGTGAGTGGGTTGTCCAGCGTGGCTCCTCTGGGGGTAGTGTTCGTTGCCCGTACATCAGGCGCTCGGGTCCCAAGACTGGTGAGCCCTGCGGGAAGATTGGGCACACTGAGTACTGTTGCTTCTGCCGTCTCGAGGATGCCTGGTACACTGAGTACGGAGATGATCAGGAGATCCCCAACTGCTTAGGATTGCTAGGGAAGGGGGTGGATGTGTTTGCTCTTGACTTTGACAAGATCAATGCTGGAATCTATGCAATGTATGCTGGGTCTGCTAGTGTTGAGGGTGACTAATACTCATGTGTGCCGCGCGCTGCAGGTGTAGAGGCTGCTTCTCTAGGTGCTTGTGAGTTTGTTGCCGTGGCTACTGCTTTTGCTGAGGCCTTCCACACCTTCACACTTGACTCAGGCGCGTCTTGCTGCTTCTTTCGCGATGGCACCACAGTCACACCGCTCACAGCACCTCTCCTAGTCGCTTTGGCTGACCCCTTTGGGGGCCTAGTCATTGCACGAGCCTCCATTGTCCTCCCTTGTCCGGCGGTCCCCTTCCGCTCTCTCCCAGGTCTCCACCTCCCTTTGTTCTCTATGAACTTGGTGAGTATCGCTGTCCTCCAGGATGAGTTGGTCACTACCACTACTCCTGGGGGTGAGCGGGTGACAATCTGTACGTGCTCACGGACAGGCCGCCACCTCGTTACGTTCACTCAGAGACCTGGGTAGGGACTGTACACACTGACCACTGAGTCAGCACAAGTGGCTGCGTCAGGTCAGGTGGCTGCGTCGGGTCAGTTAGATGTTTGTGTCGGCTACTCTCGCACCAGACTCTCCCCTGGCACCACTGTCTTGGTCACCCCTCCCTGCCGCGCTTGCGTGGCATGCACTCTCGTCTCCTTGTCTCTGGCCTCCCCAGATCCCTGTCCCCGCTCCTGCGCTCACTTGCACCGCCGTGCCTTCCCTGCGTCGAGGGGCGGCAGCGCGCCGCTCCTCACTCCTCCTCGTTTCCGTCAACCACTGCTCCTCTGCAGACTCTCCACATGGATGTGTGGGGCCCCGCCCGCATCCGTGGACAGGACCAGGAGCACTACTTTCTGCTGGTTGTCGACGACTACACGCGCTACACCACGGTCTTCCCCTTGCGGAGCAAGGCGGATGTCCATGATGATTTGATCCCCTGGATCACCGGTGTCTATCACCAGCTGAGCGCGCGGTTTTAGCAGGTCCTGCGACTGTACTCTGACAGAGGCGGTGAGTTTTCCTCCCGCCTCCTTGAGGACTTTTGTCGTGCGTAGGGCATCGCCCAGTCGTTCACGCTTCCGGCCTCTCCACAGTAGAATGGGATTGTTGAGCATCGCATTGGCTTGATCATGGAGGTTGCTCGCACCTCCATGATCCATGCGGCTACTCCCTATTTTCTGTGGCCGTTTGCGGTCCGATACGCCGCGCATCAGCTCAACCTTTGGCCCCGTGTCTCTGTGCCAGATACCTCGCCTACACTGCGTTGGACGGGGGAGGTTGACGATGCGACGCCGTTTAGGGTCTGGGGCGCACTCTCCCTTGTCTGCGATACCACCGCGGGCAAGCTCTCTCCTCACACTCTTCGATGCGTCTTCCTTGGCTTCCCCACTGACGCCCCACCCTGGTTGTTTTACCACCCTGCCTCGTGCTGCATCCTGTCCTCATAGGACGTCACCTTTGACGAGTCGGTCTGTTTCTACCGTCTCCACCCGCACGTGTCCTCTCCACTCTCCTTGCTGCCCCTCTTCCTGGTCCCAAGTCCCCCACCAGTAGACTCCCTTCCCCCACAGGGTCTTGCTCCCTTAGGTGTGTCTCGGGTCGACCAACCCCCCTTGGTTGAGCCTTTAGAGGTCTCCTCTGACACCTCTGGCCCAGTTAAGGGGGGTGACCCCGTTGCTGACGACACGACGGCCACTCGCCGCTCCCCGCGCTTGGAGACCCCTCCTAGTTTTCCGCCTCAGCCGAATTCGCCGCCTCCGCAACCTGTTGCTGTGGACTCTGGTGCTGCTAGGGGTGGTGACATTGGGGGTGCAGACTCTGGAGGTGCTGGTCCTGAGGTTGTTGACTCTAGAGGTGCAGAGTTCGGGGGTGCTGGTTCTGGGGGTGCTGACTGTGGGGGTGCTGCGAGTCCTAGTGGTGGTGGAGTCGTGGGTACTCCTACTGGAGGTTTTGGCGTTGGACCGCAGCAGCACTCTCGTCGACAGGAGACCCTCTCGCTGCAGCAGCTTCGCGATTGGGTTGTTCGGCGAGGCCGCTCTGGTGCTGGAGCTGCTATTGCTGGAGGTACTGGAGCTACTGGTGCTGGACGTGCTGGAGCTGGAGGTGCTGGAGGTGCTAGCCGTGAAGCTGTAGGGTAGCTATTAAGTTAGCCACGTAGGTGAGTCCAACGTCGGGAGTAGAGACGAAGTATTGGAGTGCTCGGCGTAAGTCTAGCAGATTCTCCGCTTCAGGTCGGCGCAGGTACTGTGCGAGCTGGCTTGAGACGTAGGTGAGATCCGGTCGGCACGTGATGGCGGCGAACAGGAGACACCCCAGCTGGTGCTGATAGAGCCGATGATCTTTGATAGAGAGCGGTGTGGTGTCGGGTTCGTGAGTAGGAGGAGGAGTGCGAAAGGGGGTGGTGAGGTTGACCGGGGCGTGTGCGAATTTCTTCGCAAGTGTTTCCGCGTACTTAGCGGCGGACAGGTGGATAGAGGTGGCGGACTGGGTAATGTTGAGACCAAGAAATTGCGTGACGTTGTGGTTGATAGTTACTTCGAGCTTCTCCTTAATTTCTGCTTCGAAGCGATCGAGCAGTCCCGTGTCATCGCCGGTGTAGAGGAGATCATCGACGTAGGCGACGGGATTCCTTCCGGTATATGCCTTGGTCATGTGGTAGCTCGACGAAGCCGAATTCGATGAGGACGGTGCGCAGGTACTGCTGCCACAGGCGAGGCGCTTGCTTGATGCCATAGAGGGATTTCTGGAGGAGGCAGGCAGCGCCATCGCTTTCTTCCAAGGCGTGTGGTTGCTCGACGAAAATAATGGCGTCGACGAGTGCGTACAGAATGCACTTCCGACGTCGATCTGTCGGAGCAGACGCTGCTTGACAGCCGCGATGCATATGAGAATGCGGACCGAGTGTGCCGTCCAATGGGTGCGAAGGTCTGGTCGTAATCTACCAGGTGGGTTTGCTCGAAGCCGCACACCACCCATCTCACCTTGTATTTATCGATTGATCCGCCCGCGAGCGTTTTAATCCGTAAGACCCATTTGCCGCCGAGTATCTTTCTCCCCTTTGCAGATGATCGGGGA
Organism: Closterium sp. Naga37s-1; assembly: GCA_947471745.1. Classification (NCBI taxonomy): domain Eukaryota; kingdom Viridiplantae; phylum Streptophyta; class Zygnematophyceae; order Desmidiales; family Closteriaceae; genus Closterium; species Closterium sp. Naga37s-1. The sequence continues at coordinate 792,855 of CANJKZ010000809.1, forward strand.
ACGAGCTTCCAAGTCCCGCGGCGCTTCAGTGCTGGTACTTCTGCTACCATGGCTGCCTTCCATTTTTCGCTGTCGGGCCCAGACAGGGCCTGGCGTACGGTAGTGGGTTCCTTGGGTGAGGCGTGGTGAACTACGACCGCGAGTCCATGGATGCGGAGGCCAGTTTCGTTGGGCTCTTTGTAGGCGAGGCGATCGTAATCGTCGGCGTCGGTTACTTCGATAACGCCGTCGTCACTGTTGTGCCCGGTGCGGATAGTGTCTTGCGAGGGGTTTGGTAGTGGTAACTCGGCATCCGGAGATTGGCGTGCTGTGGTGTTGTAATTGTGGGCTTCACGAGTTGTATCATCGGGATCGAATTGGGAAACATGTATGAAGGTTGGAGTCTGGAATGGGCTTGTAAGGGGGATGTTGGGAAAGGAGTGAAATGGTGTGTTGTCCGTTGCGTCAGCATCCTCTGCCACGTCAGCCTCATCCCGTGATGTGGCGAAGCTGCGGTGCCCCTCGAAAACCTTTTCTGGTGCCTTGTAAGCTTTGCGGTGTTCCTTGAACAGTGGAAGAGTCAGCTTCTCGTAGAAGATGCAGTCACGTGATTTTGTCACTTCGTACGTTGCATAGTCCAGCACGATCCATGCCTTCAAATCCTTTTCAATCCCGAGGTGGATGCCCCAGCGTGCCCGGTCAGCAAAAAATCCGGTCCTTGCTGTGTGGGCCCTGTAATGTACCATTCAGCCGAACACTCGAAGAAGACGCGTGTCAGCTTTTCTGCCTGTCCAAGCCTTGTAAGGCGAGATGTTGTTCTTCATGCTTCGAGATGACAGCAAGTTGTGCAGACGAACTGTAAGGTTCATCACAAACGGCCAAAACTTCGTTGGGATGGCAGGCTCCTTCATCTGGGCCCTCATCCTGGTGGCGAGGCTCTTGTTTGTTTGTTCTGCTACTCCTTGCTGCTCGTGAGCATAGGGCATGGACACCAGGTGCTCAATCCCTGTGTTGGCGAAGAGCTCCTTGAACTCGTTGGAGAAGTACTCCAAACCCTCGTTTGTCTGGAAGCTTTTCAGCTTCAAACCTGATTGGCGTTCGGCACGCTTCATCCAGGTTACGAAGCAATCGAAGGCCCACGAGCGATAGTCTATGTTGACGGCCCAAACGTAGCGCGTGCAGGCGTCAATGAAGGTCATCGTGTTATTTTCTCCATCAAGCCCTCCTTGGCTAAGTATCATGAAGTCGCTATAAACCTTCCCGAGTGGTTTGTACCGTTCGTAGCCTGGAGGTAAGTCCGGGAAGGGCTTGTGAGCGAGCAACGCGGTAGGGCAGACGAGGCATGGTGGGTCGTTTGAAGTTGCTTTAAGTATGTCATCGTTGGGCAGAAGCAGTCCTTCCGTGTGTAAGAAGTTCTTGAGTGTGGCGTGCGAAGGGTGTCTGAGCCGCTGGTGCCAAATTTTTGGATTAGCACGATAGCCGACTGTCCTCTTGTGATACTTGTTTCTTTCTTCTTCTTGCTACCTCTTTCAGGTCCTTTGTCGGTGACGGCGCGTACGTCTGCTGCAAAGTCTCGAGCAGAGGCTTCTTCCAGGACAGCCTCGGGGATACCGGCGACATCGTCCGTGTTAGCGACGTGAATCGAGTCGTTGGTGGTCGGAAGGAGCTGTGGAGTTGGGAGTCGTGCCGCTTCAGGCCACTCTGAAGCAGCGAGTCCCTCCATCGGAACGTGGTGATAGAGGTGCTCATCGCCGGTGACTGATATTAACTGAGGTCCTTGTTCCAGTGGTGGTGCTTCCCCGGTTCGGGTAGATCCGCCGTTTCCCCGAAGTCGCAAGTCATGCCTTCAGACTCCTCTTGTGCTTCCTCTGCAAGTTTGTACGGATATTGGTCTGGAAGAGGAGGTCCGCCCCAGCTGGTACCGTGCGTTGCCCAGTACGGGTCTATTTCCGCCACATCCGCAGGAGGAAGTGTTGGAGCTTTGGGATAAGGAGGACTTCGTGGTCCCTAGCCCCCTTGAGGTGCAGGGGGAAATCCTTCTGGTGGTGTTTCTATCAACCCCCACGCATCGACTGTAACACCGGTGTTGGCCCAGCTAGGCGAAACTGGTCCTGTTATTCCCCATCCTCCAGTGTCAGCTTGTCGTGCAGTTGCTGACCCCCCACTGTCTTCTTTTTGTTCCATTGTTGCAGGTCTGGTATATCTGTGAGAGGAGGTAGAAGCAGTTGGGACTTCGAGCAGGTGAAGAAGTCCATCTGATGCAGGATGTTCAAGATCCATCTCGGCAAGGTGCGACCATGTCGACGTCTCTGTGGATGTTGTCTTCAGCAGAAGAGTCCTGTCTGAGTCGCCGGTGTTGCCCTATGAGTCAAAGTTTAGTACAAGAACGCAATCTTCGTCGATCGCCTTGTTGATGCAACTGTTTTTATAAAATAATTCAAAGGTTTTGTCTTCGCAGTTGCTTCGAATGTCAACTCCACACTTCATCAGTTGAGCTGCCGAGAGAAGGTTGAACTGAAGATCGGCGACAACGAGCACATCTCCGATGTGGATGGTGAAGTTGGTGTCGCTTCACTGCAGGTAAATTTCTCTGATGTCATAGGCTTGGAGTCGGTTGTTGTTCGCGATGGTGATTTCGCACGGTCGTCACATTATTTTCGAGTTACTGATGCATTTCGTGTTAGAATGTGAGCGAATGAATGACTGAACTAGAAAACAGGTGGGTACAAGTAGGAAACCTAAAAGTGTTGTACCCTATAAGAACTACCCCACTACAGCCTAAACAGACTATAGCATATAAGTTTGACACACCCCCATAGGCAAAGTGGGGGAGAACAAGAGGTCACAAGACCAGTCAAGAAAGACAAAGCAAGCTCAGGGTGGATCACAAAGTCACCACACAGTCTGAGCACAAGCAAATGGCCACAAGGCCAGTTCACATGCAGAGTAATATAAAGGAGAGCAAACAATACAGTGAACACAACCTAGCAAGTGTAAGCATGCAGGTATATGTATAAAGAGTACAGTACAAGCAGAGTCAAGAAGTAAGCAAGTGAGGCACAATAGGTACAAGACCTAACACAGTACAGAAACGCTGATGATCACAAGGCTGAAGTGCCTTGGTGAAAACATCAGCAGTGTTGGCCTGAGAGGCCACGTAAGCAAGACGAAGCTGGCCACGCTGCTGCAACTCTCGAGCAAGGAAGTAGCGCAGAGAAATGTGCTTCGTTCTGTGCTCCAGTCTGTGCTCCTGACACAAGGCAAGCATGGCCTTGTTGTCGACGTACAGAACTGGAGGAGAACGAGGCGCCTCTCCCAAGTCGGTCAGCAGGTAGGTGAGCCAACGTAGCTCCTGTGCAGCCATGGCCCCAGCATAGATCTCAGCCTCACAACTGGAGGAGAGAACAGAAGAAGAGCGGGTAGACCGCCAAGAGACACAACTGGAGCCAAGACTGAAGGTGTAACCCTGTGACGACCGCTACGTAGCCAAGTCGTCAACCCAGGAGGCGTCAGCGTGACCAGTGAGGACAACTTGAGCCCGTCCCCCAAGCACTAGCCCCATGCCCAATGTATTGCACAAGTAGCGCAACACCCTCTTCGCAGCATCCCAGTGCACCTTTCGGTGCCTGCCGAGAGCCACGTAGCGAGCGAGAAGGCTGAGCGGGTATGTGAGGTCAGGTCGTGTGCAAGTCATCAGGTACATGAGGCAGCCCACAAGCTCTGGATACGGGCCACTCGGCTCTACGGACTCGTCCAAAGGTGGAGCTGAGAGCGAGTGACCGGTAGGCAGAGGAGTGGACTGTGGCGAGGAGTACGTGAAGCCGAAGCGCTGAAGGACCTGCTGCACCATGTGTGACTGAGTCAAAATAATGGTGCGCTGTGCTCTGTCTCGGGTGATCCGCAAGCCAAGATAGCTTGTCAGCTCACCCAGGTCTGTGCACGTGTGTCTCTTTTGCAGCTCGGACTTCACGTGGGTGAGTGCCTCAGTGTCAGCAGTAGCAAAGACGAGGTCGTCTACGTACACGAGAACGTAGAACGGCGGCAGAGTGGTGTCAGTGCGTAAAAACAGAGAAGGGTCAGCAGTGGAAGGAGAAAAACCAAGAGCAGCAAGAGTCGTCCTCAGTGTGTCGTGCCACTCACGGGGTGCCTGGCGGAGACCGTAGACTGGCCGCCGGAGGCTCCACTGGGTACCAGGAGGAAACGACCAAGTGAAGCCAGGTGGGCGGCGCAGCTCTCCTCGTGCAGGCTGCCCTAGAGGAAGGCCGTGCTGAAGTCAAGCGAGTGGAGCTCGTAGTCACGCTAAGCGGCTACATGCAGCAGTACCCAAAGAGTGGTCATCTTCGGGGTAGGGGAGAGGGTCTGGAAGAAGTCAACTCCCTGTCGTTGACTGAAGCCACGTGCAACGTAACGTGCCTTGAAGACAGGCGGAGAACCCGGCGGCCGCTTCATCTTGAAGATCCACATGCCACTGACGATGTTCGCCCCAGGCGAGGGAACCTCGTCGACGTAGGTGCCTGTGGACTTCCAGGAAGCCATCTCGGTGTCCATGGCTTCCTGCCACTGAGAAGAGTAGGGACCCTCTATCGCCTCTGCGTAAGAGCGCGGGGTCGGGATGTCTAGTGCATCCGGGTCTCCCTCAGGGGCAAGCAGCATGGACACGAGAGGAGGTACAGCAGCGGCAAAGCACTCAAACTCCTCCTGTTTGTCGTCAAGAACGTCCGTGCCAAGAGCACACTCACCCCCGACGGAGGGAGGACAGACAGACGCAGACTCAGCAACAAGACTAGTGGTGAAGTCTAGGCGACAGGCTGCAGCAAAGTCAACAAGCTCAGCAACGAGAGCAGACGTAGCAGTGGACTCAAACAAAGGGTCAGTGACAGCAGTGGCCAGAAAGCGCGTGACAGCAGTGGCCAGAAAGCGCGTGACAGTGACAAAGGGAGTCAGACTCCGGGTCAGCAAGTCCAAGAAGAGAGGACGCAGGAGGAGACAGCAGAGGGACACGCTGTGGAGCAGTGGAAGGACGCAGAGTCATAGAGTGAGTGCCAGGGAGAGGAGGAGGACGCGGACGCGAAACAGCAGAGACAGCACCAGTACCCTCAGCTCTAGGGTCTCGAGTAACAGCTCCCGAAGCACCACCAGCTCCAGTACCTGTAGCGCCACCGCCTGCAACACCACCAGCTCCCGCAGCTCCAGTACCTCCAGTATGAGTACCTACAGGACCAGCGGCTCCAGCAGCTCCAGCACCAGCAGTACCTCCAGCAGCACCAGCACCTCCAGTAGCTCCAGCACCAGCAGCACGAGTACCTGCAGCGCCAACGCCTGCAGCACCACCAGCCCCAGCAGCTCCAGTACCTCCAGTACGAGCACCTCCAGGACTAGCGGCTCCAGCAGCTCCAGCACTAGTCGCACCTCCAGCTGCTCCAGCACCAGCAGCACCTCCAGCAGCTCCAGCACCAGCAGCACCTCCAGCAGCTCCAGCACCAGCAGCACTAGTAGCACGGCGACAGCGTCGAGCGTACCACTCACGAAGCCGCTGCGGAGAGAGGGGCTCCCGCCGCAACGGGACACCCGGAGATCCTCCAGACTCAGCACACGCAGGCTCAGCACCCCAAGACGCAGTACCCCCAGGCTCAGCACCCGCAGGCTCCACACGCTCAGGCTCAGCACCCCCAGACTCCACACGCTCAGGCTCAGCACCCCCAGGCTCTGCACCCGCAGGCTCAGCACCCCCAGACTCCACACGCTCAGGCTCAGCACCCCCAGGCTGCGCACCCCCAGTCCCCGCACCCGCAGGCTCAGCACCCCTAGCAGCACCTGAGTCGACAGCTACCTCGATTGGCTGGGCAGGGTCTACCTGAGACACACCTGAGGGGGCAGGACCTTGAGGGGGGAGGGGGTCTACCGGAGGAGTACCTGGTGCTAGGAAGAGTGGCGGGGGGGGGAGAGAGGCAGTGCAGTAGGGAAAGAGACGGTAGTAAGACACCGACTCGTCAAACGTGACGTCCTGAGAGGACAGAACACGACGCGAGGTGGGGTGCGTCAGGGGGGAAGCCAAGGAAGACGCAGGGAATGGCACAAGAGGACAGCTTGTCCGCTGAAGTATCGCGGACAAAATCTCGAGATCCCCAGACACGGAACGCGGACGCATCGCCAACCTTCCCCGTCCACCTCAGAGTAGGTGTGGTCTTTGGCAAGGAGACACGAGGCTGAAGGTTGATCTGATGCGCAGCGTACTGAACCGCGAACGGCCACAGAAAATGGGGAGCAGCCGCATGGATCATGGACGTACGAGCGACGTCCATGACCATGCCAATGCGGCGCTCAGCAATCCCATTTTGCTGTGGGGAGGCCGGAAGCGTGAACGTCTGGCGGATGCCCTCCGCACGACAGAAGGCCCTCAGGAGGTCGGAGGAAAACTCACCACCTCTGTCTGAGTGCAGACGCAGAACAGGAAGGTCCGAGCCGAAACGCTCGCTGAGCTGGCGACGAGCACCGCGGATCCAGTCGATCAATACCTCAGGGACCTCACCCTTGCTGCGCAAGGGGAAGACTGTGGTGTAACGCGAGTAGTCGTCAATGACCAGCAGGAAGTAACGCTCGTGACCCTGTCCACGGACGCGGGCTGGGCCCCACACGTCCATGTGAAGAGTCTGCAGAGGAGCCTCTGTCGGGGGAAACGTTGAGGAGTGAGGAGCGGTGCACTGCCGGCCCTCGACACAAGGAACACAGGTAGGGGCAGGCCCCAGAGGAAGGGGAGGGAGGGACCAGGGTAGACCCGAGACAAGGGTACGGGAGGCCATACCTCGAAGACGAGGCAGGGAGGGGTGACCAAGGCGGTGGTGCCAAAGGAGAGTCTCGTGCAACAGAGGACGACATGAGCAGGGGGCAGACACAGGACTAGACCTGGACGCGGCAGCAAACACCTGACTAGACGCGGCTACCTGACCAGACGCAGAGACCGGAGGAGGCGCAGTAGTCAGTGTGTAGAGACTCGACCCAGGCCGACGGGTGATTGATGCCAGGTGGCGGCCCGTCCGAGAGCAAGTGCAGTGGGTCACACGCTGACCTCCAGGGGTGAACTGGTCAACCCACGCGTCCTGGAGGTCAGCTCCACTCACCAGGTTCGTAGAGAACGAGGGGAGGTGGAGTCCCGACAGCAAGCCCGACGGGGCCGCAGGACACGGTAGAACCGTGGAAGAGTGCGCAAGGACTGGGCCCCCAGAGGGGTCAGCCAGGGAGACTGCGACAGGCCGACTGAGCGGCGTGAGGGTGGTGCTGTCTCGAAAGAAAGAGCGAGAAGCACCAGAGTCAAGTGTGAAAGTGTGCAAGGCCTCAGTAGGTGCAGTACGAGAGAGAGCAGACGCACCAGCACCTGGAGCAGCAGACTCACCAGTACCTGGAGCAGCAGACGCACTAGCACCTAGAGCAGCAGCCTCAATGCCCGGGTCGGGGGGGACACTCAGGTAACAGTCACCCTCAGCACTATCAGTCAAAGCATACATGGCAGCAAAGATAGCATCGAAATCAAGATCAAAGATAGCCACATTCTGCCTAAGCAGATCACCCCAACAAGGGAGCTCAACAGCGTCAGGAAACTGGGCGCGCCAGGCGTTAGTCAAGCGACTGAAGCAGCGATGCGTAGTGTGTGGCAGCCCGCACGTCTCCCCACGACGACTGTCGGTGCGAAGAACGTAAGTGCAGGGACCAACACCCCCAGACCTCCCACGCCCAGCGTACCACTCACGAAGCTGCGGGGCCCGCGGGGTCTCACGGGAACGCGGCTGCTGCTGGCGCTGGCTACCACCAAAGCCTCCACGCTGCGCGGCTGCACCTCGACCAGTACCACCGCCACCGCCACCTCCGCCACCGCTGCCGCTGCCTCCACCACCGCTGCCGCTACCTCCACCATCTCCGCCGCTGCCTCCACCACCTCCACCGCCGCCACTGAAGCCCCCACTCCCGGCACCACCCCCACCTCCACCGCCACCCCCTCCGCCTCCTCCACCGCCTCCGCCGCCGCCCCCGCCGTCCCCTCCACCACCCTTGCTCCCCTTGCCCTTGCTGTTGCGGCGTCTCCCACTAGGGGCAGACGCAGCTCCGACCTCCTCAGTGCCAACGAGGTCGACGGCAGCAGCAGAAGCAACAGAGGGGAGAAGGGGGACAGGGGAACACCCCTCAAAGAAAGGGGATGCGCCGGTCGCCGCGAGAAGCACCTACAGCTAAGATACTCTTCTCAGCTGCAGCTAGGCGCTCCTCTAGCAGGTCGACAGTGAGCTCGGTGGGGCAAAGGGAGAGAAAGTGGTCCCTAACTGAGGAGAGAGAGTCAGGGAGGCGGGTGACTAGGTAGTAAAGGGTGATGTACATGGGGGGGGGGTTCTTGGCACAGAACTCAGTGGGAAGGGCAGCGCGGTAGCGGGCGTCACTAGTGCGGAGGTGAGCAACTAGGTCAGCGACTGTGGCAAAGGCGGCAAGGTCAGGGAAAAGGTATGGCAGCATGAGGCGGCTGAGGGCAGCAGTGGCAGGGGAGGAGTAGCGCGCAACTACAGCGTCGTACAAAGACTGAGCAGTCTTGTACTGGCCAAAATGCGCACGCTCAGCGGGCGGCAGGTGACTATGAACAGCAAGACGAGCAACAGCGTCACGAGTGGTCCACTGCGAGCGAACCGTACTGTCAGCAGTGGCAGCAGGAGCAGTAGAGACACCGGACGTGTGATCGTAAAGGGATACCCCATCTCTAGAGTCACACTGAAGAAAGAGCTGCAGGTCGTCAACCCACACGTCAAAGTCAACTGCACGCCCCTCAGCATCAAAGGTGAGAACAGTAGGGCTAGCCATAGCAGCAGTAGGAGCAGTAGCAGTAGTGGCAGCAGTAGCAGCAGTAGCAGCAGAGGCAGTAGGGTAGTGCGGCTCAGTAGGGCGGCACGGCTGGGCAGAGCGGCATGGCTCAGTGGGCAGCGCGGCTCGGCTGGGCGGCGCGGCTCGGCTGGGCGGCGCGGCTCGTCAACTGGCGGCGCGGCGCAGCAGGGCGGCGCGGGTGCTTACCAGGGGCGGGTGCAGGGCCGGGCCGTGACAGCAGGGGCCGCGCCAGTAGGGGTGGCGACGGCAGGGGGGCCGCGACTGCAGGGGGCCGCGTCAGCAGCGGGGCCGCGGCAGCAGGGGTCGCGCCAGTAGTGGCCGCGCCAGCAAGGGGCCGCGTCAGCAGGGGCCGCGCCAGCAGGGGGCCGCGTCAGCAGGGGGCCGGGCCGTGACAGCAGGGGCCGCGCCAGTAGGGGTGGCGATAGCAGGGGGGGCCGCGACTGCAGGGGGGCGCGTCAGCAGGGGCCGCGCCAGTAGGGGCCGCGTCACCAGGGGGCCGCGTCAGCAGGGGCCGCGCCAGTAGGGGACCGCGTCAGTAGGGGGCCTGGCCGTGAGTAGGGGGTCGCGTCAGCAGGGGGCCGCGCCAGCAGGGGGCCGCGTCAGCAGGGGCCGCGTCAGCAGTGGGCCGCATCAGCAGGGGCCGCGTCAACAGGGGGCCGCGCCAGCAGCAGTGGCCGCGACAGGCTAGGGCCGCGACGGCAGTAGGGGCCGCGTCGGCAGTCAGGGTCGCGACGGCAGTAGGGGCCGCGACAGGCAGTAGGGGCCGCGACGGGCTAGGGGCCGTGACGGCAGGCGGGGTCGTGACGGCAGTAGGGGCCGCGACAGGCAGTAGGGGTCGCGTCCAGCAGGGGCCGTGACGGGCGACAAAGGGGGGCCACGACGGGCAGGGCGCGATGCGCGCTTCGGGCAGGGCAGGAAAAAAAAAATATGTGGTGGGCCCTTAAAAAAACGTTCCCACTAGGGGACCTGCTCAGAATACCATGTTAGAATGTGAGCGAATGAATGACTGAACTAGAAAACAGGTGGGTACAAGTAGGAAAGCTAAAAGTGTTGTACCCTGTAAGAACTACCCCACTACAGCCTAAACCGACTATAGCATATATGTTTGACATTTCGTTGATCCCACCATGTGTTGTCCACAGCAGCTATATAGGTACGAAGTGTTGAAGTTGTTGCAGCTTCGTCGTGCGATACTAGCAATATTTGGAGTGATGATGCGATCAACATCAACGTAATGAGGCGACAGATCATTCTCGTGCCTTGCGGGGAAGCTGGGAGGAGACTCCGGCATGCTCGGAGGTATCTCGAAATCAGGTGGGATGTTGGTTGGCCTGTCGAAGCAGGGGCTGAGTGTCAGGTCATTGTTTGGGCTTGGTGTGACTGGGTCGATTGGCGCGATTGGCGGGAATTGAGTTTGTCAAGTCACCACACATTTCGAGCACAAGCAAAGGCCATGAGACCAGTTCACATGCAGAGTTATATGAAAGAGAACAAACAGTACAGTGATCATACCCTAGCAAGTGTAAGCATGCAGGTATATATATACACACATAACTTTCAAGCAAAGTCACGCAGTGAGCAAGAGAGGCAAAGTAGGCACAAGGCCTAAAACAGTACAGAAACGCTGATGATCACCAGACTGAAGTGCCTTGGTGAATATATCAGCAGTGTTGGCCCTAGTGGACACGTAAGCAAGACGAAGCTGACCACGCTGCTGCAACTCTCGAGCAAGGACGTAACGCAGAGCGATGTGCTTCATTCTGTGCTCCAGTCTGTGCTCCTGTCACAAGGCAATCATGGCCTTGTTGTCTATGTACAGAACTGGAGAAAAACGAGGCCGCTCTCCCAAGTCGGTCAGCAGGTAGGTGAGCCAGCATAACTCCTGTGCAGCCATGGCCCCTGCGTAGATCTCAGCCTCACAACTGGAACTGAGAACAGAAGACGAGCGGGTAGACCGCCAGGAAACAGAGCCGAAACCAAGGCTGAAGGTGTAACCCTGTGACGACCGTTGTGTAGCCAAGTCGTCAACCCAAGAAGCGTCTGCGTGACCAGTGAGGACAACTGTACCCTGTCCTCCAAGCACGAGCCCCATGCCCAAAGTACTGCACAATTAATGCAGTACCCTCTTCGCAGCATCCCAGTGCACCTTTCGGTGCCTACCGGGAGCCACGTAGCGAGCCAGGAGGCTGAGAGGGTACGCGAGGTCAGGTCGTGTGCACGTCATCAGGTTCATGAGGCAATCCACAAGCTCTGGGTACAGACCACTCGGCTCTACGGACTCATCCGAAGGTGGAGCTGAGAGCGAGTGACCGGTAGGCAGAGGAGTGGACCGTGGCGAGGAGTACCGGAAGCCGAAGCGCTGAAGGACCTGCTGCACCATGTGTGACTGAGTCAGGGTGATGGTGCGCTGTGCTCTGTCCCGGGTGATTTGCAAGCCAAGATAGCTGTGCATCTCACCCAGGTCAGTGCAGGTGTGTCTCTTCTGTAGCTCCGACTTCACAAAGGCCAGTGCCTCAGTGTTAGCAGTGGCAAAGACCAAGTCGTAGATGTACACGAGGACGTAGAGCGGCGGCAGTGAATTGTCGGTGCGTAGAAACAACGACGGGTCAGCAGTAGAAGGAGCAAACCCAAGAGCCACAAGCGTCGTCCTCAGTGTGTCGTGCCACTTGCGAGTTGCTGGCGGAGACCATAGACTGGCCGCCGGAGGCTCCACTGGGTACCTGCAGGAAACGACCCAGTGAAGCCAGATGGGTGGGGCAGCCAGATCTCCTCCTGCAGGCTGCCCTGTAAGAAAGCTGTGCTGAAGTCAAGAGAGTGAAGCTCGTAGTCACACTGAGCGGCGACGTGTAGCAGTACCCGAAGAGTAGTAATCTTCAGGGTAGGGGAGAAGGTTTGGAAGAAGTCAACTCCCTGTCGCTAACCGAAGCCTCGTGCAACGTAACGAGCCTTGAATGCAGGCGGAGAACCCGACGGCCGCTTCACCCTGAAAATCCACATGCCATCGACTATGTTCGCCCCAGGAGGGGGAACTTCGTCGACGTAAGTGCCTGTGGACTTCCAGGATGCCATCTCGCCATCCATGGCTGTCTGCCAATGAGAGGAGTAGGGACCCGTAATCGCCTCTGCGTAAGAACACGGGGTCAGGATGTCTGGTGCATCTGGGTCTCCCTCAGGTGTAATCAGCATGGACACGAGATGAGGTACAGCAGCTGCAAAACACTCAAAGTCCTCCTGCCTGTCCTCAAGGACGTCCGTGCCAAGAGCACACTCACCCCCGACGGACGGAGGACAGTCACACTCAGACTCGGCAACAAGACTTGCGGCGTAGTTGAGACGACAGGCGGCAGCAAATTCAACAAGCTCACCAACTAGGGCAGACGCAGCAGCAGACTCAAACGAAGGGTCAGTGACAACAGTGGCTAGAAGACGAGGGACAGTAGGACTAGCAGCACGAACTATCTCAGACTCAGGGTCTAGACCGTCAGCAAGAGAGGACGCAGGAGGAGACGACAGGGGGACATGCTGTGGAACAGACGAAGGACGAAGTGCCATATGGTGCGTGCCTGGTACAGGAGGGGTACGCGGACAAGGAACACGACGACCAGTGCGAACAGCGTGAACAGGCGAGGGAGGACGAGACACAGGCTCACGCCGTGCTGTAAGACCTCCGGTCTGCTCAGTGTAAGGAGAAGGAGAAGGCAGTGGGGAGGCTGGCTGTAACGGCGGCTGCGACTGGTCAGGCGGTGGACACAGTAAGGGAGGAGTAAGGCCAGTGTGGGCCAAGAACTTGCTGAAGCAGGGGAACGAGGTACGGTCACGGCCGTCCAGTGTGGGCTGCTCTCAAGGGTGTACACGCTCCTGCAACAGCGGCGGTAGCGGTGGTGTTGGAACGGCAAATGGCGGCACTACAAATTGAAGAAGACGAAGCGGTTGAAGAAGGGGTGCAGAAATTCTTCGACTTGTTGACGCGGCTTGAGGGAGCTGATTTGAACTACAGTGAGTTCCAAAAGAAGACCAAGTTGCTGGCCTTACTCCCAGAGTCATGGTCCTCGCTCATCATCAACCTCAATCGTGTCTTGCCCCGCCTCTCGCTTGAAGACGTGAAGCGAGCGATCCTTCAAGAGGACTTCCGCCGCAGTGAGTTGGCGAGTGCGGATGGCGCCGGGGCAGCAAGCATCGGCCGAGGGTATGGCCGTGGAAGGGGCAGAGGACGAGGGGGAGGCAGATTTGGCAGCAACAACTTCAATGGAGGCCGCGGGAGTGGCGGATACGGCAGCGATAACAAGAGCTATGGACGCGGTCGAGGCCGATTCGACGGGGAGAGCCACTATTGTCACAAGAGCGGACATATGTGGCGCGATTGCTTCAAGCTCCCTGATGGATGGACCCCTACTCAAGGCCAAGAGGGTAGAGGAGCAGGAGGAGGGAGAGGAAGAGGCCGTGGAGGCCGTGGCGGTCACGGAGGTGATGCTGCAAACATGAAGAGTGCCGGAAACGAGAGCGAGTCGAGGGACGATCGCTTTCCGGGTCAATTCTTCTTCGTGTCCACGCAAGCACCGGCTGGTCCAGAGAAGGATGAAGGCTTTGAGGAGCCAGCAGCTGTGGGGAAGGTCACCCTACACTCCCTGGACTATTGGGTGATCAATAGCGGCGCTACCTATTGCATAACACCTCGTGCGGACTTGCTCACCGAACTTGAGCCGTCACCGGTGAAGCATGTGACATCGGCTTTGGGGCAGCGAGCAGAGGTGAAAGGCATGGGCAAGGCCATGTTCAAGGGTGCTGATGGGAAGATGGTGGGCCTCAAGAACGTGCTTTGGGTGCCCAACCTTGCTGCGAACCTGATTTCAGTGCGGTGGTTGCAAAAGGCCGGCATGGACACGAGCTTGAAGGGAGCTAAGATCTACACCACGAGGCTTGGCGAGCGGATTCTTTGGGACCTTCACGAGGATAGGGATGTCTACAACGAGATGTGGCAGATCCCTGTGGTCCCCATGCCTAAGGAGAGGCAAGTGGCAGCAAGCATCAGCACCAAGGGTGAAGCGGTTGGTAGCGGCGATGGCGCGAACGGTCGCGCTAAGGAGATTAAGTCCAAGAAGTGCAATCTTGGAGGGACCAGCAAGCTCGGTGAACATGAGGAGAGTGGTGCAGCAGCTCAGAAGCAGCACAAGGGTGAGGAGAACCCCAAGGTAGCAGCGGAGGAGGAGTACGGAGAGAACATGTGGGGCACTATTGCGAGTGCGGCATTCTCCAATCCGACTTCGGCTACGGGAGAGTGTGATTGGCTCACCTTGCATCGGCGAATGGGGCATGTGGCCCTGCCCATCTTGCAGCAGCTAGTGAAGAATGAGATGGTTGCTGGCATACGTGTGAAGGGGGAGCCCGATGAGGTACTTGGCTGCCCGACGTGCATGCAAGCCAAGTTCACCCGTTACCCGTTCTCTAGTTCGGAGGCAACGACTAAGGCACCACTTGATGAGGTGGTGATGGACGTGGTGGGCCCCCTGAAGCTTGGAGCTGCTGGATCTGAGTACTTTCTCACCATTGTGGACGTCTACACTAGCATGACTTGGGTGTACGTGCTGTCCAAGAAGAGTGACGTGGCTGAAACGGTGAAGACCGATTGGTTGCCGATGGTGAAGCGACAACAAGACCATTTAGTGAAGGCAATTCGCACCGATCGAGGGGGAGAGTTCCTGAGCAAGGAGTTATCATTGTGGCTGAAGAAGAATGGCATAAGGCACTCTTTTACCATGCCATACTCGGCATCGCCGAGCGAGCGAACCGGACAATCACGGAGACGGCGCGCGGGTTGCTCATTGAAACCGGGCTACCCGACTACTTCTGGCCTGATGCGGTGCGGAGTGCGTGTGTGGCCAAGAACAGAGCTTTGACTCATGTGGGAGCAGACAAATGGGTGCCCTATGTGGAGTGGATTGGAAGGAAGCCAAAGGTGGATATGCTTCGGGTGTTCGGGTGCATGTGCATGGCGCTCGTGCCTAAGCATCTTCGGCACAACAAGCTCGGTGCCAAGGCGATATGGGCTGTGCACTTGGGCATGGCTCAAAACAGCAAGGGGTGGTTTCTTTGGGACCCATTCACCAAGAAATTCTTGGTGAGCAGGGACTGCAAATTTATGGAGAACCTGATGTGTAAGGATTGGAAGGCGGAGAATGAGGCGAAGATAGGCGTGCGGTTTGGGGAGGTGAAGAGTTCCGGTTTGGAGCATGTGGAGCTGCCCTTGGAGCTGAGCAGCAGCAGCACCACCACAAGGCAATCTTCCCTTGTGAATGGGGGAGAGGAGGCCAAGGATGCAGAGGAAGAGGAGGAGGAGGTGCAGCAAGTGAGCGAGCGTGCACCGACACTTCCTTCTCGCACTACGAGTGCTCCACGGATCCGAGTCACTCCGCAGCAACGCCAAGGCCTTCATGTTCCTGCAGATGAGGAGGAAGGAAGGGGAAAGAGGAGAATTCAAGCCCCTAATAGGCTGGCCTATGATGCATTGGGAAAGCCAGCCAAGTCAGCTCTGGCCGGAGCGGCACTTATAGTTGGAGATGACGAGGAGAGTGACTACGACGAGTGTGCCTTCGCGTTCTTCTCTCCGGTGGAGATGCCGGGGGAACCAGCAACTCTCAAGGAGGCCTTGGAGAGTAGTGATGCTGAGGAGTGGAAGAAGGCAATGGAGAGTGAGCTGAAGAGCATTGAGGAGAACGGCACATGGGAATTGGTGGAGCTACCGGAGGGGCGTAAGGCGATTACGTCCAAGTGGCTCTTCAAGATCAAGTCCGATGCCGACGGCAATATCGAGCGCTACAAGTCTAGGCTTGTGGCCAAGGGGTACCAGCAGAAGGAGAAGGTGGACTATAAGGAGTTGTTTGTGTCAAACATATATTTACTATAGTCGGTCTAGGCTGTAGTGGGGTAGTCCTTAGAGGGTACAACACTTATGTGTTTCCTACTTGTACCCTTCTCATTTCCTAATTCAATCATTCTTTCGTCTATCATTCTCACATGGTATAGAGCTAGTTTCGAGATTTTTTTTTAAGGGCCCACCACTGAAATTTCTCCCCTGCCTACTTGCCGCGCGCTTCGCACCTTCCCTTCGAGGCCCGTCACGGCCCCTGCGCCCGCCCTTAGAGCCTGCGCCCGCCCCGTAAGGCCCCTTAAGGCCTCGTTAGGCCCCGTAAGGCCCCTTTAGGCCCCGTTTAGGGCGCGGATTAAGGCCCCGTAAGGCCCCGTTATGCCCCGTACGGCCCCGTCAGGCCCCATTTGGCCCCGTTTAGGGCGCGGATTAAGGCCCCGTTAGCCCCGTAAGGCCCCGTAAGGCCCCGTCAGGCCCCGTTCGGCCCCGTTTAAGGCCCCGTTAGGCCCCGACAGGCCCCGTTAGAGGCCCCGTACGGCCCCGTCAGGCCCCGTTAGAGGCCCAGTACGGCCCCGTCAGGCCCCATTTGGCCCCGTTTAAGGCCCCGTAAGGCCCGTCAGGCCCCGTTATAGGCCCCGCAAGGCCCCGTTATCGGCCCCGTACGGCCCCGTTATAGGCCCCGTCAGGCCCCGTTATAGGCCCTGCTTCTGCACTGCCCCGGCCCTGCTCCTGACCTGCCCCTGAACTGCCCCGGCCCTGGCCCGGCTCTGCCCAGGCCCTGCCCCGGCCCTGCCCCGGCTCTGCCTCGGCCCTGCCCCTGAACTACCCCGGCCCTGCTTCTGCACTGCCCCGGCCCTGCTCCTGAACTGCCCCGGCTCTGCCCCGGCCCTGCCCCGGTCCTGCCCCGGCCCTGCCCCTGAACTGCCCCGGCCCTGGCCCGGCTCTGCCCTGGCCCTGCCCCGGCCCTGCTCCTGAACTGCCCCGGCCCTGCCCCGGCCCTGCTCCTGAACTGCCCCGGCCCTGCCCCGGCCCTGCTTCTGCACTGCCCCGGCCCTGCTCCTGAACTGCCCCGGCTCTGCCCCGGCCCTGCCCTGGCCCTGCCCCAGCCCTGCCCCTGAACTGCCCCGGCCCTGGCCCGGCTCTGCCCTGGCCCTGCCCCGGCCCTGCTCCTGAACTGCCCCGGCCCTGCCCCGGCCCTGCTCCTGAACTGCCCCGGCCCTGCCCCGGCCCTGCTCCTGGACTGCCCCGGCCCTACCCCGGCCCTGCCCCAGCCTCTCCCCTGGTAAGAGCGCCGCGCTGCCGAGCCACACCGCCCTGCCGAGCTGCGCCGCCCTACCTATCCTGCTTAGCCGAGTTCCACTGCTGCTACTGCTAGCCTGCTGCTTCTCCTGTCATGGCTAGTCTCAATGTTCTTACCTTTGATGCTGAGGGTCGGGCTGTTGACTTTGAGGTCTAGCTAGATGATCTGTAGCTTTTCCTACAGTGCGATAGCAAGGATGGTCTCTCACTGTTCGATCTCACTTCTGGCGCCTCTACTGCCCCTACTGCTGATGCTGACAGTACTGTTCGCTCGCAGTGGCTCACGCGCGATGCTGCTGCTCGTCTTGCTGAGCGCAACCACCTGCCGTCTACTGAGCGCGCGCACTTTAGTCAGTACAAGAGTGCTAGGGCTCTGTACGACGCTGTAGTTGCACGCTACTCCTCCCCTGCCACTGCTGCCCTCAGCCGCCTCATGCTACCGTACCTTTTCCCTGACCTTGCTGCCTTTGCCACTGTCGCTGACCTAGTTGCTCACCTTCGCACTAGTGATGCCCGCTACCGCGCTGCCCTTCCCACTGAGTTCTGTGCCAAGAACCCCCCCCCCATTTACATCACCCTTTACTACCTAGTCACCCGCCTCCCTGACTCTCTTTCTTCAGTCAGGGACCACTTTCTCTCCCTTTGCCCCACCGAGCTGACTGTCAACTTGCTAGAGGAGCGCCTTGCTGCAGCTGAGAAGAGTATCTTAGCTGTTGGTGCTTCTCGCGGTGACCGTCGCACCCCCTTCTTTGAGGGGTGTTCCCCTGTCCCCCTTCTCCCCTCTGTTGCCTCTGCTGCTGCTATCGACCTCGTTGGCACTGAGGAGGTCGGCGCTGCGTCTGCCCCTAGTGGGCGACGCCGCACTGGCAAGGGCAAGGGAAGCAGGGGTGGTGGTGGGGGCGGTGGAGGCAGCGGTGGAGGAGGTGGAGGTGGTGGTGGGGGTGGTTCTGGGAGTGGGGGCGTAGGTGGCGGCAGTGGCGGCCGTGGCGGCGGTGGTGGAGGAGGTGGCGGCGGCGGCGGCGGTGGTGGAGGTAGCGGAGGAGGTGGTGCTGGTCGCGGTGCGGCCACGCAGCGTGGAGGCCTTGGTGGCAGCCAGCGTCCGCAGCAGTTGCGCACCCGTGAGACCCCGTCTGTTCAGCAGCTTCGTGAGTGGTACGCTGGACGTGGGAGGTCTGGGGGTGTAGGTCCCTGCGCGTACGTTCTTCGCACCGGCACTCGTAGTGGGGAGGTGTGTGGTCTCCCACACACCACGCAGCGCTGCTTTGGCCGCTTGACTGACGCTTGGCGTACCCAGTTTCCTGACGCTGTTGATCTTCTTCGTTGGCATGATCTGCTTCTGCAGAATGTGCCTATCTTTGATCTAGATTTTGATGCTATCCTTGCTGCCATGTATGCTCTTGCTGATATTACTGAGGGTGACTGTTACCTGCGTGTCCCGCCCGACCCGGGCACTGTGACTGCTGCTCTAGGTGCTAGTGCGGCTGCTGCTCTAGGTGCTAGTGCGTCTGCTGCTCCAGGTGCTGGTACGCCTCCTCCCTCTGGTACTGCACCTACTGAGTCCTTTCACACCTTCACACTTGACTCTGGTGCTTCGCGCTCTTTCTTTAGAGACAGCACCACGCTCACGCCGCTCCGTCGGCCTGTTGCGGTCTCCCTTGTTGACCCCTCCGGGGGACCAGTCCTTGCACACTCCTCCACGGTTCTACCGTGTCCTGCGGCCCCGTCGGGCTTGCTGTCGGGACTCCACCTCCCCTCGTTCTCTACGAACTTGGTGAGTGGAGCTGACCTCCAGGACGCGTGGGTTGACCAGTTCACCCCTGGAGGTCAGCGTGTGACCCACTGCACTTGCTCTCGGACGGGCCGCCACCTGGCCACGTTCACCCGTCGGCCAGGGTCGAGTCTGTACACACTGACTACTGCGCCTCCTCCGGTCCCTGCGTCTGGTCAGGTAGCTGCGTCCAGTCAGGTGTTTGCTGCTGCGTCCAGGTCTAGTCCTGCGTCTGCCCCCTGCTCGTGTCGTCCTCTGGCGCACGAGACTCTCCTCTGGCACCACCGCCTTGGTCACCCCTCCCTGCCTCGTCTTCGAGGTATGGCCTCCCGTGCTCTTGTCTCTGGACTCCCCAGGTCCCTCCCTCCCCTTCCTCTGTGGCCTGCCCCCACCTGTGTTCCTTGTGTCGAGGGCCGGCAGCGCGCCGCTCCTCACTCCTCCTCGTTTCCTCCGACTGAGGCCCCTCTGCAGACTCTTCACATGGACGTGTGGGGCCCAGCCCGCGTCCGTGGACAGGGTCACGAGCGCTACTTCCTGCTGGTGGTTGACGACTACTCGCGTTACACCACAGTCTTCCCCTTGCGCAGCAAGGGTGAGGTCACTGAGGTGTTGATCGACTGGATCCGCGGTGCTCGTCGCCAGCTTAGTGAGAGTTTCGGCTCCGACCTTCCTGTTTTGCGTCTGCACTCAGACAGAGGCGGGGAGTTTTCCTCCGACCTTCTGAGAGCCTTCTGTCGTTTGGAGGGCATCCGCCAGACGTTCACGCTTCCGGCCTCCCCGCAGCAAAATGGGATTGCTGAGCGCCGCATTGGCATGGTCATGGATGTCGCTCGTATGTCCATGATCCATGCGGCTGCTCCCCACTTTCTGTGGCCGTTCGCGGTTCAGTACGCTGCGCATCAGATCAACCTTCAGCCTCGTGTCTCCTTGCCGGAGACCACACCTACTCTGCGGTGGACGGGGAAGGTTGGCGATGCGTCCGCGTTCCGTATCTGGGGATCTCGAGCTTTTGTCCGCGATACTACAGCGGACAAGCTGTCCTCCCGTGCCGTTCCCTGTGTCTTCCTTGGCTTCCCTCCTCACGCACCCCGGTGGCAGTTCTACCACCCCAGCTCGCGTCGTGTTCTGTCCTCGTAGGACGTCACGTTTGACGAGTCGGTGTCGTACTACCGTCTCTTTCCCTACCGCACTGCCTCTCCCCCTCCCCCGCCGCTCTTCCTTGCCCCAGGTACTCCTCCGGTAGACCCCCTCCCCCCCCAGGGTCCTGCCCCCTCAGGTGTGTCCCAGGTAGACCCTGCCGAGCCGGTCGAGGTAGCTGTCGACTCCGGTGCTGCTAGGGGTGCTGACCCTGCGGGTGCGGGGACTGGGGGTGCTGAGACTGGGGGTGCTGAGTCTGGGGGTGCTGAGACTGGGCGTGCTGAGCCTGGGGGTGTGGCGCCTGAGGGCACTGTGTCTGGAGGTGCTGAGCCTGCGCGTGTTGAGTCTGGAGGTGCTCTGGGTGTCCCGTCGCGGCGGGAGCCCCTCTCTCCACAGCGGCTTCGTGAGTGGTACTCTCGGCGCTGTTGGGTTGCTGCTGGAGGTGCTGTTGGTGCGGGTGCTGCTGGAGGTGCTGGCGCTGCTGGAGGTGGTGCTGGTGCTGGAGCTGCTGGAGGTGCTGCTGGTGCTGGAGCTGCTGGAGGTGCTGCTGGTGCTGGAGGTGCTACTGGAGCTACTGGAGGTGCTGGCACTGCTGGAGGTGGTGCTGGTGCTGGAGCTGCTGGAGCTGCTGGAGGTGCTGGTGCTGCTGGAGGTGGTGCTGGTGCTGGAGCTACAGGAGGTGCTGCTGGTGCTGGAGCTACTGGAGGTGCTGCTAGGACTGGAGACCCTGAGGCTGAGGGTACCAGTTCTGTCTCTGCTGTTTCTCGAGGCGCTGCGCGGCCGCGGCCGTACTACGTTCCGCTTCTTCAGCAGGTTCTTGGCTCCCCACCTTCTCCTGGTCCTCCTCCTCCTTCCCTGAGTCCACCGCCTGTCCCGTCTCAGTCGCAGTTATAGCCGGCCTCTCCGCTGCCTGGTCCTTCTCCTTACTCTAGTCCGACTAGAGGTCTTATGGAGCGTCGTGAGCCTGAGTCGCGTCCTGTGTCGCCTGCGTCTCGTTCTACGTCGCCTGTTCGTTCTGTTCGCGCTGGTCGTGTTTCGCGTCCGCGTCTTCCTCCTGTCCCTGGCACTCACTCTATGACTCTGCGTCCTTCCACTGCTCCACAGTGTGTCCCTCTGCCCTCTCCTCCTGCGTCCTCTCTTCCTGCACTTGCTGACCCGGAGTCTGACTCCCTTCGTGCTGCTAGTCCTACTGTCACGCGCTTTCTGGCCACTGCTGTCACTGACCCCCTGTTTGAGTTCTCTGCTGCGTCTGCTCTTGTTGCTGAGCTTGTTGACTTTGCTGCAGCCTGTCGCCTAGACTACGCCGCTAGTCTTGTTGCTGAGTCTGCGTCTGTGTCTGTCTGTCCTCTGTCCGTCGGGGGTGAGTGTGCTCTCGCACAGACGTCCTTGAGGACAGGCAGGAGGACCTTGAGTGCTTTGCTGCTGCTTCACCTCATTTCGTGTCCATGCTGCTTGCCCCTGAGGGAGACCCGGATGCACTAGACATCCCGACCCCGCGCTCTTACGCAGAGGCGATAGAGGGTCCCTACTCCTCCCAGTGGCAGGCAGCCATGGACGCAGAGATGGCTTCCTGGAAGTCCACAGGCACCTACGTCGACGAGGTTCCCCCACCTGGGGCGAACATCGTCAGTGGCATGTGGATCTTCAGGGTGAAGCGGCCGCCGGGTTCTCCGCCTGCCTTCAAGGCGCGTTATGTTGCACGTGGCTTCAGTCAGCGACAGGGAGTTGACTTCTTTCAGACCTTCTCCCCTACCCCGAAGATGACCACTCTTCGGGTACTGCTGCACGTTGCTGCTCAGCGTGACTACGAGCTCCACTCGCTTGACTTCAGCACAGCCTTCCTACAGGGCAGCTTGCACGAGGAGATCTGGCTGCGCCGCCCACCTGGCTTCACTGGGTCGTTTCCTGCTGGTACCCAGTGGAGCCTCCGGCGGCCAGTCTACGGTCTCCGCCAGGCGCCCCGTGAGTGGCACGACACGCTCAGGACGACTCTTGCTGCTCTTGGTTTTGCTCCTTCCATTGCTGACCCTTCTCTGTTTCTACGCACTGACGCTACTCTGCCGCCGTTCTACGTTCTTGTGTACGTAGACGACCTTGTCTTTGCTACTGCTGACACGGAGGCACTCGCCCACGTGAAGTCCGAGCTGCAGAAGAGACACACGTGCACAGACCTGGGTGAGCTCACAAGCTATCTTGGCTTGCGGATCACCCGGGACAGAGCACAGCGCACCATTACCTTGACTCAGTCACACATGATGCAGCAGGTCCTTCAGCGCTTCGGCTTCACCTACTCCTCGCCACAGTCCACTCCTCTGCCTACCGGTCACTCGCTCTCAGCTCCACCTTCGGACGAGTCCGTAGAGCCGAGTGGCCCATATCCAGAGCTTGTGGGCTGCCTCATGTACCTGATGACTTGCACACGACCTGACCTCGCATACCCTCTCAGCCTTCTGGCTCGCTACGTGGCTCCCGGCAGGCACCGAAAGGTGCACTGGGATGCTGCGAAGAGGGTGTTGCGATACTTGTGCAGTACATCGGGCATGGGGCTCGTGCTTGGAGGACGGGCTCGAGTTGTCCTCACTGGTCACGCTGACGCCTCCTGGGTTGACGACTTGGCTACGTTGCGGTCGTCACAGGGTTACTCCTTCAGCCTTGGCTCCGGTTCTGTCTCCTGGCGGTCTACCCGCTCTTCTTCTGTTCTCAGCTCCAGTTGTGAGGCTGAGATCTACGCTGGGGCCATGGCTGCACAGGAGCTTCGCTGGCTCACCTACCTGCTGACCGACTTGGGAGAGGCGCCTCGTTCTCCTCCAGTTCTGTACGTCGACAACAAGGCCATGCTGGCCTTGTGTCAGGAGCACAGACTGGAGCACAGAACGAAGCACATTCCTCTGCGCTACTTCCTTGCTCGAGAGTTGCAGCAGCGTGGCCAGCTTCGTCTTGCTTACGTGGCCTCTCAGGCCAACACTGCTGATGTCTTCACCAAGGCACTTCAGCCTTGTGATCATCAGCGTTTCTGTACTGTGTTAGGCCTTGTACCTACTGTGCCTCACTTGTTGACTTCTTGACTCTGCTTGTACTGTACTCTATATACTTATACCTGCATGCTTACACTTACTAGGTTGTGTTCACTGTATTGTTTGCTTTCCTTTATATAACTCTGCATGTGAACTGGCCTTCTGGCCCTTTGCTTGTGCTCAGACTGTGTGGTGACTTTGTGATCCACCCTGAGTTTGCTTTGTCTTTCTTGACTGGTCTTGTGACCCTTTGTTCTCCCCCACTTTGCCTATGGGGGTGTGTCAAACATATATTTACTATAGTCGGTCTAGGCTGTAGTGGGGTAGTCCTTAGAGGGTACAACACTTATGTGTTTCCTACTTGTACCCTTCTCATTTCCTAATTCAATCATTCTTTCGTCTATCATTCTCACAGTTTGCTCCTGTGGTGAAGCCGACGACGCTGAAAACCCTACTCGCGGGTGCTGCCATCAAAGGATGGGTGGTGAAACAAATGGACGTGACAACCGCGTTCCTCAACGGCATTCTCGAAGAAGAGATTTTCATGGCGCAGCCAGAGGGGTTTGATGATGGCAGTGGCAGAGTGTGGAAGCTAAAGAAGGCGCTCTATGGGCTCAAGCAAGCCCCTAGGCAGTGGTACTTGAAGCTGCGTGAAGTCTTGGAGGAGATCGGGTTCACTCCCTCATCTGCCGATCATTCCTTGTTCATGCTTCGCGAGGGGGAGCAGAGGAGTTTCATGGTGGTTTATGTGGATGACATCCTCATTTTCTCACCCTCCTCTGACCTTGTGAAGGAGGTGATGCTGAAACTTCAAGACAAGTTCAAGTGCAAGGCCCTTGGTGACGTGAGCTTCTACCTCGGGCTTCACATTGAACGCGATGTGGAGAAGCGGTGCATGTGGGTGCATCAACGAAAGTACCTGGAGGCATTGGCTGCCAACTTTGGGCAGAGTGAAGGTCATGTGGCTACACCCTTTCCCTCTGGGTTCAAGTGTGTGAAAGGACCAGAGGAGGAGAGCGTTGGTGAAGAGGAGAGGCGCCGTTTTCACTCGTTGGTGGGCAGCCTCATGTACGCGGCGGTAAACACCCGACCGGACGTCGCGTTTGCTACCGGACGTCGCGTTTGCTACTAGACACTTGGCTAGGGTTGTTCAATGCCCTAACGAGGAGCAGGTAGCAGCTGGAATGAGGGTGGCCAAGTATCTTGGCCAAACACCGACCGTTGGGCTGCAATACTCGGCGGCGGCGCAAAGGCGCCAAAAGGGCGCGGATGGTGTTGAACCCGGGCGTTTGTTCCTCACCGCATTCTCGGATGCTTCTTATGCATCGGAACCAGAGGACATGACAAGTGTTGGAGGGTTCATTTGCTGTGTTGGTGGAGGCCCAACTGCAGAGCAAGAAGTAGGTGGATCAACCATTGAGCTCGGTGGAGTCCGAGTACATGGCACTCTTCCGTGCCGTACGGGAGATTGTGTGGCAGCAGCGTTTGCTGGCTGAATTGGGGGAGGAGCAGCAACGACCTACCCCACTCTACTGTGACAGCAAGGGTGCCATTGCTCTTGCTAAGAACCCTGTGTTGCATGGCCTCACCAACCACATGAGGGTGAAGTGGCATTGGACGAGGAGCATGGTGGCCGCGGGTGAAGTTGAGTTGTACTACGTGAAGAGGACAAGGCAGCCAGCTGACATGATGACCAAGAGGCTGGTGGAGCAGCAGCATTGGAAGTGTTGCAAGCTGGCTGGGATGGCTCTGAACTGAGAGATTAAGATCCTAAGGCCAACAATCCGAGGGGGAGTTTGTTGGTGCAACCCTACGGTTTGCATTCGGCTTGTTGTCTGTGTGCGTGCATGCGTGTGTGCATGGAATGGTATGAGGGCATGAAATAATATATTTTTCATGCTTACAATAGTGTGTGAATGATGAAGTGTGATTTTGAATGTGTGTGTCGAGTCAATAGCGAGTTATCGCTAGTCGCGTGTCACGTCGTCGTTTGCGTGTCGTGTGCGGTTTTCTATTTTGTCGTGTGTGGAACGTTCGGCATGTCGCAGGTGTGCGCAGCAGACTTCCAAGAACTCAAGGAAGAATTTACCTTGAAGAAGCAGAGCCTTGGTTTCAAGAATCAAGTGATTTCGAAGCTCTCAAAAAGGGTAAACTTTAAGAGAGTGAGAATCGTTGCATTACTTTGTGTAGTGTAAAATTTCTCTTGGTGTAGGCCCTTGTGGAGGGTAGTTTCGAGACCCTTCGTGGTTGGGGACAGTGTGGCACTGTTCCACATCACTGTACCTCGGCTCTTGGGGTTTGTAGGAGCTGGGAGTCATTCCCAACTCGTAACTCTTCCTAATTTGTGTTCTAAGTCTATAGTGGCTGCCATAGTGCCGTTCGTTCAAACCAACGTTGCGTCCTCAATACTTGCTGAAATCGTGTGATTGAAATTGCCTATTGTAGGCGACATCAAGAAGCTGTGAACAGAACGCTATCAACGTTTGAAGCCGCTGTGCAGAAATCCGACTGTGCACTCTATCTTTCGTTTTAGGCACATTCAAGCCTATTGTGACTATAACACCGCCGGATACGGGAGAACAGTGGAGGAGCGGGCAAGAACTGGGCCCCCTGAGGGGTCAGCCAGTCTGACCGGTACAGGTGCAGAGAGAGGAGAGCGGGTGGTGTTGTCGCGAAAGAAACAGCGGGAAGCACCTGAGTCAAGCGTAAAGGTGTGCAAGGCCTCAGCAGGCGTAGTACCAGGGAGAGCAGACTCACTAACACCTAGAGCAGCAGCCTCTATACCTGGGTCGGCGGCACACACAAGTAACAGTCACCCTCAGCACTAACAGACAAGGCATACATAGCAGCAAGGATAGCATCATAGTTAAGATCAAAGATAGCAACTCCAGACCTAAGCAGCTCGGCCCAGCGGGGGGCGCTCGGCCTTGTCACCTAACTCTGCACGCCAAGCATCGTCTAGGCGGGAGAAGCAGCGGTGCTGAGTGTGAGGCTTCCTACATGTCTGACCAGCATGGTCACCCGTGCGAATGACATACGGGCAGCTAACACTACCCCCAGACGCCCCACGCTGAAAAAACCACTCACGAAGCTGCTGGGGCGAAGTGGTCTCGCTCCGACGCTGCTGCTGCTGCCGCTGGCCACCGCCAGAACCTCCCCTCTAAACAACTTCACCCCGACTGCCACCACTCCCACTGCCGCCACTACCGCCACTACCGCCACTCCCACCGTTGCAACCACCGCCGCCACCAAAGCCCCCACTCCCGCCACCACTCCCACTGCTGCCACCACCTCCACTACCTCAACCACCTCCACTGCCGCCCCTACTACCACCCCCGCTGCCACCTCCACTACTCCTGCCACCCTTGCCCTTGCTGCTGGGGCGCTTCCCACTAGCAGAAACAGCCCCGACATCCTCAGCACCAAGGACGTTAGCAGCAGCAGTAGAGGCGTAGGAGGGGGCAAGGGGGGAGGGGGAACACCCCTCAAAGAAGGGCGTGCGAGGAGTGCCACAAGCGGCACCTACAGCAAATACACTAGTCTCAACTGCAAGGAGGTGCTGCTCGAGCAGGTCAACAGTGAGGTATGTGGGGTCAAGAGCGAGAAAGTGGTCCCTGACAGCGCGAAGAGAGTGAGGGAGGCGGGTGACTATGAAAAACACAGTGATGTACATCGGGGGCGGGTTCCTGTCAAGGAACTCAGCTGGGAGGGCAGCGCGGTAGCGAGCGTCGATAGTGCGAAGGTGGGTAACGAGGTCCTCTACTATGGCAAAGGCGGATATTTTCGGGAAACAGGTAGGGCAGTATAAGACGGCCTAGAGCAGCAGTGGCAAGGGAAGAGTAACGGGCGACTACAGCGTCGTACAGTGCTTTAGCCATCTTGTGCTGTCCGAAGTGAGCGCATTCGGCTAACGGCAGGTGGTTGCAAATGGCTAAGCGAGCAGCAGCGTCACGGGTAAGCCATTGTGAGCGAGTCGCACTCTCAGCTGTGGCGGGAGGGGCGAGAGAGGCTCCAGACGTGTGGTCAAACAACGAAACGCTGTCTCTAGAGTTGCTCAGTAGGTACAGCTGTAAGTCGTCGAGCCACGTGTCGAACTGGATCGGACGGACCTCATGATCGAACGTGAGAACACGGAGAGAAGCCATAGCGGGCAGAGCAGGGTGGCGCGCTACTAGCAGAGCAGCACGCAGGCAGAGCAGGGTGGCCAGCAGCAGGGCGGGCAGGAGCCGGGCGGTGCAAGCAGCAAGGGGGGGGGGGTCGGCAAGCGGGCCGCAAGGGGCGGCGAGCGGGCTGCAAGTGGCGGCGCGCAGGCTGCAAGAGGGGCGGCTCGCGGGCTGCAAGGGGCGGCAAGCGAGCCGCAGGGGCGGCGAGCTGTCCACAGACAAGTGGCGGGCGGGCTGCAGGGGCGGTGGTTTGGCGGCAAGTGGGCGGCGCGCGGGCTGCAGGGGCGGCGGGCGGGCCGCAAGCGGGCGGCGCGCGGGCTGCAGAGGGCGGCGAGCGGGCCGCAGGCAAGCGGCGAGCAGGCGGCAGGGGCGGCACGCTGGGCTATAGGGGCGGCGCGCGGGGCTGCAGAGGCAGCGTGTGGGGCTGCAGAGGCGGCGCGCAGGCTACAGGGGGGGCGCGCGGAGCTACAGGGGCGGCGCGCGAGGCTGCAGAGGCAGTGCGCGGGGTTGCAGGGGCGGCGCGCGGGCTGCAGAGGCGGCGCGCGGGGCTGCAGGGGCGGCGCGCGAGGCTGCAGAGGCAGCGCGCGGGGCTGCAGGGGTGGCGCGTGGGCTGCAGGGGCGGCGCGCGGGGCTGCAGAGGGCGGCGCGTGGGCCTGCAGGGCGGCGCGCTGTTAGGGCAGGGCAGTGAGTGGGGCAGCTTTGTGGTGGGCCCTAAGAAAAAACGGTCCTAGGGAAGGACCTGCTCTGAAACCATGTCAGAAGAATGAACGAGAATGAATGCATTGAACAGAAGTTGGGTACAAGTACTAACCCTAATTGGGTTGTACCCCTTATGGGCGACCCCACTATAGCCAACACAAAGTAAGCAATATAACATTTTGACATTGACTATCTGCGACTGTTGACCTTCAAGTGACTCTCGAGTTGCCGCGTGCTCTATACGAGCTTAACGCGATAGTAGCACAGGTGCGATGCCTCGTTATGAAGCGATGCGCTAAGTGAATCCTTCAAGAATGTTATCATAACCATCGGTTATTCCAACACTCCCTTCATTCCTGAAGGTGAGCCACATGAGATTTCTTAGAGATCCCGCAGAGGTCGGCGCAGTGCTGGAACACTTGACGTGGCAGTTTCTTTGTCAGGAAATCAGCTGCCATGTTACCAGTTGGGCAATACGATAGTTTGACTTTGCCCTTGTCGATCTCGTCTTTGACGAAGAAGTAACGGAGTGCGATGTGCTTCATGCGGTTCACGAAGCTGGGCTTGTTCATGATTTTGATCGCGATCTGATTGTCGCAGAGTAACGTGAAGTGCCCGTTCATTGTCACTTTTGTTTCTTAAAGGAGCTCTATCAGGTACAGCCCTTCGCAAATAGCTGCGCTGGCGGCGATGAACTCAGCTTCGGCTGACGATAGAGTGATGAGCTCCTGCTTCTGGGAGTTCCAAGAGATGAATCAGCAGGTTGGAGTTGAAAAATGAAGCATGTGCAGGAGCGTCTGTTGTCAACATCTCCCGCATGGTCCGTGTCTACGTAGCCGTGAAGCTATAGGGTAGTTGTTAAGGTAGCCACGTAGGTGAGTCTGACGTTGGGAGTAGAAACGAATTATTGGAGTGCTCGGCGTAGGTCTAGCAGATTCTCTGCTTCAGGTTGGCGCATGTATTGTGCAAGCTGGCTTATGACGTAGGAGAGATCTGGCCGGCATGTGACGGCGGCGAACAGGAGACACCTCAGCTGCTGCTGATAGAGCTGGTGATATTTGATGGAGAGCGGTGTGGTGTCAGGTTCGTGAGTAGAAGGAGTGCGAAAGGGGATGGTGAGGTTGACCGGGGCGTGTGCGAATTTCTTCGCAAGTGTTTCCGCGTACTTAGCGGCGGACAGATGGATGGAGGTGGCGGACTGGGTATTTTAGAGACCCGGGAATTGCGTGACGTTTTGGTTGTTGTGGCGAGGAGGGCCGTGCTTATCTCGCAATGAGGTGGGATGTGTGAGTGGTCGGCAGCCTATACACTAAGCAGCCAATACACCCAGCAGCCAATCCACTCAGCAGCTAATACACTCAGTAGCCAATATACTCAGCAGCCAATATCTTCAGCCTGCGAGGGAGAGGTTCTTTGACCGATACAGTACTATTCAGTACAAGCACTACAAGAAAGGGCTGTAACCTGTTTTGGTATTTTTGCCCAGCTCTTGCTCTCCCATCCCTTATTTTGTTCTCGTCCCAACTCTTATCCTCACAGGCTGAGGATGTTTGCGAACGAGGATTCGAGTGTGGGAGCATGGATGCTCGCCTTTAACGTGTCACATAAGAAAGCCATGTCTCTCTACCAGCCAAGATGCGTGCCCTCTGCTGTGGCTGTTTAAGATTTCAGATGTTCCAGCTTCTGCAATCCCGATGTTCGAAGGAGCTACATAAAAACCCTGCTTACATAGGGAAACTGCCAGTTTAAAGCGCGAGTATATTATGGTTACACTTTTTGATTGGGTTATCCTTCACAGCCCTGGGAGATCAACTAGCAACCATGGGCTCTGGTTGACGTGTGCTAGATACGGTACTAATAAGAATGGGATGATCACCCATCTGGTGCATTGTACATAAAGATCATTTTTATTGTGTTGATATATTTACCAATACCATGTAAACCTTCAAGCTAGACTATCGTTTATCGTGCTCAGCTAATGTTTGGAGTGGTGGGATGCGTTTTGGGTGGCCGCCTGCACAATTGAAAGACTTGGTGGGTGGGATGCGTTTTGGTTCGACATTAGGGCGTGTGACCATTTTGCACACGACGGTTCATTATTCGGACCGTCTGTTCAAAATAGTGGTAACTTCTGTCGCTAATATTCGGGTAGGGTTTTGCATATAACCCTGCGACATCATAATCACAACATAACCGTTTGGAACTTTTTGCTGAAAAGAGAGGGAACCGTGCAATTGATCGGTTACGGTTCGTCATATACGGACTGCTCGGATTTAGCAACTTGTGGTTGGCGCGCGAAAACACACTGACATTGGGGCCATTTTCAGGTGCAATCTACCCTTGTTAGGGGATATATTCAGCTGCGAACCATGTCATTGTGTAGGTACGAACACCAGATTCTTTTTTAGAAGTTGTTGTCGATAATTCCTTTTCATCCGAGATCCGCTTCGAAATAACACAAACAGTCTGAATCAAAAGCGATTTCGGATCACGCCAAGCTAAATTCGAATGGCCACGTTATATTTGCCCAATTTTGATGATAAATTCTGCTTCGCACCAGGAGTTTATAAAATAGTTCTTACGCTGGATCAGATGTACAATTGACGTAGGTGATGGAAGCTGCGCAGGGCAAATCGACATTTTGTGTCAACGTTACGAACGAGAATGAATGAACTAGCAAAGAGTTGGGTACAAGTGCTAACCCTAATTGGGTTGTACCCCTTATGGGCTACTCCACTACAACCTACTAACCCTAATTGGGTTGTACCCCTTATGGGCTAATCCACTATAACCTACACAATGTAAGCCAGATATGAGTTTGACACACCCCCATAGGCAAAGTGGGGGAGAACAAGTGGTTATAAGACCAGTCAAGAAAAGCAAAGCAAGCTCAGGGTGGATCACAAAGTCACCACACAGTCCGAGCACAAGCAAAGGGCCACAAGGCCAGTTCACATGCAGAGTTATATAAAGAGAACAAACAATACCGTGATCATAGCATAGAAAGTGTAAGCATGCAGGTATATATATAGATCACAGTACAAGCAGAGTCAAGCAGTAAGCAAGTGAGGCAAAGTAGGCACAAGGCCTAACACAGTAGAGAAGCGCTGATGATCACAAGGCGGAAGTGCCTTGGTGAATACATCAGCAGTGTTGGCCCTAGTGGCCACGTACGCAAGATAAAGCTGGCCACGCTGCTGCAACTCTCGAGCAAGAGAGTATCGCAGAGCGAAATGCTTCATTCAGTGCTCCAGTTTGTGCTCCTGACACAAGGCAATCATGGCCTTGTTGTCTACATACAGAACTGGAGGCAAACGAGGCTGCACTCCCAAGTCCATCAGCAGGTAGGTGAGCCAGCGTAGCTCCTGTGCAGCCATGGCTCCTGCGTAGATCTCAGCCTCACAACTGGAGCTGAGAACCGAAGACGAGCGGGTAGACCGCCAGGAGACAGAGCCGGAACCGAGGCTGAAGGTGTAACCCTGTGACGACCGCTGCGTAGCTGAGTCGTCAGCCCAAGAAGCGTCTGCGTGACCAGTGAGGACAACTGGACCACGTCCTCCAAGCACAAGCCCCATGCCCGACGTACTGCACAAGTAGCGCAGTACCCTCTTCGCAGCATCCTAGTGCACCTTTCGGTGCCTATCGGGAGCCACGTAGCGAGCCAAGAGGCTGAGTGGGTACGCGAGGTCAGGTCGAGTGCACGTCATCAGGTACATGAGGCAACCCACAAGCTCTGGGTACGGACCACTCGGCTCTACGGACTCGTCCGAAGGTGGAGCTGAGAGTGAGTGGCTGGTAGACAGAGGAGTAGGCTGTGGCGAGGAGAACTGGAAGCCGAAGCGCTGAAGGACCTGGTGCACCATGTGTGACTGAGTCAGGGTGATGGTGCGCCGTGCTCTGTCCCGGGTGATCTCCAAGCCAAGATAGCTACGCAGTTCACCCAGGTCAGTGCAGGTGTGTCTATTCTGCAGCTCCAACTTCACAAGAGTCAGTGCCTCGGTGTCAGCAGTGGGAAAGACCAGGTCGTCGACGTAGACGAGGACGTAGAACGGCGGCAGCGAGGTGTCGGTGCGTAGAAACAGCGACGGGTCAGCAGTAGAAGGAGCAAACCCAAGAGCCGCAAGTGTAGTCCTCAGTGTGTCGTGCCACTTGCGAGGCGCCTGGCGGAGACCTTAGACTGGCCGGCGGAGGCTCCACTGGGTACCTGCAGGAAACGACCCTGTGAAGCCAGGTGGGCGGCGCAGCCAGATCTCCTCGTGCAGGCTGCCCTACAAGAAAGCTGTGCTAAATTCCAGAGAGTGCAACTCGTAGTCACGCTGAGCAGTGATGTGCAGCAACACCCGAAGAGTAGTCATCTTCCGGGTGGGGGAGAAGGTCTGGAAGTAGTCAACCCCCTGTCACTGATTGAAGCCTCGAGCAACGTAGCGCGCCTTGAAGGCAGGCGGAGAACCCGACGGCCGCTTCACCCTGAAAATCCACATGCCATCGACTATGTTCGCCCCAGGTGGGGGAACCTCGTCGACGTAAGTGCCTGTGGACTTCCAGGATGCCATATCAGCATCCATGGCTACCTGCCACTGAGAGGAGTAAGGACCCGTAATCGCCTCTGCGTAAGAGCGCGGGGTCGGGATGTCTGGTGCATTCGGATCTCCCTCAGGGGCAAGCAGCATGGAAGCGAAACGAGGTACAGCAGCTGCAAGACACTCAAAGTCCTCCTGCCTGTCCTCAAGGACGTCCGTGCCAAGAGCACATTCACCGCCGACGGACTGAGGACTGGCAGACACAGACTTAGCAGACTCAGCAACAAGAGCAGTGGCGTAGTCTAGACGACAGGCAGCAGCAAAGTCAAGCAGCTCATCAACGAGAGCAGACGCAGCATAAGACTCAAAGGAAGGGTCAGTGACTGCAATGGCGAGGAGACAAGCGATAGTGGGACTGGCAGCACGAGCGCGGTCAGACTTAGGGTCAGGGACCTCAGGAAGAGAGGACTCAGGAGGAGCATGCAGAGGATCACGCAGTGGAACAGAGGAAGGACGGAGTGCCATAGCGTGGGTGCCAGGTACAAGAGGAGGACGCGAACGAGGAACGCGACGAGCAGTGCGAACAGGCGAGACAGGACAAGACGCAGGCTCACGACGCTCTGTAAGACTGCCGTACTGCTCAGTGTAAGGAGAAGGAGCAGGCAGTGGGGAGGGTGACAGTAATGGCGGCTGCAACTGGTCAGGCGGTGGACACAGGAGGGGAGGATTAAAGCTAGTAGAAGACAGGACACCAAGAACCTGCTGAATCAGGGGAACGAAGTACGGTCGCGGCCGCACAGTGCCTCCAGCACCTCCAGCTCCAGAGTCAACAGCTCCAGCTCCTGCAGCGCCAGCGCCTCCCGCACCAGCGCCTCCAACTCCAGCTCCTCCTGCGCCAGTGCCTCCAACTCCAGCTCCTCCAGGCTCTGTAGGGTCTCCAGCTCTAGCGCTCCCAGCACCACCAGTCCCGGCAGCTCCAGCACCCCTGGTACGAGCACTTCCAAGACCAGCAGTTGCAGTACCTATAGTACCACCAGCTCCAGCAGTAACTCCAGCACCTCCAGCTCCAGCGGCTCCAGCGCCTCCAGCTCTTGTAGCTCCACTCCGAAGGCGTGCACGCCGAACAAGCCACTCACGCAGCTGCTGCAGAGACAGGCGCGGCGAAGCACCAGCAGGACCTTCACACGAAGCAGCACCCCGAGGCTCAGCACCCCCAGACTCCGCACCCTCCTACTCAGCACCCCCAGGCTCAACACCCCCAGTCTCCGCACCCCCAGGCTCCTCACCCCCAGGCTCAGCACCCCCAGACGCAGCACCTAGAGCGCACCTGAGCTGACAGCTACCTGAACAGGCGCAGTACCAGGGAGAGGGTCTACCTGAGACACACCCGAGGGAGCAGGACCCTGGGGCGTGAGGGGGTCTACCGGAGGTGGACCGGGAGCAAGGAAGAGCGGCGGGGGCGGGGGAGGGGCAGAGCGGTAGGGGAAGAG
The DNA here is from genome assembly GCA_947471745.1 of Closterium sp. Naga37s-1. Classification (NCBI taxonomy): domain Eukaryota; kingdom Viridiplantae; phylum Streptophyta; class Zygnematophyceae; order Desmidiales; family Closteriaceae; genus Closterium; species Closterium sp. Naga37s-1. The sequence goes on from CANJKZ010000809.1 coordinate 826,642, forward strand.
ACGGTAGAAGGGAACCGACTCGTCAAACGTGACGTCCTGAGAAGGGAAGACAGGGCGCGAGGTGGGGTGGTAAAACTGCCAGCCAGGCGCGTCAGGGACAAAGCCAAGGAAGACGCAGTGGATAGCATGGGCGGAGAGCTTGTCCGCGGACGTATTGCGAACAAAGGCACGAGAGCCCCAGACCCGGAACACTGACGCATCGCCAACCTCCCCCGTCCAACGCAGTGTGGGCGAGGTCTTCGGCAAGGAGACACGGGGCCAGAGGTTCAACTGATGCGCAGCGTACCGGACCGCAAACGGCCACAGAAAATGGGGAGCAGCCGCATGGATCATGGAGGTATGAGCGACCTCCATGTCTAAGCCAATGTGTGTCAGAATATTATGCTCTAGCCTGTAGTGGGGTCCTCTATAGCGAGTACAATCCTTCTAGGGTTTGCTATTTGTATCCTCATTCTTGCTAGTGCAACCCTCCTTCTTCTTTTTAAACTTTCACATGCTATCAGAGCAGGTCGATCCCCTTGGATCGATCCTGTGGGTGGGCTCACCACCTCGTTGCTTCCGCTGCAACTTCCACTACTACCTTCTGTGCCGCACGCCCCGTGGCGTGCGGCAGTTTTTCTTCCCGCCGTGCGCCCCGAGGCGCGCGGCGGTTTTCTGCCCGCCGTGCGCCCCGTGGCGCGCGGCGGTTCTCTGCCCGCTGTGCGCCCCGAGGCGCGCGGCGGGCTTCTACCCCGTCACTCGCCGCGTCGCCCTCGGGAGGCGCTGCGACGGGCGACGGGGACCCGCGCGTCGCCCCCCGTCGCCCGTCGTGGCCTGCGCGCGGCCCGTACAGCCGGCGCGCGGCCCGTACGGGCTGCGCCAGGCCTGCGCGCGGCCCGTACGGGCTGCGCCAGACCCGCGCGCGGCCCGTACGGGCTGCGCCAGACCCGCGCGCGGCCCGTACGGGCTGCGCCAGGCCCGCGCGCGGCCCGTACGGGCTGCGCCAGGCCCGCGCGCGGCTCGGGCCGCCTGCGCGCGGTTCGGGAGGCTGTGCCAGGCCCGTGGGCGGCCCTTTCCTCGCTGCCCCTGCCCTCCCCGCTGTCCCCCGTGCTTCTGCTGGCGCCCCACCCCTCCTACAGCCCGTTCTCCTGAATTAGGGTTTGGGGGTGAGGGGTATGGGGGTGAAACTACTGTGTGCCGTTCCCTGCTCCTCCTCCTCCTCCGTCTCCCTGTGCTGCAGCTGCCGCTGAGGGGGGGTGGACTTGTTGGAGCCGTTGGAGTGGTGCTAAGGGGGGGTGAAGGGGGAGTGGAGCTAGCGGTGTAGCAGCGGGTGTATGTCAGGAGGGGTGGTACTGTTTGGGGGAGGTCGAGTGGAGGCAGCAGTCTTGTCGTCAGCAGCAGCAGCAGTCCGGAGGCTACAATCTCCGGTAGTCGCCAGTCGCCCGTGGGTCCGTTGCTCGTCTGCCGCTACTTTTAGCCGCGGGGCCAGTTACCCCAGTAGTCCGGAGCGTTGTTCCGGTAGCCACTGAGCCAGCAGCTCGTCTGTGTGTCTGCAGCGTCAGCAGTCGCCTCCCATCTTCTCTCCCCCACAGTCTCTCCTCCTCCTCACTTGCCCTCTGCGATAGCCTCTAGCTTTGCTCATAATTGTGAACTTTAAACTATTGCTTCTTGAACTTGTGCTCAGAATGTGTGGTGACATTGTGATCCACCCTGAGCTTGTACTGCTGTGCTTGCTCTGCTGATTACACCCCACTTTGGCTATGGGGGTGTGTCAGAATATTATGCTCTAGCCTGTAGTGGGGTGCTCTATAGCGAGTACAATCCTTCTAGGGTTTGCTATTTGTATCCTCATTCTTGCTAGTGCAACCCTCCTTCTTCTTTTTAAACTTTCACAATGTGGCGCTCAGCAATCCCATTTTGCTGAGGGGAGTCCGGAAGCGTGAACGACTGGAGAATGCCCTCCCCACGATAAAATTCCCACAAGAGGTCGGAGGAGAACTCACCACCTCGGTCAGAGTGCAGACGCAGGACAAGAAGGTCCTGGCCGAACCGCTCGCGGAGCTGGAGACGTACTGTGCGGATCCAAGGGATCAAGAGATCAGAGACCTCACCCTTTCAGCGCAAGGGGAAGACCGTGGTGTACCGCGTGTAGTCGTCAACTACCAGCAGAAAGTAGCGCTCGCGGCCCTGTCCACTGACGCGGGCTGGGCCCCACACGCCCATGTGGAGAGTCTGCAGGGGAGCAGTCGTCGGGGGAAACGAGGAGGAGTGAGGAGCGGCGCGCTGCCGCCCCTCGACGCAAGGAAGGCAGGGCGGGGCAGGCGAGGGCGGAAGGAGAGGCAGAGACCTGGGTAGACCAGAGACGAGACGACGGGAGTGCATGCCACGAACGGAATGCCGATTTGCTCTGCACAGGTTCCTGTCACCTGCGTCAACTGTACAGTTGATCCAGCATAAGAACTCTTTCGTAAAACTCCTGGAAGCAGAAGTTATAATCGAAATTGGGCAAATATGAGGTGACCATTCAATTTTTGTTTGGCGTGATCAGAAATCGCTTTTGATTCAGACTATTTTTTTTATTTCAAATCGGATCTCGGATGAAAAGGGATTATCAACAGCAATTCCTTAGAATGAATCTGGTGTTCTGCACAATTACATGGTTCGCACCTGAATAATTTTCCCTGACATGTCGAAGCAGGCGACAATGCCAACTATATAGGGACGGGTGACGTCAGCACATGCCGCCCCACAGATCCTGGCATAGAGGGATTTGGGGGAAAGTCCAAAAACCCTTCAAATCCCTCGGGTCACCCTGAAAATCCCTCCTGACCTGGCAAAAAATCCCTCCGAATCCCTCCATTTCAATGTTGGATTCTTACGCGCATATATATGTCAGCCGTACTGTTGCAATTTCGGGGACATTTATCGAGCACTGCTCGACGTTCATTGGCCAATTGCCGTCGAGCACCGTGCACCCACGACAAGACGAGTTACAGCGCCTGACGGCGCCATCGACGTTGCTTGACAAGCTGCGCTGTCGGTCGACGTGAGTGGTAACAGGTTTTGCAACCGGCCGATGGTCACAATCGACGGCGCCGTCAATTGCGGTCGACCGATCACTTTGACGGTCGAGCGAGACGTCGCTGTCGGACGAGCGACGGGTTACGTGAGTCGCCATCAAATGGGTCACGTCAACAGATGATGGCCACGTCAAAGGCCAAGGCCTTGTGGTCATCTGTAAGGGAAGGGTTATCAACATTACTACGGTATAAATGAAATCCTAAACTGGTAGCAGCAGTAACATCGTTTTTGTCTGTTAGGCCAACGGTACAGCAATGAGAGCTTTCGGGTAGGCACTGATGGAGAACGATCCGTCGAGGACAATGCCTTTCCGGCAGGCAGCGATAGGACCGCTACCTGTCGATGTTGAAACCATCTCGACACGACCCCCTAGGACATCACAAGCCATATCAGGCTCGATTTTGTTATTTTCGACGTCACGAGCCATACCGGGCTCGACAGCTCCAACCTCGATGTCAGGAGCCATACCGGGCTCAACAGCACCACACTCGACGTCACGAGCTATACCGGTATCAACAGCACCACCCTCGACGTCACGAGCCATACCGGTAGTGGTTCAGCCGGTTGCGACGGACCAACGCTCGACGGACCGTGCCGTCAATGTCGAAGTGGGGGGGGCACCGACCGAAGTCCCTTCGACGGCGCAATCCATACCAGTAGAAATAGAACCTATTTCGACAACAACCCCTCCCTCAATACCGGAAGTGACAAACCAGCCATCATCGGCACCACACCGTTCAACAACACCAACGGAACCATGTGCCGCTGTCCCAAGATCGACTGGTGGGTGACGTAGGAGAAGGGGTATAGGTGTTCCGGCTGAGGTTAGGTCACTACCCCCAGCCGGTACATCCGCTTCACGAGCCACTCCCGCCGCGCCTATGCGCTCATCGAAAAGACCCAGCAAAGCGGACTTAGCCAACCACGTCACTGCAAAGACAAATAATGACGACGATGAGCCAGGAGAACAGCCCGAGGCGGACGATATCGAAGAGGTGGACCCTTTGCGCCCTGTCGCGGAAAATATATCAGAAGAGGAGGCTGCCCACATTCTCGGTGACGAACAGGGCGAAGAAAATCCGTACTTGGCGACGGGAACACTCAAAAGTGCGATTCACCGTTGTCAGCTTCCGCTGCTGGGAATCGACCAGGATTCCACTCGGCCAAACTATGTCTCGGGTTTCATGCATTTCAAGGCTTGGGCTTGTGCAACCCTGGCGCTCGGAAAAAACAACGGAGTGCCGGTCAAGGAGCAGGTGATCAACAAGGATGAGGTCGGGAGAGAGATTGGCAAGGATTTAGGGAAGGGGTGGAGGGCGGCGCTCCGTAACGAGGAGCACCTGCATGGGCCTTGGACGTCGAAATGGCGCTTTCGGGCTTACGTCGAGTACATGTCGACGGAAACGGACGAACAGGCAGCTTCCTTAGATACCGGGCAGACCAAAGTAGCGGGACGGAAGCCGAAAAAATGCACCCCACCGATGATGCTGGCACGCCTAACTGCGTTAGGGTGCTTGTGCAAAGTAGAGGCCATACTCTTCGACGAACCACTCACAAAACCCATGGATGACATCACCGAGGCTAGGCAGTTGCTAGCGGTCAAGCTGTGACAGCTGCACGACTATCACTTTGAGTAATTACGCTTCCCTACCCCGTCGGCTACAACTTCTCACTCACTTTCTCACTTATGAATTGCTATATCTGCCCACTCAATACAGGAGGTGCGTCGACCCACACCGGGGCTCGCTCGACGATGTCTACACGGAGGAGCAGTTCCGCATTCTTGGTCCAGACATCCTGCCGCACTGGGCCAAGGTGTACTTCAGGTCGTCGATGGCGTACCCCAGTCTGTCGCTGTGGAAGGCCTTGGCTGTGAGGGTGATGATTTTGATGGCGCATCACATGCTGAGTAGGGGGATCAGCATCCGTGAGATCCGCTACTGCAACATGTTCACTCACGTCATTCTGCCCATCGCGAACAGCCCAGGGGAATCGTCGATCCTCGTTCTCGTGGTCGCCTATCGCAATTCGAAGACCGTCAAAGACAACAAGCTCGGCCACCTGTACCTGACTCGACACATGGAATTCCAGCAGGGCGACTTTGGAGCAGTTTTCCTCTGGCTACAATTCCTTTTCGACCTCGTGCCGCTCTACTACAACAACGCAAATATCGTGCCCCCCTTGAATTTTTTGGACCCAAAGGCCTTGTCGAAGAAGCATCTGTTCTTCGCCCTCTTCGACAAAGAGAAGGCAGAGATGCCGTACCCGACGCACAACAAATGGGTGACTTGGGCGATGAATAGCACAGTGTGGATCCTGTCGAAAGTCGCGCACATCTTTCGACGGTCTGCGGCACAGATCCTTGCGGACAAGAACTTAAACCTCGACACCATCGTACAGCTGGGTCAATGGGACATGAGCGAGATGCGCAGGTCATACGTCATAGGCATCCCACGCCCGGCCATCCAGGTGCAAGCGGGTTTCTCGGAGGAACTGGGCGACTATTAGATTGGAAGATCGAAGACCAAAGTGTCAAACTTATATCTGCTATGGTCTATTTAGGCTGTAGTGGGGTAGCTCTTAGTGGGTACAACACTTATGTGTTTCCTATATGTACCCATCTCATTTCTAGTTCATTCATTCTTTCGTCTATCATTCTCACATGGTATAGAGCTAGTTTCGAGATTTTTTAAAAAGGGCCCACCACTGAAATTTCTCCCCTGCCTACTTGCCGCGCGCTTCGCGCCTTCCCTTCGAGGCCCGTCACGGCCCCTGCGCCCGCCCTTAGAGCCTGCGCCCGCCCCGTAAGGCCCCTTAAGGCCTCGTTAGGCCCCGTAAGGCCCCTTTAGGCCCCGTTTAGGGCGCGGTTTAAGGCCCCGTAAGGCCCCGTTATGCCCCGTAAGGCCCCGTAAGGCCCCGTCAGGCCCCGTTCGGTCACGTGGGCGAGTCCAGCAGTGTCAGCTGTAGCGAACACCAAGTCGTCGACGTACACGAGGATGTAGAACGGCGGCAGCAAAGTGTCGGTGCGAAGAAACAGCGACGGGTCAACAGTGGAAGGAGCAAACCCAAGAGCCGCAAGCGTAGTCCTCAGTGTGTCGTGCCACTCACGTGGCGCCTGGCGGAGACCGTAGACTGGCCGCCGGAGGCTCCACTGGGTACCAGGAGGAAACGACCCAGTGAAGCCAGGTGGGCGGCGCAGCCAGATCTCCTCGTGCAGACTGCCCTGTAGGAAAGCAGTGCTGAAGTCGAGGGAGTGAAGCTCGTAGTCACGCTGGGCAGCAACGTGCAGCAGAACCCGAAGAGTGGTCATCTTCGGGGTCGGGGAGAAGGTCTGAAAGTAGTCAACTCCCTGCCGCTGACTGAAGCCTCGAGCCACGTAACGCGCCTTGAAGACAGGCGGAGAACCCGGCGGCCGCTTCACCCTGAAAATCCACATGCCACTGACGATGTTCACCCCAGGTGGGGGAACCTCGTCAACGTAGGTGCCTGTGGACTTCCAGGAAGCCATCTCTGCATCCATGGCTGCCTGCCACTGAGAGGAGTAAGGACCCTCTATCGCCTCTGCGTAAGAGCGCGGGGTCGGGATGTCTGGTGCATCCGGGTCTCCCTCAGGGGCAAGCAGCGTGGACACGAGATGAGGTAAAGCAGCAGCAAAACACTGGAACTCCTCCTGTCGGTCCTCAAGGACGTCCGTGCTAAGAGCACACTCACCCCCGACGGACGGAGGACAGACAGACACAGACTCAGCAACAAGACTAGTGGCGTAGTCGAGACGAGAGTGAGCAGCAAAGTCGACAAGCTCGGTAACTAAGGCAGACGCAGCAGTGGACTCAAAGGAAGGGTCAGTGACAACAGTGGCGAGGAGACGCGTGACAGTAGGACTGGCAGCACGAAGGGAGTCAGACGCCGGGTCAGCAAGGGCAGGAAGAGAGGACTCTGGAGGAGACGGCAAAGGGACACACTGTGGCGCAGTGGAAGGACGCAGTGCCATCTGATGCGTGCCAGGGACTGCTGGAGGACGCGGACGTGGAACACGATGACTAGTGCGAGCAGTGCGAACAGGCGACGCAGGACGCGACTCAGGCTCACGACGCTCAGCAAGACCTCCAGTAGGACCAGCGTAGGGAGACGGAGCAGGTAGAGGGGAGGCCAGCTGTAACTGTGACTCGGACTGGACAGGCGGAGGACACGCTAAGGAAGGAGCAGGACTAGGAGAAGGCGGAAGACCAAGAACCTGCTCAAGGAGTGGAACGAAGTACGGCCGCGGCCGCGCAGGACCGACAGGACCAGCAGGGACAACACCAGTACCCCCAGCATCAGCTCCACCTCCAGCAGGACCACCAGCAGACACAGCCGCTCCGGCTCCAGTACCTCCAGTAGCACCCACTCCAGCAGCACCACCAGCTCCAGCACCAGGAGCACCAGCAGGCCCAGCAGCTCCAGTACCTCCAGTACGAGCACCTCCGGGACCCGTGGCTCCAGCACCCCCAGTAGAAGTAGAACCTCTAGTACCGGCTCCAGTAGCACCACCAGCTCCAGTACCTCCAGTAGCAGCAGAACCTCCAGCAGCGGCAGCACCTCCAGCTCCAGCAGCACGGCTCCAGCGGCGAGCAAACCACTCGCGCAGCTCCTGTGGAGAGGGAAGCTCCCGCCGGGACAACGCACCCGAAGGACCGCCAGGTCCAGCACCGGCAGGCTCCACACCCCCACTCCCAGCAGCCCCAGGCTCAGCACCCCCAAAAGTAGCACCCCCAGGCTCCGCACGCTCAGGCTCAGCACCCCCAGACCCAGCACCCCCAGGCTCCGCACCCCCAGGCTCAGCACCCCGAGACTCCGCACGCTCAGGCTCAGCACCCCCAGACGCAGCACCCCCAGGCTCAGCACGCTCAGGCTCAGCACCCCCAGACGCACCAGAGTCAGCAGCTACCTCGACAGGCTCGACTGCATCTACCTGGGACACACCTGAGGGGGCAGGACCCTGAGGGGGGAGGGGGTCTACCGGGGGGGGACCGGGCACGAGGAAGAGCGGCGGGGGGGGGAGGGGGGCAGTGCGGTAGGGGAAGAGATGGTAGTACGGAACCGACTCGTCAAACGTGACGTCCTAAGAGGATAGAACACGACGCGAGGTGGGGTGGTAAAACTGCCAACCAGGTGCGTCAGGGGGAAAGCCGAGGAAGACGCAAGGAACAGCACGGGAGGACAGCTTGTCCGCAGACAAGTCTCGAACGAAAGCTCGAGATCCCCAGACACGGAACGCAGACGCAAAACCAACCTTCCCCGTCCACCGCAGAGTAGGGGAGGTCTCTGGCAGGGAGACCCGGGGCTGAAGGTTGATCTGATGCGCCGCGTACTGAACCGCGAACGGCCACAGAAAATGGGGAGCAGCCGCATGGATCATGGACGTACGAGCGACATCCATGACCATGCCAATGCGGCGCTCAGCAATCCCATTTTGCTGTGGAGAGGCCGGAAGCGTGAACGTCTGGCGGATGCCCTCCGCACGACAGAAGGCTCGCAGAAGGTCGGAGGAAAACTCTCCGCCTCTGTCGGAGTGCAGACGCAGGACAGGAAAGTCCGAGCCGAAACGCTCTCTGAGCTGGAGACGAGCAACGCGGATCCAGTCGATCAACACCTCTGCGACCTCACCCTTGCTGCGCAAGGGGAAGACAGTGGTGTAACGCGAGTAGTCGTCAACCACCAGCTGGAAGTAACGCTCGTGACCCTGTCCACGGACGCGGGCTGGGCCCCACACGTCTATGTGAAGAGTCTGCAGCGGAGCCTCTGTGGGGGGAAACTCGGAGGAGTGAGGAGCGGCGCGCTGCCGCCCCTCGACGCAGGGAACGCAGGTAGGGGCAGGCCCCGGGGGAAGGGGAGGGAGGGACCGGGGGAGACCAGAGACAAGGACACGGGAGGCCATGCCTCGGAGACGAGGCAAGGAGGGGTGACCAAGTCGGTGGTGCCAGAGGAGGGTCTGGTGGGACAGGAGGCGACACGAGCAGGGGGCAGACTCAGGACCTGACCAAGACGCTGCAGCAAACACCTGACTCGACGCAGCTACCTGACCAGACGCAGCAACCGGAGGAGACTCTGTGGTCAGTGTGTACAGGCTCGACCCCGGTCGACGGGTAAACGTGGCCAAGTGGCGGCCCGTCTGAGCACACGTGCAGTGGGTCACTCGCTGACCTGCAGGTGTGAACTGGTCAACTCCGGCATCCTGAAGGTCAGCACCACTCACCAAGTTCGTGGAGAACGAGGGGAGGTAGAGACCAGACAGGGAGCCGGACGGGGCCGCCGGACACGGGAGGACAGTGGAGTAGCGAGCAAGGACAGGACCCTCAGAGGGGTCCGCCAGGGAGACCGCAACCGGCCGACTGAGCGGCGTAAGGGTGGTGCGGTCTCGAAAGAAGGAGCGGGAAGCACCCGAGTCGAGGGTGAAGGTGTGAAAGACCTGAGCCGACGCGGTACCTGAGAGAGCAGCCTCACCAGCACCTAGAGTAGCAGACTCACGAGTACCTGGAGCAGCAGACTCACGAGCACCTAGAGCAGCAGCCTCAATACCAAGGTCAGGCGGAACACACACGTAACAGTCACCCTCAGCACTAATAGACACAGCATACATGGCAGCAAGAATAGCATCAAAGTCAAGATCAAAGATAGCTACCCCCGACCTGAGCAGATCACTCCAACGAGGGATCTCAGTGGCGTCCGGGAACTGGGCACACCAGGCGTCCGTCAGGCGACCGAAGCAGCGCTGGGTGGCGTGCAGGTCGCCACACTGCTCTCCAGTGCGGTCGCCGGTGCGCAGGACGTAAGTACAGGGACCAGCACCTCCAGACCCCTGGCGCCCCGTGTACCACTCACGAAGCTGCTGGGGCGAAGGGGTCTCACGAGAGCGCTGCTGCTGCTGAGGTCCCCGCTGCACAGCTCCGCCTCTGCCAGCTCCACCTCTGCCGCCGCCGCCTCCGCCTCCTCCACCCCTCCCGCCACCGCCACTGCCGCCTCCACCTCCACTGCCGCCACCGAAGCCCCCACCTCTGCCACCACCCCCACCCCCACCCCCTCCTCCGCCTCCACCGCCACTACCGCCGCCCCCACCACCTCCTCCAGCTCCCTTGCCCCGCTTGCCCTTGCTGATGCGGCGCCTCTCACTAGGAGCAGACGCAGCGCTGACCGGCTCAGTGCCAACAAGGTCGACAGCAGCAGCAGAGGCAACAGAGGGCAAAAGAGGAACAGGGGAGCACCCCTCAAAGAAAGGGGTACGGGGGTCACCACAAGAGGCGCCTACAGCGGTAATACTAGTCTCTGCTGCAAGGAGGCGCTCCTCGAGGAGGTCGACAGTGAGGGTGGTAGGGCAAAGAGAGAGGAAGTGGTCCCTGACCGAGCGGAGAGTGTCAGGGAGTCGAGTGACTAGATAGTAGAGGGTGATGTACATGGGGGGGGGGTGCTGGGCGCAGAACTTAGCAGGAAGCGCAGCGCGGTAGCGAGTGTCACTAGTGCGGAGGTGCGTAATGAGGTCAGTGACTGTGGCAAAAGCAGCGAGGTCAGGTAACAGGTACGGTAGCATGAGGCGACTAAGCGCAGCAGTGGCAGGGGAGGAGTAGCGTGCAACTACTGCGTCGTACAGAGTCTTAGCACTCTTGTACTGACTAAAGTGCGCGCGCTCAGTAGACGGTAGGTGACTACGCACAGCAAGGCGGGCAGCAGCATCGCGCGTGAGCCACTGCGAGCGAACGGTACTGTCAGCATCAGCAGCAGGGGCAGTAGAGGCACCCGACGTAAGATCAAACAGGGAGAGACCATCCTTGCTATCGCACTGAAGGAAAAGCTGCAGATCATCTAGCCAGACATCAAAGTCAACCGCTCGACCCTCAGCATCAAAGGTGAGAAGACTAGGACTAGCCATGCTAGGAGCAGCAGCAGACTAGCAGCAGCAGTAGTGCAACTGAGCGAGGCAGGACAAAGCGACTCGGCAGGGCAATTAGCAAGGCAGTGCGGCTCGGCCGCGCGGCTCGGCCCGGCTAGGCTCTTACCAGGGGCGGAACGACAGGTCCGGGACTGGGTCGGGGCCGTGACAGGGCCGGGACAGGGTCGGGGCCGAGCAGGGTCCTGGACGGGGCAGAAACGGGGCCGGGACAGGGTCAGGGCCGGGGCAGGTCCGGGACAGGGTCGGGGCCGAGCAGGGTCCGGGACAGAGCAGCAACGGGGCCGGGACAGGGTCGGGGCCGGGGCAGGTCCGGGACGGGGTCGGGGCCGGGGCAGGTCCGGGACGGGGCCGAGGGAGGGCTGGGACAGGGTCGGGGCCGGGGCCAAGGCAGGTCCGGGACGGAGGCGAGGCCGGGACGGGACCGGGACGGGGCCCTTTAGGGGCGGCGTAGGGGCCGCGTAGGGGCGGCAGAGGGGCCTCGTCAGGGGCAGAGTAGGGGCCGCGTCAGGGGCGGCGTAGGGGCCGCTTCAGGGGCCGCGTAGGGGCCGTGTCAGGGGCCGCGTAGGGGCCGCGTAGGGGCCGCGTCAGGGGCCGCGTCAGGGGCCGCGTAGGGGCCGCGTAGGGGCCGCGTCAGGGGCCGCGTAGGGGCCGCGTCAGGGGCAACGTAGGGGCCGCGTCAGGGACGGGGCTGGGTCGGGCCGCGGCAGGGGTGGCGTAGGGGCCGCGTAGGGGCCGCGTCAGGGGCCGCGTAGGGGCCGCGTCAGGGGCCGCGTAAGGGCCGCGTCAGGGGCCGCGGAGGGGCCGCGTAGGGGCCGCGTCAGGGGCCGCGTAGGGGCCGCGTCAGGGGCCGCGTAGGGGCCGCGTCAGGGGCCGCGTAGGGGCCGCGTCAGGGACGGGTAGGGGGCGCGCTAGGGGCCGCGTAGGGGCCGCGTAGGGGCGCGCTAGGCGACAAAGGGGCCACGTAGGGGCCGCGAAAAAAAAAATTTAGGGCAGGGCGTTGGGCAGCTAAAAAATTATGGTGGGCCCTTAGGAAGGAACGGTCCCATGTGGGAACCCGCTCTATACCATGTGAGATTAACAACAGGAATGGATGAACTAGGAAAGTGTGAGATGCAAATCAGAAACCTGTACCCCTTAGAGTCTACCCCACTACAGCCTACATATGCTAAGGCATATATATCTGACACGTCAGGCTCCTTCAGGCCCAGTTAGAGGCCTCGTAAGACCCCGTTAGAGGCCCCGTAAGGCCCGTCAGGCCCCGTTATAGGCCCCGTCAGGCCCCGTTATAGGCCCCGCACAGCCCCGTTATCGACCCCGTACGGCCCCATTATAGGCCCCGTCAGGCCCCGTTATAGGCCCCGTCAGGCCCCGTTATAGGCCCCGTTCGGCCCCGTTAGGCCCCATTTGGCCCCGTTTCAGGCCCCGTAAGGCCCGTCAGGCCCCGTTATAGGCCCCGTACGGCCCCGTACGGCCCCGTTATAGGCCCCGTCAGGCCCCGTTATAGGCCCCGCACGGCCCCGTATGGCCCCGTTATAGGCCCCGTCAGGCCCCGTTATAGGCCCCGTTCGGCCCCGTTATAGGCCTCGTCAGGCCCCGTTATAGGCCCCGTTCGGCCCAGTCAGGCCCCGTTAGAGGCCCCTTCAGGCCCAGCCGGCCCTGCTGCGGCCCTGTCGCAGCTCTTCCCCGACGCTGCCCCGGCCCTGCTCCTGAACTGCCCCGGCCCTGCTTCTGCACTGCCCCGGCCCTGCTCCTGACCTGCCCCTGAACTGCCCCGGCCCTGGCCCGGCTCTGCCCAGGCCCTGCCCCGGCCCTGCCCCGGCTCTGCCCCGGCCCTGCCCCGGTCCTGCCCCGGCCCTGCCCGTGAACTGCCCCGGCCCTGGCCCGGCTCTTCCCTGGCCCTGCCCCGGCCCTGCTCCTGAACTGCCCCGGCCCTGCCCCGGCCCTGCTCCTGAACTGCCCCGGCCCTGCCCCGGCCCTGCTTCTGCACTGCCCCGGCCCTGCTCCTGAACTGCCCCGGCTCTGCCCCGGCCCTGCCCCGGCCCTGCCCCAGCCCTGCCCCTGAACTGCCCCGGCCCTGGCCCGGCTCTGCCCTGGCCCTGCCCCGGCCCTGCTACTGAACTGCCCCGGCCCTGCCCCGGCCCTGCTCCTGAACTGCCCCGGCCCTGCCCCGGCCCTGCTCCTGGACTGCCCCGGCCCTACCCCGGCCCTGCCCCAGCCTCTCCCCTGGTAAGAGCGCCGCGCTGCCGAGCCACACCGCCCTGCCGAGCTGCGCCGCCCTACCTAGCCTGCTTACCCGGGTTCCACTGCTGCTACTGCTAGCCTGCTGTTTCTCCTGTCATGGCTAGTCTCAATGTTCTTACCTTTGATGCTGAGGGTCGGGCTGTTGACTTTGAGGTCTGGCTAGATGATCTGCAGCTTTTCCTACAGTGCGATAGCAAGGATGGTCTCTCACTGTTCGATCTCACGTCTGGCGCCTCTACTGCCCCTACTGCTGATGCTGACAACACTGTTTGCTCGCAGTGGCTCACGCGCGATGCTGCCGCTCGTCTTGCTGTGTGCAACCACCTGCCGTCTACTGATCCCGCGCACTTTAGTCAGTACAAGAGTGCTAGGGCTCTGTACGACGCTGTAGTTGCACGCTACTCCTCCCCTACCACTGCTGCCCTCAGCCGCCTCATGCTGCCGTACCTTTTTCCTGACCTTGCCGCCTTTTCCACAGTTGCTGACCTAGTTGCTCACCTCCGCACTAGTGACGCTCGCTACCGCGCTGCCCTTCCCACTGAGTTTCTTCCCACGAACTCCCCCCCCATGTACATCACCCTTTACTACCTAGTCACCCGCCTCCCTGACTCTCTCTCCTCAGTCAGGGATCACTTTCTCTCCCTTTGCCCTACCGAGCTGACTGTCGACTTGCTAGAGGAGCGCCTTGCTGCAGCTGAGAAGAGTATCTTAGCTGTTGGTGCTTCTCGCGGTGACCGTCGCACCCCCTTCTTTGAGGGGTGTTCCCCTGTCCCCCTTCTCCCCTCTGTTGCCTCTGCTGCTGCTGTCGACCTCGTTGGCACTGAGGAGGTCGGCGCTGCGTCTGCCCCTAGTGGGCGACGCCGCACTGGCAAGTGCAAGGGAAGCAGGGGTGGTGGTGGGGGCGGTGGAGGCAGCGGTGGAGGAGGTGGAGGAGGTGGAGGTGGTGGTGGGGGTGGTTCCGGGAGTGGGGGCGTAGGTGGCGGCAGTGGCGGCCGTGGCGGCGGTGGTGGAGGAGGTGGCGGCGGCGGCGGCGGTGGTGGAGGTAGCGGAGGAGGTGGTGCTGGTCGCGGTGCGGCCACGCAGCGTGGAGGCCTTGGTGGCAGCCAGCGTCCGCAGCAGCTACGCACCCGTGAAACCCCGTCTGTTCAGCAGCTTCGTGAGTGGTACGCTGGACGTGGGAGGTCTGGGGGTGCAGGTCCCTGCGCGTACGTTCTTCGCACCGGCACTCGTAGTGGGGAGGTGTGTGGTCTCCCACACACCACGCAGCGCTGCTTTGGCCGCTTGACTGACGCTTGGCGTACCCAGTTTCCTGACGCTGTTGAGCTTCCTCGTTGGCATGATCTGCTTCTGCAGAATGTGCCTATCTTTGATCTAGATTTTGATGCTATCCTTGCTGCCATGTATGCTCTTGCTGATATTACTGAGGGTGACTGTTACCTGCGTGTCCCGCCCGACCCGGGCACTGTGGCTGCTGCTCTAGGTGCTAGTGCGGCTGCTGCTCTAGGTGCTAGTGCGTCTGCTGCTCCAGGTGCTGGTACGTCTCCTCCCTCTGGTACTGCACCTACTGAGTCCTTTCACACCTTCACACTTGACTCTGGTGCTTCGCGCTCTTTCTTTAGAGACAACACCACGCTCACGCCGCTCCGTCGGCCTGTTGCGGTCTCCCTTGCTGACCCCTCCGGGGGACCAGTCCTTGCACATTCCTCCACGGTTCTACCATGTCCTGCGGCCCCGTCGGGCTTGCTGTCGGGACTCCACCTCCCCTCGTTCTCTACGAACTTGGTGAGTGGAGCTGACCTCCAGGACGCGTGGGTTGACCAGTTCACCCCTGGAGGTCAGCGTGTGACCCACTGCACTTGCTCTCGGACGGGCCGCCACCTGGCCACGTTCACCCGTCGGCCAGGGTCGAGTCTGTACACACTGACTACTGCGCCTCCTCTGGTCCCTGCGTCTGGTCAGGTAGCTGCGTCCAGTCAGGTGTTTGCTGCTGCGTCCAGGTCTAGTCCTGCGTCTGCCCCCTGCTCGTGTCGTCCTCTGGCGCACGAGACTCTCCTCTGGCACCACCGCCTTGGTCACCCCTCCCTGCCTCGTCTTCGAGGTATGGCCTCCCGTGCTCTTGTCTCTGGACTCCCCAGGTCCCTCCCTCCCCTTCCTCCGGGGCCTGCCCCCACCTGTGTTCCTTGTGTCGAGGGCCGGCAGCGCGCCGCTCCTCACTCCTCCTCGTTTCCTCCGACTGAGGCCCCTCTGCAGACTCTTCACATGGACGTGTGGGGCCCAGCCCGCGTTCGTGGACAGGGTCACGAGCGTTACTTCCTGCTGGTCGTTGACGACTACTCGCGTTACACCACAGTTTTCCCCTTGCCAGCAAGGGTGAGGTCACTGAGGTGTTGATCGACTGGATCCGCGGTGCTCGTCGCCAGCTTAGTGAGAGTTTCGGCTCCGACCTTCCTGTTTTGCGTCTGCACTCAGACAGAGGCGGGGAGTTTTCCTCCGACCTTCTGAGAGCCTTCTGTCGTTTGGAGGGCATCCGCCAGACGTTCACGCTTCCGGCCTCCCCGCAGCAAAATGGGATTGCTGAGCGCCGCATTGGCATGGTCATGGATGTCGCTCGTATGTCCATGATCCATGCGGCTGCTCCCCACTTTCTGTGGCCGTTCGCGGTTCAGTACGCTGCGCATCAGATCAACCTTCAGCCTCGTGTCTCCTTGCCGGAGACCACACCTACTCTGCGGTGGACGGGGAAGGTTGGCGATGCGTCCGCGTTCCGTGTCTGGGGATCTCGAGCTTTTGTCCGCGATACTACAGCGGACAAGCTGTCCTCCCGTGCCGTTCCCTGTGTCTTCCTTGGCTTCCCTCCTGACGCACCCGGGTGGCAGTTCTACCACCCCAGCTCGCGTCGTGTTCTGTCCTCTCAGGACGTCACGTTTGACGAGTCGGTGTCGTACTACCGTCTCTTTCCCTACCGCACTGCCTCTCCCCCTCCCCCGCCGCTCCTACTTGCCCCAGGTACTCCTCCGGTAGACCCCCTCCCCCCCCAGGGTCCTGCCCCGTCAGGTGTGTCCCAGGTAGACCCTGCCGAGCCGGTCGAGGTAGCTGTCGACTCAGGTGCTGCTAGGGGTGCTGACCCTGCGGGTGCGGGGACTGGGGGTGCTGAGACTGGGGGTGCTGAGTCTGGGGGTGCTGAGACTGGGCGTGCTGAGCCTGGGGATGTGGCGCCTGAGGGTACTGTGTCTGGAGGTGCTGAGCCTGCGCGTGTTGAGTCTGGAGGTGCTCTGGGTGTCCCGTCACGGCGGGAGCCCCTCTCTCCACAGCGGCTTCGTGAGTGGTACTTTCGGCGCTGTCGGGTTGCTACTGGAGGTGCTGCTCGTGCGGGTGCTGCTGGAGGTGCTGGCGCTGCTGGAGGTGGTGCTGGTGCTGAAGCTGCTGGAGGTGCTGCTAGTGCTGGAGCTGCTGGAGGTGCTGCTGGTGCTGGAGGTGCTACTGGAGCTACTGGAGGTGCTGGCACTGCTGGAGGTGGTGCTGGTGCTGGAGCTGCTGGAGCTGCTGGAGGTGCTGGAGCTACAGGAGGTGCTGCTGGTGCTGGAGCTGCTGGAGGTGCTGCTAGGACTGGAGACTCTGAGGCTGAGGGTACCGGTTCTGTCTCTGCTGTTTCTCGAGGCGCTGCGCGGCCGCGGCCGTACTACGTTCCGCTTCTTCAGCAGGTTCTTGGCTCCCCACCTTCTCCTGGTCCTCCTCCTCCTTCCCTGAGTCCACTGCCTGTCCCGTCTCAGTCGCAGTTACAGCTGGCCTCTCCGCTGCCTGGTCCTTCTCCTTACTCTGGTCCGACTAGAGGTCTTATGGAGCGTCGTGAGCCTGAGTCGCGTCCTGTGTCGCCTGCGTCTCGTTCTACGTCGCCTGTCCGTTCTGTTCGCGCTGGTCGTGTTTCGCGTCCGCGTCTTCCTCCTGTCCCTGGCACTCACTCTATGACTCTGCGTCCTTCCACTGCTCCACAGCGTGTCCCTCTGCCCTCTCCTCCTGCGTCCTCTCTTCCTGACGGTCCGGACCCGGAGTCTGACTCCCTTCGTGCTGCTAGTCCTACTGTCACGCGCTTTCTGGCCACTGCTGTCACTGACCCCCTGTTTGAGTTCTCTGCTGCGTCTGCTCTTGTTGCTGAGCTTGTTGACTTTGCTGCAGCCTGTCGCCTAGACTACGCCGCTAGTCTTGTTGCTGAGTCTGCGTCTGCGTCTGTCTGTCCTCCGTTCGTCGGGGGTGAGTGTGCTCTTGGCACGGACGTCCTTGAGGACAGGCAGGAGGACCTTGAGTGCTTTGCTGCTGCTTCACCTCATCTCGAGTCCATGCTGCTTGCCCCTGAGGGAGACCCGGATGCACTAGACATCCCGACCCCGCGCTCTTACGCAGAGGCGATAGAGGGTCCCTACTCCTCCTAGTGGCAGGCAGCCATGGACGCAGAGATGGCTTCCTGGAAGTCCACAGGCACCTACGTAGACGAGGTTCCCCCACCTGGGGCGAACATCGTCAGTGGCATGTGGAACTTCAGGGTGAAGCGGCCACCGGGTTCTCCGCCTGCCTTCAAGGGGCGTTACGTTGCACGTGGCTTCAGTCAGCAACAGGGAGTTGACTTCTTTCAGACCTTCTCCCCTACCCCGAAGATGACCACTCTTCGGGTACTGCTGCACGTTGCTGCTCAACGTGACTACGAGCTCCACTCGCTTGACTTCAGCACAGCCTTCCTACAGGGCAGCCTGCACGAGGAGATCTGGCTGCGCCGCCCACCTGGCTTCACTGGGTCGTTTCCTGCTGGTACCCAATGGAGCCTCCGGCGGCCAGTCTACGGTCTCCGCCAGGCGCCCCGTGAGTGGCACGACACGCTCAGGACGACTCTTGCTGCTCTTGGTTTTGCTCCTTCCACTGCTGACCCTTCTCTGTTTCTACGCACTGACGCTACTCTGCCGCCGTTCTACGTTCTTGTGTACGTAGACGACCTTGTCTTTGCTACTGCTGACACGGAGGCACTCGCCCACGTGAAGTCCGAGCTGCAGAAGAGACACACGTGCACAGACCTGGGTGAGCTGACAAGCTATCTTGGCTTGCGGATCACCCGGGACAGAGCACAGCGCACCATTACCTTGACTCAGTCACACATGGTGCAGCAGGTCCTTCAGCGCTTCGGCTTCACCTACTCCTCGCCACAGTCCACTCCTCTGCCTACCGGTCACTCGCTCTCAGCTCCACCTTCGGACGAGTCCGTAGAGCCGAGTGGCACGTATCCAGAGCTTGTGCGCTGCCTCATGTACCTGATGACTTGCACACGACCTGACCTCGCATACCCTCTCAGCCTTCTGGCTCGCTACGTGGCTCCCGGCAGGCACCGAAAGGTGCACTGGGATGCTGCGAAGAGGGTGTTGCGATACTTGTGCAGTACATCGAGCATGGGGCTCGTGCTTGGAGGACGGGCTCGAGTTGTCCTCACTGGTCACGCTGACGCCTCCTGGGTTGACGACTTGGCTACGCAGCGGTCGTCACAGGGTTACACCTTCAGCCTTGGCTCCGGTTCTGTCTCCTGGCGGTCTACCCGCTCTTCTTCTGTTCTCAGCTCCAGTTGTGAGGCTGAGATCTACGCTGGGGCCATGGCTGCACAGGAGCTTCGCTGGCTCACCTACCTGCTGACCGACTTGGGAGAGGCGCCTCGTTCTCCTCCAGTTCTGTACGTCGACAACAAGGCCATGCTGGCCCTGTGTCAAGAGCACAGACTGGAGCACAGAACGAAGCACATTGCTCTGCGCTACTTCCTTGCTCGAGAGTTGCAGCAGCGTGGCCAGCTTCGTCTTGCTTACGTGGTCTCTCAGGCCAACACTGCTGATGTCTTCACCAAGGCACTTCAGCCTTGTGATCATCAGCGTTTCTGTACTGTGTTAGGCCTTGTACCTACTATGCCTCACTTGTTGACTTCTTGACTCTGCTTGTACTGTACTCTATATACTTATACCTGCATGCTTACACTTGCTAGGTTGTGTTCACTGTACTGTTTACTTTCCTTTATATAACTCTGCATGTGAACTGGCCTTATGGCCCTTTGCTTGTGCTCAGACGGTGTGGTGACTTTGTGATCCACCCTGAGCTTGCTTTGCTTTTCTTGACTGGTCTTGTGACCTCTTGTTCTCCCCACTTTGCCTATGGGGGTGTGTCAAACTTATATCTGCTATGGTCTATTTAGGCTGTAGTGGGGTAGCTCTTAGTGGGTACAACACTTATGTGTTTCCTATATGTACCCATCTCATTTCTAGTTCATTCATTCTTTCGTCTATCATTCTCACACAAAGTGCCCTCGAAGGTCCTGAAGGCTATCGAGGAGCACATCTTTCCTAACGTGGAACAGTGGCTCATCGAGGTATGGATCTATCGAGCAGTTTGCGTCATCGTCGAACGCAAGTTTTGCTCGTCTATCTCTCAATGTCACCCCGTTCGTTTATGTTCAGGCCCAGGAGTGGAACAACGAGCAGGACAAGGAACATATGTACAACGCAGCAATGAGTTTCTTGGAGGCCGGATCTTGCGATGTACTACGTCCATTGTGAGGACCACCCCTTCAACGGGGTGAGCTTCGAGCGTCACCCTTACACCCAGATGTCGGGTTTGTGCAAGGACGAAGATTTCCGAAAATGGGCGCTCGACGTGTACACGCTCAACAAGTACGGCATCGAAATGCGGACCAACCCCACGATGTCGAGAGCGACGGTAAGATGGTCCATCCGAAACTATAAGCGACGACTTTGCATTAGCCCACTGACTGCACAGGACGTATCCTCTCAACTCAACACCAAGCACCTCTTCACGCAACTTCAGGCCGAGATCAACCTCCACAAGGAGCAGGAAGGGAAAAAATAAATCCAGATCAACCACCTCGAGAAGCAGGTCGAGTCATTGGAGCGGGAGAAGAGCTCGATGAAGGCAGAGTTGGAGGCGAAGACAGAGGCGTTCGCGCAACTACATAAATCGTTCGACGCACTGAAGAATACCGCGGCGACAAGCGCAGCTGTAAATGTGGGGGAGAGCGAGAGCGTGCCGCAGACGGTGACCGAGGAAGCCACCCCGGCTCCACAGCAAGCCCAACAAGCAACGCCCTCTCGATAGAGTGTGGGCAGCCATCTCGACCAGGCATTCTTCGACGCGGTGGTGTGGCCGTGGTGCGACTCCACCCCCTGTAACCCCCGAAAAGGAGGCCCAGCCAAAAGAAAATCCACCAACCGCAAAAGCTATCGAGACAAAATTGCGGAAAATGGAGGCTGTCATGAAGGCCGTCGAGCATTTCCGGATCGACGACTGCAGCGCAGCTACGTCGACGGTCATCGAAAATCTGGACTCAATTGTGAAGGACCACTCGATCAACATGCTTTCGGAGGGCATCGTTCTCAAGGAGGATTCTGGGAGGCAGCTCACGAAAAAGCGCAAAGTCGAGTCTGCAGAGGAAAACCGGAAGGACAAACAACGCCTCAGAATCACTCTGGAGCTCATTCGTATCAAGCTCCGAACCGCAGAATGGGCGGAGAAGGTGTTCGGCAAGGAGAAATGGCAAGAGTTCACGGGAACAACTGGCGCGCGGCCTAGTTCGATGGGCAACCGTGATGCGGGGGGAACCTAGTGTAGGTTGTTCTTTCAGGGTTTACATGGCATTTCCCCCTTATGCTTGTTGTGAAAACATCTCGACAAGATGAACCAATTGAGCATTATCGAAAACATCATGTCAAAGCAATGAAGCCAAAACACATTAGGTCGAAACATCTCTCGAAACAACTAACACATCTGTCGAATTATGCAAAAACCCCCACGCAATGCGCCCGCCTATACTACTCCCCTTGCCCGCCTGTTTCCGCCTCTGTAGCATCCTCATCGCCCAGCTTCGCCTTGCTCTTTTCTTCTGGCATAGCCAGGCTCCCATGGCCTGCGTCCTCCAGCAAACGGGCAGCAAATCGACAGCAGCACCATTGCGTACAGACCTGTGCTGCCATGCGCACCATCTGCAACAGGATGGCATCAGTCGAGCCGAGGCCTTCGACGGCCGACAAATATAGCATATCGGGCCACTGCTTGGCCGAGAACGTCTTGCCGACGTGCAAAAGTACGGACACGAGCGCGGCCATGGCAGCTGCACTAGCCCGTGTCACCATCTTCGGGGCGTAGAGAGCTGCGTTTGCGGCAGCTAGGGCATCCTTCTTAATATCTTCCCTCCTTCCTGCAGGCCACCCACAAGCTTGCCACTGTTGCTGCGATGGCCATCATGTGCGCAGTCCCGTGCATGTTTTTTTGGGACCGGATAATTCAGGTTCCCGTGCTTCTGGCCAAGCGTCGCAACCTTCCCAATCGCCGCGCACAGCGCAATTCCCCAGTCGGTTCCGGCTCTCACTTCCGTATTTGCCGTTGCCAGCAGCGACTAGAAACTGCAAATCGAAACAAATGCGTTGGTCAGACGATACGACTTTGACAGGAAATACGACAGCACTTCGACGGAAAGAACAAAACTGCTATGACAGTCAAACTACAGGACTTCGACAGAATTCACTCTTCGAAACGACATTCCCCTTGTTCTTGCGCCATGCTCCAAACGCCGGTGGGCATACCAGCGG
Source organism: Closterium sp. Naga37s-1 (assembly GCA_947471745.1). Classification (NCBI taxonomy): domain Eukaryota; kingdom Viridiplantae; phylum Streptophyta; class Zygnematophyceae; order Desmidiales; family Closteriaceae; genus Closterium; species Closterium sp. Naga37s-1. Next base: position 848,488 of record CANJKZ010000809.1, read on the forward strand.
CTGCATCGAGATAGACCTTCCAGTCCTTCTCATCCTACGCCATGAACCCCTCGTACTCCTTAAGGTCTATGTCGGGGAAGTACACGCGCCATCAGATGGCTGTACAGAACTTTTGGTCCGACTCCGTTTCAAAAGTGCCCAGGAACCGCTTCCTCCCTCCTACGGTTTGCTCGGAAACTGGCTTCCCCTTCTCCGACATCATGCTCGGTCCTTTGAAGGGAGCTTTGCAGCCTCTCTTCTTGCCTTGGTCGCCCGGCGGAGGAGGTGGGGCGTAGCCGATCACCTTGGGCTTCTTCAACTTTTCGTGTCGAGCAGCAACGACGATAGACGCCTTCTCGACATGAGCTTGGCCAAGGAGGCTGCCCAGCTCGACCACGTCACTGCTCTCTGTCGCCTCTACAGCACGTTTTGTCGACTTCGTCACAGCCTGCCTTTTCTTCGACGTAGAAGGGGACCTTGGCCTCGGACCAAGAGGAGGGGAACCCGGTTCGCTAAGGCAGACTTCGCCTAGCACGGATGACGGCCTCTTTCCCACATGCTCGACAGGACGGCCAACAATACCAAGCTGCGCAGCTGAGTCGGCCTTTGTCTTCGACAGCAACCCAGCAGCGACGATGACCTGGCTGGGAGCACTTCGTTTCTCCCCCGCTCTTTCCCCGCAGCGCCGCCGGACGGGGTAGAAGCACCTCGCTTTTCCACGGCTCCTCCGGCTGAGGCGACGGATTCGATTGGGGCACCACTTTTCTCCCCCGCAACCACTCCTTTCCCACCCTTTTTCCCAAGGCCCTGCAGCATGTCCCGCAGCGGAGAAAAGGCATCAGGCGGAGGCTTCGGTGCCGCTTCGGAGGCCTTCTGAAGGGGCGACTGGTCGAGTACCATGACCTCGTTGTCCTCGACGGACTTGGCGCGGGATGACGGGCATGCGACGGTGGGGATGCTACCGGGCTGCCGACATGTCCTCCCACTGAAGAAGAAGGAGGAACCGAGCGCTCATGAACTCGACGCTCAACCCCGCTTCGAACACCAGCCACCCCCTCCTCCTGACGCGACCTCGTCAACGAACCCACCGAGCCCCGAAACCCTCTCGCCATCGCTTCGGTGAGGACTTCCAATCTGCCAGCTTCAGCTTCTTGGCATCCTTCTCTCACAACGTCCTTCAGCTCCTTCATGCTCTCGGGCGGGAGGGTGGAGTAGAACAAGTCCTCCTTGATGGCTTTGTCAATACCCTTCACGACCGAAGCAACCAACCGCTCCTCGACAAGCTTGAGCTGCTTCTCGACGATGTCCTCGCTCGCTTTTGTGATAGCGGCTGCCACCCCCTCGATGATTTTCTCGCTCATCTCGTCGAGCTTCATGCGCGCCCCTTCCAACAACTTCCTCTCCTCCATGACATCGTTTACGGCATCGTCGCACTGCTTCAGCGTGCTCTTCGACGACTCCGAAATCATACTCCAGGCCGTCCGAATTTCCCTAGCAAGCTTGTTGAAAACAGCGGCTTGCTCACTGTGCTTCGCAAATACGTCGGCGACGAGCTTCTTCTGCGGCGCCTTGACCTCCACGACCCTCTGCATTAGCTCGACGACCTGGCCTCCGGATGCAATGGTCGATGTCGAATGGCCTGCCGTCGAAGGGCCCACCTGTCCGCTGCCACTGGCCGTGCGGTGTCTCCGTCTTACTGTGACATGTCGCTCATCTCCTCGATGACATTTCTGCGTAGCCTCCCCGCCCTCCTGCTCCTGCCCTCCCGCCCCACCCTCATGCGCAGCCGCCACACCCTCCTGCTGCTGCCCTCCGACCCCACCCTCCTGCGCAGCCACCCCGCCCTCCTGCTGCTACACTCCTGTCCCAAAATCCTGTACAGCCGCCCCGCCCTCCTGCTGCTGCACTCCTGCCCCACCCTCCTGCGCAGCCGCTCCGCCCTCCTGTTCCTCGACAGCCCCATTGTCAAACGTCGAATCCTGCTCCATATGCTTCACCCGCGCGTCCACCCGCTCCCCGAGCGCCACTTCGTGCTCCTCCATACGCTCCGTCCCACCTGGATGTTCTCCTGCGCCCTCGCCGTCGTGCTCGACCAACTCATTGCTCGAGCTCGAGCCGGAGCTCGAGCCCTCGTGCTCGTTCTCATTGCCGCCCGGGCCGCTCACCCCGTGCTGAGCTTGCCTCGATGTATCCTCCTCGATCTCCTCCTCCTCCTCGTATTCATACTCAAGGAGGACACGTGCCGTCCCCTCACCCCCTCTCTCGTGTTCGGCACCCCCTCCTACTCCTACTCCCTCCGCCACCTCGCCCATCCTTTTCCAAAACAACTTGGCCATGAACGACGGAAGCATCTGGGGGCCAGGGCTCATTCTCCCGAGACTCACGAGCTCGCCCTGTCGAGGTTGCAGGATGAAATTGTCCCAGTTCGACAGAATCCGCCACACCCCATACACGACACGAGCTCCCGCGCCGGCTTCATTAGGGCTCGACAGGGCCGTCATCGTCTGCGATGGGTACAAAACACACGTAAGCGACAGAACAACATGCTCGACGAAAACATGCACGAGTAAGGGTAAGGGTTGGCTTACCATACGATCAAAACTCCTGATCATGTCCATATGCCGGTCGATGTCAGCCAGCACCCCCTGCTCGTGCTCAGTCACAACCCGCTGGGTCATCGCGTACTCGGCGCGAAGCTTCTGCTTCATCCAACTGCAAAGCAACGGACAGGAGAGTAAGAGATTGTCGAGAACGGCAAGTCGACAGCAGGGTGGCAAATCGGTCACTCACACGAGAACTTCATGCACCAGCGAAGATTGGTGGTTCACCGCGGGAAACCTGTCTTTTGAATCGAAGTGCATCATTCGAGTTCGACAGCCACGGTGCCTCGGAGCCAGAAGATCGTCGGGGCGCGATACCACAAACAGGCTCCGTCCTCGGCGCCTTGCTACACGTATTTAACTGGTCTTCAAACACCTCCACCTTGATCCCGCCTACGGTTAGGATGAGGCCGCGTCGAACCATCAGCTCGTTCATGATGGGTAGGGAGGCGGGGCCCGTAGCCATGGCAAGCCTAGTAGTAGGGAGGGTGGGAGAGCAGGGAAGTTGGGAACTAGGGAGTAGGGAAGAAAAACTCGGAGAGAGCAACAAAATGAGAACGCACTCAGGGTATTAGCTGTTTGCCATCCCCCCCACCGACACAGACTCGGATGCAAGGGCGACGAGGCAGGGCGCGTTCCACGACGGCGGGAGGAGGAGCTTTTCGCAGAGGGCGGCGGGGCCCTATTGGCCTCGACGTGAAATTTCGTGGTTGGTTGCATGAGGTGGGGCGCCTTGCATGTAGCTGAAAGGCCCCTTTTAAGGAGCGAGAGGGGGCGTTCGACACGTCACCAGGGACGAGTGCCAAACGAAATGGGCCCATCGAGGGCGAGAGCGGTGGATCGCGGTGCAGATGGGCATCGCTTCCGTCCGCTCGCGAAAATTCGCGGACGGGTTCCGTCGGCGAGGCGACGCCCGGCGAGGGTTCCGTGGGTTACCAGACGGAACCCGTCTACGAACCGAGGGTGGGGTTTGGTTCGGTTGGGGGGGACCACTGCCAGGTCGAGGGCGCGTTTCGCTGGCGTCATCAGCAGCTAGCGCCAGCGGGGGGTCCCCATTTTCGAGCGGGGGGTGGGGAAGGGGGGTGGGGGGGGGTCGGCTCCCGCCCCTCGCGTGCGCCGCTAGGCGACTGCGGGAAAACGGAAATCCCTCTAGGGAAAACCCGCGGGGGCAAAAGGGGGTTTCCGGAGGGATCTTGCAGATATCTTCCCACTTATATAGAGATGGGTGACGTCATCAGATGCCGCCCGCCCGCCCTGGCACGGAGGGAAATCGGGCCAAACCGAAAAACCCGCGGAATCCCACGGGTCAGTCAGAATTTCCCTCCTGACCCACCGAAAAAAACCGCGAAATCCCGCGGGTTCAGTGTCGGATTCTTATGCGCATATATATGTTAGCCGTACTGTTTCAATTTCGGGAATTTTATCGAGTGCTGCTCGACCGACATTGCGAACTCATATCAAGTTACAACTCACTTATGTATCAATTAAAGCAAGTAAAAATCACTCTACATGTGCTACTTCTCTGCACAACTTCAGGTTTTCGATGGAAAGGGTATTTCCGCTCACCGCTTTCCGTCGAGAGGGTTTGTTTGTTTGTTTGTTTTTTTCGACAACACCTCGTCCTTCAACATGGTGTTTATACTTAAGTTCTGCGATTTCTTGTCTTCGATAGCGCCCTATTTGGCATTAAAAGGGTGTATCGCCTTCGACAACACTTCAAATATAGCGGCAAAACATTTGTTCTTCGACGGAAAGTCAAATTTGATGTTCGACAAGAGGTGCTTCTGGAATGTTCGACAAGACTTAGGGATCTTCACGCAGCTTCAAGTACCACTTCCTAGGGGCTTGCTTGAGCCCATAGAGCGCCTTCTTTAGCTTCCACACTCTGCCACTACCATCATCAAACTCCTCTGGCTGCGCCATGAAAATCTCTTCTTCGAGAATGCCGTTGAGGAACGCGGTTGTCACGTCCATTTGTTTCACCACCCATCCTTTGATGGTAGGACCCGCGAGATGGGTTCTCAGCGTCGTCAGCTTCACCACAGGAGCAAACAACTCCTTATAGTCCACCTCCTTCTGCTGGTACCCCTTGGCCAGAAGCTTGGACTTGTAGCGCTCGATTTTGCCGTCGGCGTCGGACTTGATCTTGAAGAGCCACTTGGACGTAATCGCCTTACGCCCATCCGGTAGCTCCACCAATTCCCACGTGCCATTCTCCTCAATGCTCTTCAGCTCACTCTCCATTGCCTTCTTCCACTCCTCAGCATCACTACTCTCCAAGGCCTCCTTGAGAGTTGCTGGTTCCCCGGGCATCTCCACCGGAGAGAAGAACGCGAAGGCACACTCGACGTAGTCACTCTCCTCGTCATCTCCAACTATAAGTGCCGCTCCGGCCAGAGCTGACTTGGCTGGCTTTCCCAATGCATCATAGGTCAGCCTATTAGGGGCTTGAATTCTCCTCTTTCCCCTTCCTTCCTCCTCATCTGCAGGAACATGAAGGCCTTGGCGTTGCTGCGGAGTGACTCGGATCCGTGGAGCACTCGTAGTGCGAGAAGGAAGTGTCGGTGCACGCTCGCTCACTTGCTGCACCTCCTCCTCCTCTTCCTCTGCATCCTTGGCCTCCTCTCCCCCATTCACAAGGGAAGATTGCCTTGTGGTGGTGCTGCTGCTGCTCAGCTCCAAGGGCAGCTCCACATGCTCCAAACCGGAACTCTTCACCTCCCCAAACCGCACGCCTATCTTCGCCTCATTCTCCGCCTTCCAATCCTTACACATCAGGTTCTCCATGAATTTGCAGTCCCTGCTCACCAAGAATTTCTTGGTGAATGGGTCCCAAAGAAGCCACCCCTTGCTGTTTTGAGCCATGCTCAAGTGCACAGCCCATATCGCCTTGGCACCGAGCTTGTTGTGCCGAAGATGCTTAGGCACGAGCGCCATGCACATGCACCCGAACACCCGAAGCATATCCACCTTTGGCTTCCTTCCAATCCAATCCACATAGGGCACCCATTTGTCTGCTCCCACATGAGTCAAAGCTCTGTTCTTGGCCACACACGCACTCCGCACCGCATCAGGCCAGAAGTAGTCGGGTAGCCCGGTTTCAATGAGCAACCCGCGCGCCGTCTCCGTGATTGTGCGGTTCGCTCGCTCGGCGATGCCGTTCATTGCAGGGGAGTATGGCATGGTAAGGGAGTGCCTTATGCCATTCTTCTTCAGCCACAATGAGAACTCCTTGCTCAGGAACTCTCCCCCTCGATCGGTGCGAATTGCCTTCACTAACCGGTCTTGTTGCGGCTCCACCATCGGCAACCAATCGGTCTTCACCGTTTCAGCCACGTCACTCTTCTTGGACAGCACGTACACCCAAGTCATGCGAGTGTAGACGTCCACAATGGTGAGAAATTACTCAGCTCTAGCAGCTCCAAGCTTCAGGGGGGCCACCACGTCCATCACCACCTCATCAAGTGGTGCCTTAGCCGTTGCCTCCGAACTAGAGAACGGGTAACGGGTGAACTTGGCTTGCATGCACGTCGGGCAGCCAAGTACCTCATCGGGCTCCCCCTTCACACGTATGCCAGCAACCATCTCATTCTTCACTAGCTGCTGCAAGATGGGCAGGGCCACATGCCCCATTCGCCGATGCAAGGTGAGCCAATCACACTCTCCCGTAGCCGAAGTCGGATTGGAGAATGCCGCACTCGCAATAGTGCCCCACATGTTCTCTCCGTACTCCTCCTCTGCTGCTGCCTTGGGGTTCTCCTCATCCTTGTGCTGCTTCTTGACTGCTGCACCACTCTCCTTGTGTTCATCGAGCTTGCTGGTCCCTCCAAGTTTGCACTTCTTTGACTCGATCTCCTTAGCGCGACCGTTCGCGCCATCGCCGCTACCAACCGCTTCACCCTTGGTGATGATGCTTGCTGCCACTTGCCTCTCCTTAGGCATGGGGACCACAGGGATGTGCCACATCTCGTTGTAGAAATCCCTATCCTCGTGAAGGTCACAAAGAATTCGCTCGCCAAGCCTCGAGGTGTAGGTCTTAGTTCCCTTCGAGCTCGTGTCCATGCCGGCCTTTTGCAACCACCTCACGGAAATCAGGTTGGCAGCAAGGTTTGGCACCCAAAGCACGTTCTTGAGGCCCACCATCTTCCCATCAGCACCCTTGATCATGGCCTTGCCCATGCCTTTCACCTCTGCTCGCTGCCCCAACGCCGATGTGACATGCTTCACCGGTGACGGTTCGAGTTCCGTGAGCAAGTCCGCACGAGGTGTCATGCTATAGGTAGTGCCGCTATCGATCACCCAATAGTCCAGTGAGTGTAGGGTGACATTCCCCACAGCTGCTGGCTCCTCAAAGCCTTCATCCTTCTCTGGACCAGCCGGTGCTTGTGTGGACACGAAGAAGAATTGACCCGGAAAGCGATCGTCCCTCGACTCGCTCTCGTTGCCGGCACTCTTCATACTTGCACCACTACCTCCGTGATCGCCACGGCCTCCACGGCCTCTTCCTCTCCCTCCCCCTGCTCCTCTACCATCTTGGCCTTGAGCAGGAGTCCATCCATGAGGGAGCTTGTAGCAATCGCGCCACATATGTCCGCTCTTCTGACAATAGTGCCACTCGCCGTCGAATCGGCCGCGACCGTGTCCGTAGCTCTTGTTGTCGCTGCCGTATCCGCCACTCCCGCGGCCTCCATTGAAGTTGTTGCTGCCAAATCTGCCTCCTCCTCGTCCTCTGCCCCTTCCACGGCCATACCTTCGGCCGATGCTTGTTGCCCCGGCGCCATCCGCACTCACCAACTCACGGCGGCGGAAGTCCTCTTGAAGGATCGCTCGCTTCACGTCTTCAAGCGAGAGGCGGGGCAAGTCACGATTGAGGTTGATGATGAGTGAGGACCATGACTCTGGGAGTAAGGCCAGCAACTTGGTCTTCTTTTGGAGATCACTATAGTTCAAATCAGCTCCCTCAAGCCGCGTCAATAAGTCGAAGAATTTCTGCACCCCTTCTTCAACCGCTTCGTCTTCCTCAATTCGTAGTGCCGCCATTTGCTGTTCCAACACCACCGCTACCGCCGCTGTTGCAGGAGCGTGTACACCTTTGAGAGCAGCCCATGCCTTTGGTCCCTTCTCTGGTTCACGCTGGAATGGCTTGATGTGACGGATTTGGCTGCTCCCCAACACTTGCCCAAGTAGGAGATAGCCTTGTGCGCTCTTCCGCACCCACGGGCTCTTCTCCGGGTCGTTCTCGGGGCGCTTCTCCGTTCCTTCCATCACCTCCAGCAGGTCATACTGGTCAAAGATGTTCTCCATCTTGAAGGACCATTCAGCAAAGTTGTCACCGTTGAACTTGTCAAGCCCAAACACCCTAGGCTCATCCCTAAGTGGGCCAAGACTTGGTTGCATGAGCGCCATGGCTGAATCACGGGGTTGGCCTTGAGCTTGGGATTCTCCACTGCCACCAGCACCTCTGCCACCCATTTCCTCAGGTCCAGCCATTGTCGAAACTGCTCCAAGAGGCTCTGATACCACTTGTTATAGTCACAATAGGTTTGAATGTGCCTAAAACGAAAGATTGGTGCACAGTCGGATTTCTGCACAGCGGCTTCAAGTGTTGATAGCGTTCTGCTCACAGCTTCAAATGACTTGCTATAAATTGGATCTGGAGCGTCTTAATATCGCCTACAACAGGCAATTTAAATCACACGATTTCATCATCTATTGATGACGCAACGTCGGTTTGAACGAACGGCACTATGGCAGCCACTATAGACATAGAACACAAATTAGGAAGAGTTACGAGTTGGGAATGAATCCCAGCTCCTACAAACTCCAAGAGCCGAGGTACTGTGATGTGGAACAGTGCCACACTGTCTCCAACCACGAAGGGTCTCGAAAATACCCTCCACAAGGGCCTACACCAAGAGAAATGTTACACTACACAAAGTAATGCAACTATTCTCACTATCTTAAGGTTTACCCTTTTGGAGAGCTTTGAAATCACTTGAATCTTGAAACCAAGGCTCTGGTTATTCAAGATAAATTCTTCCTTGAGTTCTTGGAAGTCTGCTGCGCACAACTGCGACACGCCGAACGTTCCACACACGACAAAATAGAAAACCGCACACTACACGCAAACGACGACGTGACACGCGACTAGCGATAACTCGCTATTGACTCGACACACACATTTAAAATCATGCCTCATCATTCACACACTATTTAAAGCATGAAATATATATCTCATGCCCTCATATCATAACATGCACACACGCATGCACGCATTCGGACAACAAGCCGAATGCAAACCGTAGGGTTGCACCAACACCGCCTTGCCACAATAGGGGCACTTGCTCGAGCCATTCGATGTGTTTCCCTTGCCGTGATCGCTTCCACCGGACGACTTGTTCGTCGCACCTTTGCTCCACGTGGACTTCTTTCCGGAACTCCCTCCGGAGAACATGGCGGCACCCTCGCTCTCATTAGCGAATTGTCGGCGACGCGATTCTTCATGGAGAAGCCGACTGACCACCATTTCCTTCGTCCAAGTGTCTTGCACGCTATCGAGTGTCGTAATCACCGGTCGACCACTCTTCCGGAAGGCCACATAGCAAGGTCAAAATCCAATCCTCCTCCGCGACCGTTCCACCAAGGTCCATGAACGTTTCCCCGAGTTCCTCCACACGAGTCGCATAAACGTGCATCGATTCGCCCGCGCGCATCTTCACCGTGTAGAACGCATTCCAGGCTATGATCTTGCCGTGGAGAGTCTTGTTCACGTGCATCGTGTCGAGCCGCTTCCACGCTTCATGCGCCGACGCTTCGAGCTTGATGCACATGCGCACCGAGCTCACGAGATTGATGCCGATGCGTGAAATCAACGTAGCAAACGCCTTTTGGTCCTTCTTCCATGCCGTGATGTCGCTCTTGTTCTCCGGCTTCTTCTCCGTTCCATTGAAGAAACCCCAAAGTCCCCGCTCCATCATGAGCACTTGGAACTTAAACTTCCACGCGGAGTAGTTTTGTCCCGTGAAAATCGGTACCGCCGACGTGTCGAACATCGTCGCGGTTGCCCAGGGTTCGCCAGAATATACAACGACACCATCCAAGGAAGTGCGGGAGGCCTCGCTTGACGTCGGCATGCTAGCTTCTTGTTGCGCGTGTAGACTCCTCCGACCAGCTCTGATACCACTGTTGTAAAGGAGTCTCCTCTACTTTGCAGGAACTGGGATTTGTACTAATCACTATAGCTCCGTCTTAGCTTTCCAACGAGCAGTCAATTGCGTCGATCGCCTAAGTATCGAGCGAGTTATGGCCTCTAACGTGAAAGCTATGCTCTAGGTAGAAGGATAGGATGCTCTCTGGAATTTGTGTCGAGTTTGTTAGAATGTGAGCGAATGAATGACTGAACTAGAAAACAGGTGGGTACAAGTAGGAAACCTAAAAGTGTTGTACCCTATAAGAACTACCCCACTACAGCCTAAACAGACTATAGCATATAAGTTTGACACACCCCCATAAGCAAAGTGGGGGAGAACAAGAGGTCACAAGACCAGTCAAGAAAGACAAAGCAAGCTCAGGGTGGATCACAAAGTCACCACGCAGTTTGAGCACAAGCAAATGGCCACAAGGCCAGCTCACATGTAGAGTTACATAAAGGAGAGCAAACAATACAATGAACACAACCTAGCAAGTGTAGACATGCAGGTATATGTATAAAGAGTACAGTACAAGCAGAGTCAAGAAGTAAGCAAGTGAGGCACAGTAGGTACAAGACCTAACACAGTACAGAAGCGCTGATGATCACAAGGCTGAAGTGCCTTGGTGAAAACATCAGCAGTGTTGGCTTGAGAGGCCACGTAAGCAAGATGAAGCTGGCCACGTTGCTGCAACTCTCGAGCAAGGAAGTAGCGCAGAGCAATGTGCTTCGTTCTGTGCTTCAGTCTCTGCTCCTGACACAAGGCAAGCATGGCCTTGTTGTCGACGTACAGAACTGGAGGAGAACGAGGCGCCTCTCCCAAGTCGGTCAGCAGGTAGGTGAGCCAGCGTAGCTCCTGTGCAGCCATGGCCCCAGCGTAGATCTCAGCCTCACAACTGGAGGAGAGAACAGAAGAAGAGCGGGTAGACCGCCAAGAGACAGGATCGGAGCCAAGACTGAAGGTGTAACCCTGTGACGACCGTTGCGTAGCCAAGTCATCAACCCAGGAGGCGTCAGCGTGACCAGTAAGGACAACACGAGCCCGTCCTCCAAGCACGAGCCCCATGCCCGATGTACTGCACAAGTAGCGCAACACCCTCTTCGCAGCATCCCAGTGCACCTTTCGGTGCCTGCCGGGAGCCACGTAGCGAGCCAGAAGGCTGAGAGGGTATGCGAGTTCAGGTCGTGTGCAAGTCATCAGGTACATGAGGCAGCCCACAAGCTCTGGATACGGGCCACTCGGCTCTACGGACTCGTCCGAAGGTGGAGCTGAGAGCGAGTGACCGGTAGGCAGAGGAGTGGACTGTGGCAAGGAGTACGTGAAGCCGAAGCGCTGAAGGACCTGGTGCACCATGTGTGACTGAGTCAAGGTAATGGTGCGCTGTGCTTTGTCTCGGGTGATCCGCAAGCCAAGATAGCTTGTCAGCTCACCCAGGTCTGTGCACGTGTGTCTCTTCTGCAGCTCGGACTTCACGTGGGCGAGTGCCTCAGTGTCAGCAGTAGCAAAGACGAGGTCGTCTACGTACACGAGAACGTAGAACGGCGGCAGAGTGGTGTCAATGCGTAAAAACAGAGAAGGGTCAGCAGTGGAAGGAGCAAAACCAAGAGCAGCAAGAGTTGTCCTGAGTGTGTTGTGCCACTCACGGGGTGCCTGGCGGAGACCGTAGACTTGCCGCCGGAGGCTCCACTGGGTACCAGCAGGAAATGACCCAGTGAAGCCAGGTGGGCGGCGCAGCCAGATCTTCTCGTGCAGGCTGCCCTGTAGGAAAGCTATGCTGAAGTCAAGCGAGTGGAGCTCGTAGTCACGCTGAGCGGCAACGTGCAGCAGTACCCGAAGAGTGATCATCTTCCGGGTAGGGGAGAAGGTATGGAAGAAGTCAACTCCCTGTCGCTGACTGAAGCCACGTGCAATGTAACGCGCCTTGAAGACAGGCGGAGAACCCGGCGGCCGCTTCACCCTGAAGATCCACATGCCACTGACGATGTTCGCCCCAGGCGGGGGAACCTCGTCGACGTAGGTGCCTGTGGACTTCCAGGAAGCCATCTCTGCGTCCATGGCTGCCTGCCACTGAGAGGAGTAGGGACCCTCTATCGCCTCAGCGTAAGAGCGCGGGGTCGGGATGTCTGGTGCATCCGGGTCTCCCTCAGGGGCAAGCAGCATGGACACGAGATGAGGTACAGCAGCGGCAAAGCACTCAAACTCCTCTTGTCTATCCTCAAGAACGTCCGTGCCAAGAGCACACTCACCCCCGACGGACGGAGGACAGACAGACGCAGACTCAGCAACAAGACTAGTGGCGAAGTCTAGGCAACAGGCTGCAGCAAAGTCAACAAGCTCAGCAACGAGAGCAGACAAAGCAGTGGACTCAAACAAAGGGTCAGTGACAGCAGTGGCCAGAAAGCGGGTGACAGTAGGACTAGCAGCACGAAGGGAGTCAGACTCCGGGTCAGCAAGTGCAGGAAGAGAGGACGCAGGAGTAGATGGCAGAGGGACACGCTGTGGAGCAGTGGAAGGACGCAGAGTCATAGAGTGAGTGCCAGGGACAGGAGGAGGACGCGAACGCGAAACACGACGACCAGCGCGAGCAGTGCGGAAAGGCGACTCAGAACGAGACTCAGGCGCACGAGGCTTCGTAAGACCGCTAGTCGGTCCAGAGTAAGGGGAAGGACCAGGCAGTGGAGAGGCCGGCTGGAACTGCGACTGTGACTGGACAGGCGGTGGACTCAGTAAGGGAGGAGTAGGACCAAGAACCTGCTGAAGGAGCGGAACGTAGTACGGCCGCGGCCGCGCAGCGCCTCCAGAAATAGCAGAGACAGCACCAGTACCCTCAGCTCTAGGGTCTTGAGTAACAGCTTCCGAAGCCCCACCAGCTCCAGTACCTGTAGCGCCACCGCCTGCAACACCACCAGCTCCCGCAGCTCCAGTACCTCCAGTATGAGTACCTCCAGGACCAGTGGCTCCAGCAGCTCCAGCACCAGCAGTACCTCCAGCAGCACCAGCACCAGCAGCACCTCCAGCAGCTCCAGCACCAGCAGCACCTCCAGCACCAGCAGCACCTCCAGCAGCTCCAGCACCAGCAGCACCTCCAATAGCTCCAGCACCAGCAGCACGAGTACCTGCAGCGCCAACGCCTGCAGCACCACCAGCCCCAGCAGCTCCAGTACCTCCAGTACAAGCACCTCCAGGACCAGCGGCTCCAGCAGCTCCAGCACCAGTAGCACCTCCAGCAGCTCGAGCACCAGCAGCACCTCTAGCAGCTCCAGCACCAGCAGCACCTCCAGCAGCTCCAGCACCAGAACCACTATTAGCACGGCGACAGCGTCGAGCGTACCACTCATGAAGCCGCTGCGGAGAGAGGGGCTCCCGCCGCAACGGGACACCCGGAGAACCTCCAGACTCAGCACACGCAGGCTCAGCACCCCAAGACGCAGTACCCACAGGCTCAGCACCCCCAGGCTCCACACGCTCAGGCTCAGCACCCCCAGACTCCACACGCTCAGGCTCAGCACCCCCAGGCTCCGCACCCGCAGGCTCAGCACCCCCAGACTCCACACGCTCAGGCTCAGCACCCCCAGGCTGCGCACCCCCAGTCTCCGCACCCGCAGGCTCAGCACCCCTAGCAGCACCTGAGTCGACAGCTACCTCGACCGGCTCGGCAGGGTCTACCTGAGACACACCTGAGGGGGCAGGACCCTGGGGGGGGAGGGGGTCTACCGGAGGAGTACCTGGTGCTAGGAAGAGTGGCGGGGGGGGGAGAGAGGCAGTGCGGTAGGGAAAGAGACGGTAGTAAGACACCGACTCATCAAACGTGACGTCCTGAGAGGACAGAACACGACGCGAGGTGGGGTGGTAGAACTGCCACCCGGGTGCGTCAGGGGGAAAGCCAAGGAAGACACAGGGAACGGCACGGGAGGACAGCTTGTCCGCTGAAGTATCGCGGACAAAGGCTCCAGATCCCCAGACACGGAACGCGGACGCATCGCCAACCTTCCCCGTCCACCTCCGAGTAGGTGTGGTCTCCGGCAAGGAGACACGAGGCTGAAGGTTGATCTGATGCGCAGCGTACTGAACCGCGAACGGCCACAGAAAATGGGGAGCAGCCGTATGGATCATGGACGTACGAGCGACGTCCATGACCATGCCAATGCGGCACTCAGCAATCCCATTTTGCTGTGGGGAGGCCGGAAGCGTCAACGTCTGGCGAAGGCCCTCAGGAGGTCAGAGGAAAACTCACCACCTCTGTCTGAGTGCAGACGCAGAACAGGAAGGTCCGAGCCGAAACGCTCGCTGAGCTGGCGACGAGCACCGCGGATCCAGTCGATCCATACCTCAGGGACCTCACCCTTGCTGCGCAAGGGGAAGACTGTGGTGTAACGCGAGTAGTCGTCAACGACCAGCAGGAAGTAACGCTCGTGACCCTGTCCACGGACGCGGGCTGGGCCCCACACGTCCATGTGAAGAGTCTGCAGAGGATCCTCTGTCGGGGGAGTGAGGAGCGGCGCGCTGCCGACCCTCAACACAAGGAACACAGGTAGGGGCAGGCCCCGGAGGAAGAGGAGGGAGGCACCGGGGGAGACCCAAGGCAAGGGTACGGGAGGCCATACCTCGAAGACGAGGCAGGGAGGGGTGACCAAGGCGGTGGTGCCAAAGGAGAGTCTCGTGCGACAGAGGACGACACGAGCAGGGGGCAGATGGTGGACTGGACCTGGACACGGCAGCAAACACCTGACTAGACGCGGCTACCTGACCAGACGCAATGACCGGAGGAGACGCAGTAGTCAGTGTGTAGAGACTCGACCCAGGCCGACGGATGAACGTGGCCAGGTGGCGGCCCGTCCGAGAGCAAGTGCAGTGGGTCACACGCTAACCTCCAGGGGTGAACTGGTCAACCCACGCGTCCTGGAGGTCAGCTCCACTCACCAGGTTCGTAGAGAACGAGGGGAGGTGGAGTCCCGACAGCAAGCCCGACGGGGCCGCAGGACACGGTAGAACCGTGGAAGAGTGCGCAAGGACTGGGCCCCCAGAGGGGTCAGCCAGGGAGACTGCGACAGGCCGACTGAGCGGCGTGAGGGTGGTGCTGTCTCGAAAGAAAGAGCGAGAAGCACCAGAGTCAAGTGTGAAAGTGTGCAAGGCCTCAGTAGGTGCAGTACGAGAGAGAGCAGACGCACCAGCACCTGGAGCAGCAGACTCACCAGTACCTGGAGCAGCAGACGCACTAGCACCTAGAGCAGCAGCCGCAGTGCCCGGGTCGGGCGGGACACTCAGGTAACAGTCACCCTCAGCACTATCAGTCAAAGCATACATGGCAGCAAGGATAGCATCGAAATCAAGATCAAAGATAGCCACATTCTGCCTAAGCAGATCACCCCAACAAGGGAGCTCAACAGCGTCAGGAAACTGGGCGCGCCAGGCGTTAGTCAAGCGACCGAAGCAGCGATGCGTAGTGTGTGGCAGCCCGCACGTCTCCCCACGACGACTGTCGGTGCGAAGAACGTAAGTGCAGGGACCAACACCCCCAGACCTCCCACGCCCAGCGTACCACTCACGAAGCTGCGGGGCCCGCGGGGTCTCACGGGAACGCGGCTGCTGCTGGCGCTGGCTACCACCAAAGCCTCCACGCTGCGCGGCTGCACCTCGACCAGTACCACCGCCACCGCCACCTCCGCCACCGCTGCCGCTGCCTCCACCACCGCTGCCGCTACCTCCACCACCTCCGCTGCTGCCTCCACCACCTCCACCGCCGCCACTGAAGCCCCCACTCCCGGCACCACCCCCACCTCCACCGCCACCCCCTCCGCCTCCTCCACCGCCTCCGCCGCCGCCCCCGCCGTCCCCTCCACCACCCTTGCTCCCCTTGCCCTTGCTGTTGCGGCGTCTCCCACTAGGGGCAGACGCAGCTCCGACCTCCTCAGTGCCAACGAGGTCGACAGCAGCAGCAGAAGCAACAGAGGGGAGAAGGGGGACAGGGGAACACCCCTCAAAAAAAGGGGTGCGCCGGTCGCCGTGAGAAGCACCTACAGCTAAGATACTCTTTTCAGCTACAGCTAGGCGCTCCTCTAGCTGGTTGACAGTGAGCTCGGTGGGGCAAAGGGAGAGAAAGTGGTCCCTGACTGAAGAAAGGGAGTCAGGGAGGCGGGTGACTAGGTAGTAAAGGGTGATGTACATTGGGGGGGGGTTCTTGGCACAGAACTCAGTGGGAAGTGCAGCGCGGTAGCGGGCGTCACTAGTGCGGAGGTGAGCAACTAGGTCAGCGACTGTGGCAAAGGCGGCAAGGTCAGGGAAAAGGTATGGCAGCATGAGGCGGCTGAGGGCAGTAGTGGCAGGGGAGGAGAAGCGCGCAACTACAGCGTCGTACAAAGACTGAGCAGTCTTGTACTAGCCAAAATGCGCGCGCTCAGCAGGCAGCCGGTGACTACGAACAGCAAGACGAGCAACAGCGTCACGAGTGGTCCACTGCGAGCGAACCGTACTGTCAGCAGTGGCAGCAGGAGCAGTAGAGACACCGGACGTGTGATCGTAAAGGGATACCCCATCTCTAGAGTCACACTGAAGAAAGAGCTGCAGGTCGTCAACCCACACGTCAAAGTCAACTGCACGCCCCTCAGCATCAAAGGTGAGAACAGTAGGGCTAGCCATAGCAGCAGTAGGAGCAGTAGCAGTAGTGGCAGCAATAGCAGCAGTAGCAGCAGTAGCAGCAATAGCAGCAGAGGCAGTAGGGCAGTGCAGGGCACTGCGGCTCAGTAGGGCGGCGCGGCTGGGCAGAGCGGCGTGGCTCAGTGGGAAGCGCGGCTCGGCTGGGCGGCGCGGCTCGGTTGGGCGGCGCGGCTCGGCTGGGCAGCGCGGCTCGGCTGGGCGGCGCGGGTGCTTACCAGGGGCGGGTGCAGGGCCGGGCCGTGAGAGCAGGGGCCGCGCCAGTAGGGGTGGCGTCGGCAGGGGGGGGCGCGACTGCAGGGGGGCGCGTCAGCAGGGGCCGCGCCAGTAGAGGCCGCGTTAGCAGGGGGCCGTGTCAGCAGGGGCCGCGCCAGCAGGGGGCCGCGTCAGTAGGGGGCCTGGCCGTGAGCAGGGGGCCGGGCCGTGAGCAGGGGGCCGCGTCAGCAGGGGGCCGCGCCAGCAGGGGGCCGCGTCAGCAGGGGCCGCGTCAGCAATGGGCTGCATCAGCAGGGGCCGCGTCAGCAGGGGGCCGCGCCAGCAGCAGGGGCCGCAACGGGCTAGGGCCGCGACGGCAGTAGGGGCCGCGTCGGCAGTCGGGGTCGCGACGGCAGTAGGGGCCGCGACAGGCAGTAGGGGCCGCGACGGGCTAGGGGCCGTGACGGCAGGCGGGGTCGCGACGGCAGTAGGGGCCGCGACAGGCAGTAGGGGTCGCGTCCAGCAGGGGCCGTGACGGGCGACAAAGGGGGGCCACGACGGGCAGGGCGCGATGCGCGCTTCGGGCAGGGCAGGAAAAAAAAAATGTGGTGGGCCTTTTAAAAAAGCGTTCCCACTCGGGAACCTGCTCAGAATACCATGTTAGAATGTGAGCGAATGAATAACTGAACTAGAAAACAGGTGGGTACAAGTAGGAAACCAAAAAGTGTTGTACCCTATAAGAACTACCCCACTACAGCCTAAACAGACTATAGCATATAAGTTTGACAGAGTTGAACCGTGTATAGGAAACTCTGATTTTCGGTATGAAACATGCAAACAAGGCGAGCATATATATAGTTACTCAATACATCGAGTCGCGTGTAACATCTAGTCACTACGAGATGTGTTGCGAACATTTGTGTAACATTTCAAACGGGGTGAAATTCGGTACTCGAATAATAGGAATGAATGAATGACTAGAAAATGAGTTGGGTACAAATATGAAACCGTAAGAGACTGTACCCCATAGTGTCTACCCCACTACAGCCTAAATAGGCTATGTGATTGACATTCGACACACCCCCATAGGCAAAGTGGGGGAGAACAAGGGGTCACAAGACCAGTCAAGCAAAGCAAAACAAAGCAAGCTCAGGGTGGATCACAACGTCACCACACATTCCGAGCACAGGTTCAAAGACCACAAGGCCAGTTCACATGCAGGAGTATATATAAAAGGTAAACAAGCAAGTGCAGGTATATATAGATCACAGTACAGGTAAAGTCAAGAGGTAAGCAAGTGAGGCAAAGTAGGCACAAGACCTAGCATAGTACAGAAGCGCTGATGATCACAAGGCTGAAGTGCCTTGGTGAAGATATCAGCAGTGTTGGCCTGAGAGGCCACGTAAGCAAGACGAAGCTGACCACGCTGCTGCAACTCTCGAGAAAGGAAGTAGCGCAGAGCAATGTGCTTCGTTCTGTGCTCCAGTCTGTGCTCCCGACACAAGGCCAGCATGGCCTTGTTGTCTACGTACAGAACCGGAGGAGAACGAGGCGGCTCACCGAGGTCAGTCAGCAGGTAGGTGAGCTAGCGTAACTCCTGTGCAGCCATGGCCCCTGCGTAGATCTCAGCCTCACAGCTGGAGCTGAGAACAGAAGACGAGCGAGTGGACTGCCACGAAACAGAGCCGGAACCAAGGCTGAAGGTGTAACCCTGTGACGACCGCTGCGTAGCCAGGTCGTCAACCCAAGACGCGTCTGCGTGACCATTGAGGACCACTGGACTCCGCCCTCCAAGCACTAGCCCCATGCCCGACGTACTGCACAAGTAGCGCAACACCCTCTTCGCTGCAGCCATGTGCTCTGGTCGGTGTCTCCCAGGAGCAACATAGCGTGCCAAGATGCTAAGAGGGTATGCCAGGTCAGGTCGAGTGCAGGTCATCAGGTGCATGAGGCAGCCAACAAGCTCTGGGTACGGGCCACTCGGCTCTACGGACTCATCCGAAGGCAGAGCTGAGAGCGAGTGGCGAGTAGACAGAGGAGTGGCCTGAGGCGAGGAGTACGTGAAGTCGAAGCGCTGAAGGACCTGCTGCACCATGTGTGACTAAGTCAGGGTAATGGTGCGCCGTGCTCTGTCCCGAGTGATATGCAAGCCAAGATAGCTGCGCAGTTCACCCAGGTCTGTGCACGTGTGTCTCTTCTGCAGCTCGGACTTCACGTGGGCGAGTCCAGCAGTGTCAAAGACCAAGTCATCGACATACACGAGGATGTAGAACGGCGGCAGCACAGTGTCGGTGCGAAGAAACAGCGACGGGTCAGCAGTGGAAGGAGAAAACCCAAGAGCCGCAAGCGTAGTCCTCAGTGTGTCGTGCCACTCACGGGGCGCCTGGCGGAGATCGTAGACTGGCCGCCGGAGGCTCCACTGGGTACCAGGAGGAAACGACCCAGTGAAGCCAGGTGGGCGGTGTAGTCAGATCTCCTCGTGCAGGCTGCCTTGTAGGAAAGCAGTGCTGAAGTCAAGGGAGTGAAGCTCGTAGTCACGCTAAGCAGCGACGTGCAGCAGAACCCGAAGAGTGGTCATCTTCGGGGTCGGGGAGAAGGTCTGAAAGTAGTCAACTCCCTGCCGCTGACTGAAGCCTCGAGCCACGTAACGCACCTTGAAGACAGGCGGAGAACCCGGCGGCCGCTTCACCCTGAAAATCCACATGCCACTGACGATGTTCGCCCCAGGAGGGGGAACCTCGTCGACGTAGGTGCCGGTGGACTTCCAGGAAGCCATCTCTGCATCCATGGCTGCCTGCCACTGAGAGGAGTAAGGACCCTCTATCGCCTCTGCGTAAGAGCGCGGGGTCGGGATGTCTGGTGCATCCGGGTCTCCCTCAGGGGCAAGCAGCGTGGACACGAGATGAGGTAAAGCAGCAGCAAAACACTGGAACTCCTCCTGCCTGTCCTCAAGGACGTCCGTGCTAAGAGCACACTCACCCCCGACGGACGGAGGACAGACAGACGCAGACTCAGCAACAAGACTAGCGGCGTAGTCTAGACGACAGTGAGCAGCAAAGTCGACAAGCTCGGCAACTAAGGCAGACGCAGCAGTGGACTCAAAGGAAGGGTCAGTGACAGCAGTGGCTAGGAAACGCGTGACAGTAGGGCTGGCAGCACGAAGGGAGTCAGACTCCGGGTCAGGAAGAGCAGGAAGAGAGGACGCTGGAGGAGACGGTAAAGGGACACGCTGTGACGCAGTGGAAGGACGCAGTGCCATCTGATGCGTGCCAGGGACCGCAGGAGGACGCTGACGAGGAGCACGACGACTAGTGCGAGCAGCACGAACAGGGGACGCAGGACGCGACTCAGGCTCACGACGCTCAGCAAGACCTCCAGTAGGACCAGCGTAGGGAGAAGGAGCAGGGAGAGGGGAGGCCAGCTGTAACTGTGACTCGGACTGGACAGGCGGTGGACACTCTAAATACGGAGCAGGACTAGAAGAAGGTGGAAGACCAAGAACCTGCTCAAGGAGCGGAACGAAGTACGGCCTCGGCCGCGCAGCACCTCCAGAGCCAGCAGGGACAACACCAGCACCTGCAGCGTCAGCTCCAACTCTAGCAGCACCACCAGCTCCAGTACCTCCAGCAGCTCCAGCTCCAGCAGGACCACCGGCAGACACAGGAGCTCCGGCTCCAGTACCTCCAGTAGCACTCACTCCAGCAGCACCACCAGCTCCAGCTCCACCAGTAGCTCCAGCACCAGGAGCACCACCAGGCCCAGCAGCTCCAGTACCTCCAGGACGAGCACCTCCGGGACCCGTGGCTCCAGCACCCCCAGCAGAGGCAGAACCTCCAGCACCGGCTCCAGCAGAACCTCCAGCTCCAGTACCTCCAGCAGCAGCAGAACCTCCAGCACCGGCAGTACCTCCAGCTACCGCAGCACGGCTCCAGCGCCGAGCAAACCACTCGCGCAGCTCCTGTGGAGAGGGAAGCTCCCGCCGGGACAAAGCACCCGAAGGACCTCCAGATCCAGCACCGGTAGGCTCCGCACCCCCACTCTCAGCAACCCCAGGCTCAGCACCCCTAGTCTCCACACGCTCAGGCTCAGCACCCCCAGAAGCAGCACCCTCAGGCTCAGCACCCCCAGACCCAGCACCCCCAAGCTCCACACGCTCAGGCTCAGCACCCCCAGACCCAGCACCCCCAGGCTCCGCACGCTCAGGCTCAGCACCCCCAGAAGCACCAGAGTCAACAGCTACCTCGACAGGCTCGACTGCATCTACCTGGGACACACCTGAGGGGGCAGGACCCTGAGGGGGGAGGGGGTCTACCGGGGGGGGACCGGGCGCGAGGAAGAGCGGCGGGGGGGGAAGGGGGTCAGTGCGGTAGGGGAAGAGACGGTAGTACGGAATCGACTCGTCAAACGTGACGTCCTGGGAGGACAGAACATGACGCGAGGTGGGGTGGTAAAACTGCCAACCAGGCGCGTCAGGGGGAAAGCCGAGAAAGACGCAAGGCACAGCACGGGAGGACAGCTTGTCCGCAGGCAAGTCTCGGACGAAAGCTCGAGATCCCCAGACACGGAACGCAGACGCATCACCAACCTTCCCCGTCCACCGCAGAGTAGGGGAGGTCTCTGGCAGGGAGACCCGGGGCTGAAGGTTGATCTGATGCGCCGCGTACTGAACCGCGAACGGCCACAGAAAATGGGGAGCAGCCGCATGGATCATGGACGTACGAGCGACATCCATGACCATGCCAATGCGGCGCTCAGCAATCCCATTTTGCTGTGGAGAGGCCGGAGGCGTGAACGTCTGGCGGATGCCCTCCGCACGACAGAAGGCTCGCAGAAGGTCGGAGGAAAACTCTCCGCCTCTGTCGGAGTGTAGACGCAGAACATGAAAGTCCGAGCCGAAACGCTCTCTGAGCTGGAGACGAGCAAAACGGATCCAGTCGATCAACACCTCAGTGGTGGTGCCAGAGGAGGGTCTGGTGGGACAGGAGGCGACACGAGCAGGGGGCAGACTCAGGACCTGACCGAGACGCGGCAGCAAACACCTGACTCGATGCAGCTACCTGACCAGACGCAGCAACCGGGGGAGACTCTGTGGTCAGTGTGTACAGGCTCGACCCCAGTCGATGGGTAAACGTGGCCAAGTGGCGGCCCGTCTGAGCACACGTGCAGTGGGTCACTCGCTGACTCGCAGGAGTGAACTGGTCAACCCCTGCATCCTGAAGGTCAACACCACTCACCAAGCTCGTAGAGAACGAGGGGGGGTAGAGACCAGACAGGGAGCCGGACGGGGCCGCCGGACACGGGAGGACAGTGGAGTAGCGAGCAAGAACAGGACCCCCAGAGGGGTCTGCCAGGGAGACCGCAACCGGCCGACTGAGCGGCGTAAGGGTGGTGCGGTCTCGAAAGAAGGAGCGGGAAGCACCCAAGTCAAGGGTGAAGGTGTGCAAGACCTGAGCCGACGCGGTACCTGAGAGAGCAGACTCACCAGCACCTAGAGCAGCAGACTCACTAGCACCTGGAGCAGCAGACTCACGAGCACCTAGAGCAGCAGCCTCAATGCCCGGATCAGGCGGAACACACACGTAACAGTCACCCTCAGCACTAATAGACACAGCATACATGGCAGCAAGAATAGCATCAAAGTCAAGATCAAAGATAGCAACACCCGACTTGAGCAGATCACCCCAGCGAGGGATCTCCGTGGCGTCAGGGAACTGGGTACGCCAGGCATCAGTCAGGCGACCGAAGCAGCGCTGGGTGGCGTGCAGGCGTCCACACTGCTCTCCAGTGCGGTCGCCGGTGCGCAGGACGTAGGTACAGGGACCAGCACCCCCAGACCCTTGACGCCCTGCGTACCACTCACGAAGCTGCTGTGGCGACGGGGTCTCACGAGAGCGCGACTGGTGCAGGGGTCCCCGCTGCCCAGCTCCGCCTCGACCAGCTCCACCTCCGCCGCCGCCGCCTCCGCCACCTCCACCCCAACCTCCACCGCCACCGCTGCCTCCACCTCCACCGCTGCCACCGAAGCCCCCACCTCTGCCTCCACTCCCACCCCCACCCCCTCCTCCGCCTCCACCGCCACTACCTCCTCCCCCTCCACCTCCTCCAGCGCCCTTGCCCCGCTTGCCCCTGCCGTTGCGGCGCCTCTCGCTAGGAGCAGACGCAGCGCTGACCGACTCGGTGCCAACAAGGTCGACAGCAGCAGCAGAGGCAACAGAGGGCAAAAGAGGAACGGGGGAGCACCCCTCAAAGAAAGGGGTACGGGGGTCACCACGAGAGGCTCCTACAGCGGTAATACTAGTCTCTGCTGCAAGGAGGCGCTCCTCGAGGAGGTCAACGGTGAGTGTGGTAGGTCAAAGAGAGAGGAAGTGGTCCCTGACCGAGCGAAGGGTGTCAGGGAGTCGGGTGACTAGGTAGTAGAGGGTGATGTACATGGGAGGGGGGTTCTTAGCGCAGAACTCAGCAGGAAGCGCAGCGCGGTAGCGGGTGTCACTAGTGCGGAGGTGTGTAATGAGGTCAGTGACTGTGGCAAAAGCGGCGAGGTCAGGAAACAGGTACGGTAGCATGAGGCGACTAAGCGCAGCAGTGGCAGGGGAAGAGTAGCGCGCAACAACAGTGTCATACAGAGTCTTAGCACTCTTGTACTGGCTAAAGTGCGCGCGCTCAGTAGACGGTAGGTGACTACGCACAGCAAGGCGGGCAGCAGCATCGCGTGTGAGCCACTGCGAGCGAACAGCACTGTCAGCATCAGCAGCAGGGGCAGTAGAGGCGCCAGACGTGAGATCGAACAGTGAGAGGCCATCCTTGCTATCGCACTGTAGGAAAAGCTGCAGATCATCTAGCCAGACATCGAAGTCAACCGCTCGACCCTCAGCATCAAAGGTAAGAACACTGGGACTAGCCATGACAGGAGCAGTAGTAGCAGTGCAACTCGGCTAAGCGACGCGGCTAGGCAGGGCAGCGCGGCTCGGCAGCGCGGCTCGGCAGGGCGGCCCGGCAGGGCGGCTCGGCAGGGCGACGCGGCTCGGCAGCGCGGCTCGGCCCTGCAAAGCTCTTACCAGGGGTGAGGTAGGGGCAGGGTCGGGGGAGGGCCGGGGCAGGGCTGCGACAGGTCCGGGGCAGGGCCGGGGCCGGGCCTCCAACTATCCGGGGCCGGGCGGGGGCAGGGCTGCGGCAGGTCCGGGGCAGAGTCGGGGCAGAGCCGGGGCAGGGCCGGGGCAGAGCTGGGGCAGGGCCGCGGCAGGGTCGGAGCAGGGCCGGAACAGGGCCGAGGTGAGGCCGCGACAGGTCCGGGACAGAGCCGCGAAAGGGCCGGGGTAGGGTCGGGCAGGGCCGGTGCAGGTCCGGGACAAGGCCGTTACAGGGCCGAGGCGGTGCCAGGGCAGAGCCGGGACAGGGCCGAGGCCGAGGCAGGTCCGGGACAGGGGCCGCGACGGGGCCGGGGCAGGGTCGGGGCAGGTCCGGGACAGGGCCGGGGCAGGTCCGGGACAGGGCCGGGGCAGGGCCGCAGTAGGGCCGAGGTAGGGCCGCGACAGGGCCGGGGAAGGGCCGGGGCGGAGCCGGGGCAGGTCCGGGACAGGGCCGCGACAGGGCGCGACAGGGCCGCGACAGGGCCACGACAGGGGCCGCGACAGGGCCGCGACAGGGCCGCGACAGGGCCGCGACAGGGCGGTGAGGCAGGGCCGGGGCAGCGCCGCGACAGGGCCGCGACAGGGCGGCTTCTGGCGACGGGGTAGGGCCGGGGCGGGGTCGCGACGGGGTCGCGATGGGGTCGCGACGGGGTCGCAACAGGCGACGAGGGGGCCGCGTAGGGGCCGGGTAGGGGGGCGTCGCGACGGGGTCGCGCTAGGCGACGAAGAGGCCACTTGGGGGCCGCGAAAAAAGTTTAGGGCAGGGCGCGAAACGCGCTTCGGGCAGCTAAAAAAAAAGATTAGGGTGGGCCCTTAGGAAGGAACGGTCCCATTAGGGAACCCGCTCTATACCATGTTAGAATAATAGGAATGAATGAATGACTAGAAAATGAGTTGGGTACAAATATGAAACCCTAAGAGACTGTACCCCATAGTGTCTACCCCACTACAGCCTAAACAGGCTATGTGATTGACATTCGACACCTTCAATCTCGAATGTTCCTGATGCTGCCATGTGGCACCGAATTGGTGGAGTCTTCCGAAGTCAAACTTCAATTCCACGCAAACCTGCAGCTCACTCGAAGTTCAGCACCAAAAACACATTCGGTGGGTTGGGGGCATACAACTACCCCACCACCGCTTTTTTTTTTTTTTTTTTTTTTTTGGGCCTCTTGTACGGTACCTTGTCAAGTTTGCCCATTGCTGTTTATGTATTTATTTAGTTTACAGATACGCTTTTATTTCAGTTGCAGCGGTGCTCTGTATCAAACTGCTTTGTGGCGCGTTTCTGCCACACTTTTCTCTGCACCACTTTCCGTCGAGTCGAGACGGAATCCGTCGACGGAGGCGGATTTACTCGACGGACGGGGGGGTTGGTGCAGCCGAGACTCGGGACGGGGGGGGAGCAGGTCGCATCATCGCCAGCTCGAGGGGGGACCACCTCCGGTCACTCCGAGCTGGCAGGGCTCGTTTCGGGTGGGTGGGGTGGCTGGCTTCAGCCCCTCGCGTGCCTCGCTAGGCGACTGCGGGAAAAGGGAAATCCCGCGAGGGAAATCCCGCAGGGGCAAAAGGGGGGGATCGGAGAGATCTCCCTTATGTCTTCCCACTTCATTGGTGAATTACTTCTGTGTTGTGATGGATGGTGGAGAGAATTGCTCCAGTGCCTTGTTTGGTGATTCGCTCTTGCCCACGTGTCCCCGAATTGCTCGAGTGGCCATCCAATTCCGTGATAATTGCTCGAGTGGCCATGCCAGGGCATTTTCGAGGTGTTTTTTTTCCCTGGCACATAACCCTACAAGGGTTCGTACCCCCGAAATTCCTCGTTCGCACAACAGTAGATGCGCGGTCATTTTCGGCCCAATGCGCGACCAATGAGCGATCATAAACTGCAACGCCAGAGCATAAATGCACGAAGATATTATTGACCGCGCACGATTGGTCAATAATATGCTTCTTGCCCTTTTTGGCAATGCGCGTCCAATCACGCACGGTCATATAATTCACGACCATATATTTAGGCGATAAAGGGTCGCCCAACAACCAATATGAGCGCGCATATACTGTGAAACAAGAAAAACAGGAATGAGAATGACTAAGTGAAAGTTGGGTACAAGAAGCAAACCCTAGAAAACTGTACCCCATATGTGCTACCCCACTCCAGCCTACAGTAGCTATGTCATATAAATCTGACACACCCCCATAGGCAAAGTGGGGGAGAACAAGGGGTCACAAGACCAGTCAAGCGAGGCAAAGCAAAAAACAAGCTCAGGGTGGATCACAAAGTCACCACACATTCCGAGCACAAGTTCAAGGCCACAAGGCCAGTTCACAAGCAGGAGTACACATATATATAAAAAAAAAGGCTAGACAAACAAGAGCAGGTATATATATATGTGTAACAGTACAAGCAAGGTCAAGAGGTGAGCAAGTGAGGCAAGGTAGGCACAAGGCCCAGCTGAGTACAGAAGCGCTGATGGTCACAAGGCGCAAGTGCCTTGGTGAAGATATCAGCAGTGTTGGCCTCAGAGGCCACGTACGCAAGACGCAGCTGACCACGCTGCTGCAGCTCACGAGCAAGAAAGTAGCGGAGAGCAATGTGCTTCGTTCTGTGCTCCAGTCGCTGCTCCCGACACAAGGCCAGCATGGCCTTGTTGTCTACGTACAGCACTGGAGGAGAACGAGGCAACTCTCCGAGGTCAGTCAGCAGGTAGGTGAGCCAGCGAAGCTCCTGTGCAGCCATGGCTCCTGCGTAGATCTCAGCCTCACAACTGGAGCCGAGAACAGAAGACGAGCGAGTAGCCCGCCACGAAACAGAGCCGGAACCAAGGCTGAAGGTGTAACCCTGTGACGACCGCTGCGTAGCCTGGTCGTCAGCCCAAGAAGCGTCTGCGTGCCCAGTAAGGACCACTGGACTCTGCCCTCCAAGCACAAGCCCCATGCCCGACGTACTGCACAAGTAGCGCAACACCCTCTTCGCTGCAGCCATGTGCTCCGGTCTGTGTCTCCCAGGAGCAACATAGCGTGCAAGAATGCTAAGAGGGTATGCAAGGTCAGGTCGTGTGCAGGTCATCAGGTACATGAGGCAGCCAACAAGCTCTGGGTACGGGCCACTCGACTCTACGGACTCATCCGAAGGCAGAGCTGAGAGCGAGTGGTGAGTAGGCAGAGGAGTGGCCTGAGGCGAGGAGTACGTGAAGCCGAAGCGCTGAAGGACCTGCTGCACCATGTGTGACTGAGTCAGGGTAATGGTGCGGCGTGCTCTGTCCCGAGTGATCTGCAAGCCAAGGTAGCTGCGCAGTTCACCCAGGTCAGTGCACGTGTGTCTCTTCTGCAGCTCGGACTTCACGTGGGCTAGTCCAGCAGTGTCAGCTGTGGCAAAGACCAAGTCGTCGACGTACACGAGGATGTAGAACGGCGGCAAAGAAGTGTCGGTGCGCAGAAACAGCGACGGGTCGGCAGTAGAGGGAGCAAACCCAAGAGCCGCAAGTGTAGTCCTCAGTGTGTCGTGCCACTCACGCGGTGCCTGGCGGAGACCGTAGACTGGCCGCCGTAGGCTCCACTGGGTGCCAGGAGGAAAAGACCCAGTGAAGCCAGGTGGGCGACGCAGCCAGATCTCCTCGTGCAGGCTGCCCTGCAAGAAAGCAGTGCTGAAGTCAAGAGAGTGTAGCTCGTAGTCACGGTGAGCAGCTACGTGCAGCAGTACCCGAAGAGTGGTCATCTTCGGGGTGGGAGAGAAGGTCTGAAAGTAGTCAACTCCCTGCCGCTGACTGAAGCCACGAGCCACGTAACGCGCCTTGAAGACAGGCGGAGAACCCGGCGGTCGCTTCACCCTGAAAATCCACATGCCACTGACGATGTTCGCCCCAGGAGGGGGAACAGCGTCAACGTAGGTGCCTGTGGACTTCCAGGAAGCCATCTCTGCGTCCATAGCTGCCTGCCACTGAGAGGAGTAGGGACCCTCTATCGCCTCCGCATAAGAGCGCGGAGTGGGGATGTCAAGTGCATCCGGGTCTCCCTCAGGGGTAAGCAGTACGGACACGAGATGAGGTGAAGCAGCGGCCAAGCACTGGAACTCCTCCTGCCTGTCCTCAAGGACGTCCGTGCCAAGGGCACACTCACCCCCGACGGACGGAGGACAGACAGACTCAGACTCAGCAACAAGACTGGCGACGTAGTCTAGGCGACAGCGAGCAGCAAAGTCGACGAGCTCAGCAACTAGAGCAGACGCAGCAGTGGACTCAAAGGAAGGGTCAGTGACAACCGTAGCAAGGAGACGCGTGACAGTAGGACTGGCAGCGCGAAGAGAGTCCGACTCCGGGTCAGCAAGAGTAGGAAGAGAAGACTCAGGAGGAGAAGGCAAAGGGGCACGCAGAGGAGCAGTGGACGGACGCAGAGACATCCGGTGCGTGCCAGGGACAGGAGGAGGACGCTGACGCGAACCGCGACCACTAGTGCGAGCAGCACGGACAGGCGACGCAGGGCGAGACGCAGGCTCACGACGCTCAGCAAGACCTCCAGTAGGACCAGTGTAGGGAGACGGAGCAGGCAGTGGGGAGGCCGGCTGTAACTGTAACTGCGACGGGACAGGCTGTGGACACTCTAAGGGAGGAGGAGGACCAGTAGAAGGCGGGAGACCAAGAACCTGCTGAAGGAGCGGAACGAAGTACGGCCGAGGCCGCGCGGCGACTCCAGACACAGGAGGGACAGCACCAGCACCCGCAGGGGCAGCACCAGCACCAGTAGCAGCTCCAGCTCCAGAACCCCCAGCAGCACCAGTAGTACCCCCAGCAGGACTGCCTCCAGGACCGACAGCAGTAGCCTCCGCGCCAACACCCGCAGCAACTCCAGCTCCAGAAGTACCCGCAGGTCCAGCAGCTCCAGAACTCCCAGTACGAGCACCTCCGGGACCCGTGGCACCAGCTCCCTCAGAAGCAACAGAACCTCCAGTACCCGCAGCACCTCCAGCTCCAGCAGCTCCAGCAGCTCGCCTCCAGCGCCGGGCAAACCACTCACGCAGCTCCTGGGGAGAGAGTGGCTCTCGGCGAGAGGGAGCACCCGGTGAACCGCCAGGCACAGCACCACCAGGCGTAGCACCCCCAGGCTCAGCACCTCTAGGCGTAGTACCCCCAGGCTCAGCACCCCCAGACGCAGCACCCCCAGGCTCAGCACCCCCAGGCGTAGTACCCCCAGGCTCAGCACCCCCAGTCGTAGTACCCCCAGACTCAGCACCCCCAGGCTCAGCACCCCCAGGCTCAGCACCCCCAGGCGTAGCACCCACACGCTCAGCACCCCTAGAGTCAGCACCCCCAGGCTCAGCACCCTCAGCAGCACCAGAGTCACCAGCGACCTCGACAGGCTCAACAGCGTCTACCTGGGACACACCTGAAGGGGCAGGACCCTGAGGGGGGAGGGGGTCTACCGGGGGGGGACCTGGTACAAGGAAGAGCGGTGGCGGGGGGAGGGACGGAGTGCGGTAGGGGAAGAGGCGGTAGTAGGGGACCGACTCGTCGAACGTGACGTCCTGGGAGGACAGAACACGGCGAGAGGTGGGGTGGTAGAACTGCCACCCTGGGGCGTCAGGGGGGAAACCCAGGAAGACGCAAGGAGCAGCACAAGGGGACAGCTTGTCCGCAGACAAGTCGCGGACAAACGCCCGAGATCCCCAGACACGGAACGCAGACGCATCGCCAACCTTCCCCGTCCACAGTAAAGCTGGGGAGGTCTCCGGCATGGAGACCCTGGGCTGAAGGTTGATCTGATGCGCCGCGTACCGAACCGCAAACGGCCACAGAAAATGGGGGGCAGCCGCATGCATCATGGACGTACGGGCGACGTCCATGACCATGCCAATGCGGCGCTCAGCAATCCCATTTTGCTGTGGAGAGTCCGGAAGCGTGAAGGTCTGGCGGATGCCTCGTGCACGACAGTAGGCTCGCAGAAGGCCAGAGGAGAACTCTTCGCCTCTGTCAGAGTGCAGACGCAGAACAGGAAAGTCCGAGCCAAAGCTCCGCCTGAGCTGGAGACGAGCTGCGCGGATCCAGTCGATCAACACCTCAGTGACATCACCCTTGCTGCGCAAGGGGAAGACTGTGGTGTAACGCGAGTAGTCGTCAACCACCAGCAGGAAGTAGCGCTCGTGACCCTGTCCACGGACGCGGGCCGGGCCCCACACGTCCATGTGAAGCGTCTGCAGCGGGGCCTCTGTCGGAGGAAACTGGGAGGAGTGAGGGGTAGCCCGCTGCCGTCCCTCGACACAGGGGACGCAGGTAGGGCCTGGCCCCGGAGGAAGGGGAGGGAGGGACCGGGGAAGACCAGAGACAAGGACACGGGAGGCCATGCTCCGGAGACGAAGCAGGGAGGGGTGGCCAAGGCGGTGGTGCCAGAGGAGAGTCTCGTGAGACAGGAGGCGACACGAGCAGGGGGCAGACTCAGGACCAGACCTGGACGCTGCAGCAAACACCTGACCCGACGCAGCTACCTGACCAGACGCAGGGACTGGAGGAGACGCAGTGGTCAGTGTGTACAGGCTCGACCCTGGCCGACGTGTAAACGTGGCCAGGTGGCGGCCTGTCCGAGCGTCCGTGCAGTGGGTCACCCGCTGACTCGCAGGAGTGAACTGGTGAACCCCCGCATCCTGTAGGTCAGCACCACTCACCAAGTTCGTAGAGAACGAGGGGAGGTAAAGACCAGACAGGGTGCCAGAGGGGGCCGCCGGACACGGGAGGACAGTGGAGAAGTGAGCAAGGACAGGACCCCCAGAGGGGTCTGCCAGGGAGACCGCAACTGGCCGGCCAAGCGGCGTGAGTGTGGTGCGGTCTCGAAAGAAGGAGCGAGAAGCCCCCGAGTCAAGTGTGAAGGTGTGGGAGGCCGAAGCCGACGCAGAACCTGAGAGAGCAGACTCACCAGCACCTGAGGGAGTAGACGCACCTAGAGCAGCAGCCTCGCTAGCACCTAGAGCAGCAGCCTCACCAGTACCTAGAGCAGCAGTCTCAATGCCCGGGTCGGGCGGAAAACACCGGTAACAGTCACCCTCATCACTAATAGTCACAGTATACACGGCAGCAAGAATAGCATCAAAGTCAAGGTCAAAGACAGCTACACCCGCCCTAGACAGCTGACCCCAGCGGGGGATCTCAGTGGCCTCAGGGAACAGGTGACGCCAAGCGTCCGTGAGGCGGCCAAAGCAGCGCTGGGTGGAGTGCGCACCCCCGCACTGCTCACCCGCGCGGTCGCCGGTGCGCAGGACGTAGGTGCACGGACCAGCACCCCCACCCCTCATGCGTGCAGTGTACCACTCACGGAGCTGCTGAGGGGAGGGGACGTCACGAGTGCGCTGCTGCTGCTGCTGCTGCTGGCGCTGACCACCACCGGAGCTGACCCTCTGCGCAGCGCCACCTCGACCAGCTCCACCTCCTCCGCCGCCTCCTCCTCCACCGCCGCCACCTCCGCTCCCTCCGCCACCGCCGCTGCCTCCTGCGCCTCCACTGCCGCCACCTACACCTCCACCCCCGCCACCACTCCCACCGCCACCACCACCTCCTCCACCACCTCCACCGCCGCCTCCACCGCCCCCGCTAGCTCCTCCAGCGCCCCTGCCCCCCTTGCCCCTGCCAGGGCGGCGTCTCCCGCTAGGGGTAGACGCTGCCCCAACCGACTCCAAACCAGCGAGGTCGGCCGCAGCAGCAGAGGCAACAGAGGGCAAAAGAGGGGAGGGGGAACACCCCTCAAAGATGGGGGTGCGAGGGTCACCACGAGAGGCTCCTACAGCGACTATGCTCTTTTCTGCTGCTAGGAGGGCCTTCTCGAGGAGGTCAACGGTGAGAGTGGTGGGACAAACCGAGAGGAAGTGGTCCCTGACTACGCGAAGGGAATCAGGGAGACGGGTGACGATGTAGTAGAGGGTGATGTACATGGGGGGGGGGGTTCTTGGCGCAGAACTCAGCAGGAAGTGCAGCGCGGTAGCGAGTGTCACTAGTGCGGAGGTGCGTGATGAGGTCAGCGACTGTGGGAAAGGCAGCAAGGTCAGGGAAGAGGTACGGTAGCATGAGGCGGCTCAGTGCAGCAGTGGCAGGGGAGGAGTAGCGTGCAACTACAGCGTCGTACAAGGTCTGAGCACTCTTGTACTGGCTAAAGTGCGCACGCTCAGAGGTAGGCAGGTGGCGACGCACAGCAAGACGCGCAGCAGCATCGCGCGTGGCCCACTGGGAGCGAACAGTTGCGTCAGCATCAGTGGCGGGAGCAGGAGAGGCACCAGAAGTGAGGTCAAAGAGGGAGAGGCCGTCTGCCCTATCGCACTGTAAGAAAAGCTGCAGGTCATCTATCCAGACGTCAAAGTCAATGGCCCGACCCTCAGCGTCAACAGCGAGGACACTAGGGGTAGCCATGACAGTAGTAGACTAGCAGCGCAAACAGTGGGGTGAGGGCAGTGCTGTGAGAGAGGCGCTGCTCTTACCGGACAGGGCGGCTCGGGCGGCTCGGCTGCAGGGCGGCTCGGCGACTCGGCTGCTGGGCGGCTCGGCTGCTGGGCGGCTCGGCGGCTCGGCTGCTGGGCGGCTCAGCGACTCGGCTGCTGGGCGGCTCGGCGGCTCTGTTGCTGGGCGGCTCGGCTGCTGGGCGGCTCGGCGGCTCGGCTGCTGGGCGGCTCGGTGGCTCAGCTGCTGGGCGGCTAGGCTGCTGGGCGGAGGCGGCGGGGCCGCTGAGAGGAGGCGGCGGGGCCGCTGAGAGGAGGCGGCGGGGCCAGAAAGGTAGGTGGCGGGGCCGCGTCAGGGGCCGCGACAGGGGCCGCGTCAGGGGCCGCGTCAGGGGCCGCGGCAGGGGCCGCGTCAGGGGCCGCGGCAGGGCCGCGTCAGGGCGCCGCGTCAGGGGCCGCGTCAGGGCGCCGCCAGGGGCCGCGGCAGGACCGCGTCAGGGCCGCGTAAGGGGCCGCGGCAGGGGCCGCGTCAGGGGCCGCGTCAGGGCCGCGTCAGGGCCGCGGCAGAGCCGCTTCAGGGCCGCGTCAGGGGCCGCTTCAGGGCCGCGGCAGGGGCCGCAGCAGGCCGCGTCAGGACCGCGTCAGGGGCTGCGGCAGGGCCGCGTCAGGGCCGCGGCAGGGGCCGCGTCAGGGCGCCGCGTCAGGGGCCGCGTCAGGGCGCCGCCAGGGGTCGCGGCAGGGCCGCGTCAGGGCCGCGTCAGGGCCGCGTCAGGGGCCGCTTTAGGGCCGCGGCAGGGGCCGCGGCAGGCCGCGTCAGGGCCGCGTCAGGGGGCGCGGCAGGGCCGCGTCAGGGCCGCGGCAGGGGCTGCGTCAGGGCGCCGCCAGGGGCCGCGTCAGGCCGCGTCAGGGCCGCGTCAGGCGCCGCCAGGGGCCGCGTCAGGGCGCCACCAGGGGGCGCGTCAGGGGCCGCGATAGGGCGCCGGCAGGGGCCTCGTCAGGGCGCCGCCAGGGGCCGCATAGGGGGCGCGTGGGAGGCGGCGTAGGGGCCGCGTAGAGGCAGCGTAGGGGCCGCTAAAAAAAAAAATTTAGGGCAGGGCGCAATGTGCGCGGGCAGCTAAAAAAAAATTCTTATGGTGGGCCCTTAGGAAGGAACGGTCCCATGTAGGAACCCGCTCTGATACCATGTGAAACAAGAAAAACAGGAATGAGAATGACTAAGTGAAAGTTGGGTACAAGAAGCAAACCCTAGAAAACTGTACCCCATATGTGCTACCCCACTCCAGCCTACAGTAGCTATGTCATATAAATCTGACATATACTACCATTAGTTCTATTATATTTTCGGTCCATATAAAACCATGTATATCAAATGCCATAAATATATTCTCTGCTATTAATTTAAGCCCATCATAACCTGTTACAATAGTAAGCATAGTTAGGAGCCATAGCTAGGTAAGCCCTAGCTAGGCAAGAGAAAGTTTAGGCAAAAGAGAGGATTCACTAGCAGAGGATACATATAGCAAACCCTAGATGGGTTGTACTCGCTATAGAGCACCCCACTACAGGCTAGAGAATAACATTCTGACATAACTGTTGGGTGCAAAATATCATTTTTGCACTGCAACCAGCCGCCTGCATGACGTTATGCATTTTGTGTGTGTTCTGTGTGCATTCGTTTTCGCATTCCGTTTCATGTGTTGTTGCTGTGGGATCATGATCAGTCATGACGGATCATGACGAGTCATACTCGTTCATGTCGGCTCATGTACGTTCATGTTTTCTTTCATGGACGAACATGTGCGTTCATGAATATTCTGTGTTTCATGAATGTTCTGTATTTCATGAGTGTCGCGTTTCTTCATGAATGTTTGGGTGTGAATGTCGAGTGAGTTTGGTGTGGGGCTCGATAGTTTGACCAGCCCCATTGACCACTTCGCGCTGGTCAAATTAAAAAGCGCGCGAAGTCAGGACCCGCGCGTGGGGTCCTGACATGCGCGTGTGGCTCCTCTGGGCCCACGCGTGTGTCGCTACTGTTTCGATCGCGCACGGTGCGCACGATCGCTACAAGACGGAGCGATCTGATTGCTCCGTCACGGGCAGGACAACGCACGATCGCGTCAGCGATCGTCCTGTCCTGCACGACCGAGAAATATCTCGGTCGTGATGAGGGGCACGTGGGGCACGTGGGGCAAGCGAGATTTTACGGTTGACTAACGGGATTTCGCGCTGACCAGGCGAGCAAGAAAATTCGCCAGAAAGTCGCGCAGCTTTGCGTCATCATTTCGACAGTGGTACAAAACGGTAAAGCCAGTTTGGTAACTGGAAACGGGAAACCCACGCGAGTGTTCATGATTAATACACGAGCGATCATGGATGTTCATGAGGCGAGTCAGCAGAAGAATTTGGCAGCAGTGCAGGTTGAAGACAGTTATTTTACAGAGGCAAATCAAGCCAAATTCTGAAGCAGTTTTACAACCGTTTTCCATGACAGCAAAGCACAGACTTGGACGACAGTTAGACAACTGCCTTGTGTGTTTTCCTTTGTGTGCCTAGGACCTCTCATATATGTGTGCTTGTATGTGCTTTCCGTTAACAATGTTTTTCATGATTTCAAGCGTGCATTCTACTACTACGTACTGACAAGAGTAGATACACAACGAACTTCTGCCGAAACTCTGCTCAACCAGAACGCTCATTCTACAAGCTAAGCGTGGCATAACTACTCACTTGGTTCACAAGTGATGTTAAGTGTTGCCTAGTTTATGTTTGTGGTTCTGAGTTAATCGCTTCCGCATAGTACTTAGACTTAACACGTGGTATCAGAGCTGGTCCTTAGTCATTCTCAACGTATCCATCGATGGGGTCGCCTGGAGAAGAAGGGAACTCAGCCCCTGCAAGTAGTGGCAGCCAGGAATCTGGTGTTTCCGCGCCTAGGATAGCCCGGACGAACTAGGGCCCGCTACTAAGGGAAGTGCTGAAGAACTTCTCGGTCGACAAGTTCAGTGGAGAAGGCTATGATGACTGGTCCTGGAAGATGCAGCTGTACTTTCGGCAGATAGGCCTTTTGAAGCTGATGATAGGAACTGAGGAGCGACCTAGTACCCCGGAGCTGCAGAACGAATGGGACGAGCGCTCATCCGCTGGGTACTACATTCTGTCCCAGAGTTTGGATCTTGCCCAACGCCAACACATCATGCACCTCCTCCCGGAGGAAGAGTGTGGACCCAAGGCATGGAGAGTGCTCAAGGATCTGCATGCCCCTACATCCGTTGTAGCTACCCTCATGCTGGAGAGGGAGCTCTCCACACTTCGCCTCAGTGAAGGAGAACCCGTTCAACCCGTCCTTGACAAGTTGAGAGACCTCTACGCCAAGCTCGCCATCGCTGGAATTGTCTACCCCGAACAAACCAAATGTATGAAGATGCTGTCGCTGCTGCCGGAGTCATGGATGATCTTCACAAGTGGCCTGAGCCTTCCTCAAAACCAGAGCTCCTGGACCTTGGAGTGGATCCGCACCAAGATTCTCGAGGAGGACTTCAGGAGGCGCCAACTGAGGGGAGGTGAAGAGGGGAGCAGCAGCTACGCCATGCAAGGAGGAAAAAGGGGCAGAGGCAAGAAATGGCAAGGGGCTGGGAGAGGAGCGTCCAAGGAGGAGGAGCCCTCCAACCAGCAAGGCGGTAGAGGAGCAGGACGTGGTGGCGGCCGAGGCGGCAGAGGGGGAGGAAGGGGACCGGGGAGAATGGAGGGCAAGTGCTGGTATTGTGAGAAAGTGGGCCACCCGTGGTTCAAGTGCAGGACTAAACCCACCTGGTGGACCCCCTCCAACAGGACTCAAGATGGGAGCGGCGCCGGAGCGGTTGCCGATGATGAACCGACCGAGCAGGAGGAGAGGGAAGCCGGTCAGTTCTTCCACGTTGGAGAGCCGGATAAGGACGTAGTGGTCGCCCATGCTGGAGCTGCACTGCACCCACTCAGCACGTGGATTCTAGACACAGGAGCGGCATGGACCATGACTCCAAGGGCCGACCTCCTTGACAAAGTGGGGACTGCACCGATTGCGAAGGTGAAGTCGGCATCCGGGCACGCTCTCAAGGTGACGGGGGTGGGACGTGCTGCATTCAAAGGAGCCGATGGCAAACCAGTGGTGCTAAGTGATGTGCTTCTTGTCCCTGACCTTAAAGCTAACCTAATCTCCCTCAGGAAACTAGGCAAGTGCGGGGTTAGCACCTCCACCGAAGGAGCCAAGACATTCACGGGGCAGCTGGGAAAGCGGGTGTTGTGGGACCTTCACGAGAGCCGTGACATTTGCAACTCCATGTGGCAGCTTCCTGTGATGACATGGGGCAAAGAGGGTGGATCTGAGGGGGAGTGCAATGCTGTAGCTGCAGAGGAGCTGAAGGTTTCAGCAAAGGGTGGAGAGACTGACTGGATGATAGCCCACCGCCGACTCGGGCACATCGCAATGCCCGCACTGCAGCAACTGCAAAAGGAGGAAGGAGTTAAGGGACTGAAGCTGACAGGTGCAGCAACAACCCACAAGTGTGAAACTTGCTTGCTAAGCAAGTTTACTCGGTTCCCGTTCCACGCAACCGAAGGTGGCGGCAAGAAACTGCTGGAGCTGGTGCACATGGATGTGGTGGGGCCACTACCGGTTGTGGGGGAGCGTGGGGAGAAATACTTTCTCACCATCGTGGATGATTGGAGCCGAGTCACCTGGGCATACCCCATCAAGAAGAAGGACCACGTGCTGTCCACCATACGTGATGAATGGCTGCCGTTTGTGGAGAAACAATCCGGGGAAAAGGTGAAGCGGATCAGGACTGATAGGGGTGGGGAGTTCCTTGGGGAAGAATTGACTGCATGGCTGAAGAAGCAGGGCATCATTCGAGAGCTCACAACCTCTTATACTCCACAGTCCAACGGCATAGCGGAACGGGCGAATCGCACGGTGTTAGAGACGGCACGGGCACTTCTCATCGAGTCGGGGTTAGGGAACCCAAAGTGGCCACATGCTGTGCGCCACGCCACGGTGGTTAAGAACAGGGTGTTCACCAACGTCAGTGGTGAGTCATGGGTCCCCATGGAGAGGTGGCTTGGTAGGAAGCCGCCCATCGACATGCTGCGTGTGTTTGGCTGCATGGCTGTGGCCCACATCCCAAAGGCTCATCGCCACAAGTTGGGTGCAACGGCCGTGTGGTGTGTGCATTTGGGGTTGGCAGCCGAAAGCAAGGGGTGGCTGCTGTGGGAGCCGACCAAGGGAGTTGTGTTTGACAGCAGGGACGTCAAGTTTATGGAAGACATCACCTACGGGAGCTGGTCCAAGCAGCCAAAGGAGCAGATCGTGCAGCAACTGCAGCAGGCAACCATGGGGTTTGAGGCTGAGGAGGAGTGGCATGGGGAGGAGATCACCATGGCACATGAGGAGGAGGGTGCAGCAGAGGTTCCCGTGGTCAAGGGAGTGGAGCCAACGGGTGCACCTGAAGAACCTCACCCCATAACACGTGTGATTCCCCCCACCCTTCCCCAAAGAAGGACCCAAACAAAAACCCCTCCCACAGGCCGTGGTCTCTCACCTATGATCGAAAGGCAGATGCGGGCAGCCGCATTGAAGCTGAGGGACTACAAAGGAGCAAGGGGAGAGCAGCAGCAACCCGATGCCTTACTGGTGCTTCAAAGGAGCTGTGACTCCGATGAGGAAGCTGAAGAAGAAGTCTACTGCTTCATGACACCCGCACCAACTCAGCCACTGACCATGGAAGAAGCCCTTAACGGACCAGACCGGGACAAGTGGTTGGCATCAAGAGATGCTGAATATAACAGCCAAATGGAGAATGGGACATGGGAGCTGGTGCCACTGCCGGAGGGGAAGAAAGCCATAAGCTGTGGCTGGATTCCAAGGATTAAAACTGACAACAAAGGAGCCGTGTCGGTTTACAAGAGCAGGCTGGTGGCAAGGGGTTACCAACAGAAAGAACGGGAGGACTTCAAGGAGACCTTTGCTGCAACTGCTAAGTCACCAACATTGTGTGTTCTCCTCGCCGGTGCAGCTGTGTGTGGGTGGGTGATAGTGCAGATGGACATCACCACAGCCTTCCTCTATGGGCTGATCGATGTGGAGGTGTTCCTGTCGCAGCCGCCAGGTTATGAAGATGGCACCGGGCGTGTGTGCAAGCTGAAGAAGGCCATCTACGGCCTCAAACAAGCACCACGCTGCTGGTACAAGAAGCTGTCTTCGGTGCTAGAGGAGATAGGGTTCAGGGCGAGTGCATGTGACGAGGGCCTTTTCCTCATGGGGGAGAAGGAAAGCCTCGTCATGTTCCTGGTGTACGTGGACGACATCCTCTTGTTTGGGAGCAGCAAGCAGGAGGTGATGAAGGTGCAGCAGAAGCTGATGCAAAACTTCAAGTGCAAGACTCTGGGGGAGGCGAACTACTACCTGGGGATGCACATCGAGAGGGATGTCAGCAATGGATGGGTGAAGCTGCACCAGGACAAGTACATAAATGACATGGGGAGCAAGTATGAGATAGAGGTCGGAAGGAAGATCACCACACCACTTCCATCTGGATTCAAACTCATCAAAGCTGGTGAGAACGAAGGAGTGGATCAGCGAGAGCAGGCTCGTTTTCAGTCCATGGTAGGGAGCTTGCTCTATGCAGCAGTGCACACCAGGCCGGATATCTCCTTTGCTGTGGGGCAGCTGGCCAGGGTGGTGCAAAATCCCACCGAGGAGCAGGTGGATGCAGCAGACCGTATCATCCAGTATCTGAACTCCTACCCCACTGTTGGAGTTCAATACTCAGCCGTGGCTCAGATGAAGCAGAAGGGAGCAGAGGTTCTCAAGGAGAAGGGGGAGCAGCTCAGGGAGAGGGAGCTATTCCTCACGGGGTTTGCTGATGCAACATGGGCATCTGAAAAGGAGGACATGTCTTCAGTGGGAGGATATGTGTGCGTCATTGGTGGTGGGCCCGTGAGCTGGAGGTCAAAGAAACAGGTGGAAACGGCGGGTTCATCAGCTGAAGCAGAGTACATGTCAATGTACCATGCAGCCAAGGAGCTGATTTGGCTGAGGAAGCTGCTGGAGGAGATAGGGCACGAGCAGAAGACTGCCACACCGCTGTTTTGTGACAACTCCAGTGCCATTGCAATGTCCAAGAATGCTGTGCTGCATGGGCTCACCAAGCACATGCAGATCAAATGGCATTGGCTGCGCAAGGAGGTGCAGAGGGGATCCATCCAGCCCCTCTATGTGAAAACGCAGCAGCAGCCGGCAGATTTTCTCACGAAGCGGCTTGCTGAAGAACCCCACTGGCGCTGTGCTAAGTTGTGCGGCATGAGCCTTAACTAGGCTCACGCACAGGGAGTGTAAGCAGGCGACTGCTTGAGGGGGAGTTTGTTGGGTGCAAAATATCATTTTTGCACTGCAACCAGCCGCCTGCATGACGTTATGCATTTTGTGTGTGTTCTGTGTGCATTCGTTTTCGCATTCCGTTTCATGTGTTGTTGCTGTGGGATCATGATCAGTCATGACGGATCATGACGAGTCATACTCGTTCATGTCGGCTCATGTACGTTCATGTTTTCTTTCATGGACGAACATGTGCGTTCATGAATATTCTGTGTTTCATGAATGTTCTGTATTTCATGAGTGTCGCGTTTCTTCATGAATGTTTGGGTGTGAATTGTGAAGAAATGAGGAATGAATTGACTAAGGGAAAGTTGGGTACAAAAGCAAACCCTAGAAAACTGTACCCCATATGTGCTACCCCACTATAGCCTACAGTAGCTATGTCATATAAATCTGACACACCCCCATAGGCAAAGTGGGGGAGAACAAGGGGTCACAAGACCAGTCAAGCAAAGCAAAGCAAGCTCAGGGTGGATCACAAAGTCACCA
This sequence comes from Closterium sp. Naga37s-1, assembly GCA_947471745.1. Classification (NCBI taxonomy): domain Eukaryota; kingdom Viridiplantae; phylum Streptophyta; class Zygnematophyceae; order Desmidiales; family Closteriaceae; genus Closterium; species Closterium sp. Naga37s-1. Next base: position 888,537 of record CANJKZ010000809.1, read on the forward strand.
CACATTCCGAGCACAAGTTCAAGGCCACAAGGCCAGTTCACATGCAGGATTACATATATATATAAGGCTAGACAAGCAAGAGCAGGTGTATATATATATGCAACAGTACAAACAAGGTCAAGGGGTGAGCAAGTGAGGCAAGGTAGGCACAAGACCCAGCTGAGTACAGAAGCGCTGATGATCACAAGGCGCAAGCGCCTTGGTGAAGATATCAGCAGTGTTGGCCTCAGAGGCCACGTACGCAAGCCGCAGCTGACCACGCTGCTGTAGCTCACGAGCAAGGAAGTAGCGGAGAGCAATGTGCTTCGTTCTGTGCTCCAGTCTCTGCTCTCGACACAAGGCCAGCATGGCCTTGTTGTCTACGTACAGCACTGGAGGAGAACGAGGCGGCTCTCCGAGGTCAGTCAGCAGGTAGGTGAGCCAGCGAAGCTCCTGTGCAGCCATGGCCCCGGCGTAGATCTCAGCCTCACAACTGGAGCCGAGAACAGAAGACGAGCGGGTAGCCCGCCACGAAACAGAGCCGGAACCAAGGCTGAAGGTGTAACCCTGTGACGACCGCTGCGTAGCCTGGTCGTCAGCCCAAGAAGCGTCTGCGTGCCCAGTGAGGACCACTGGACTCTGCCCTCCAAGCACAAGCCCCATGCCCGACGTACTGCACAAGTAGCGCAACACCCTCTTCGTTGCAGCCATGTGCTCCGGTCTGTGTCTCCCAGGAGCAACATAGCGTGCAAGAATGCTAAGAGGGTATGCAAGGTCAGGTCGTGTGCAGGTCATCAGGTACATGAGGCAGCCAACAAGCTCTGGGTACGGGCCACTCGACTCTACGGACTCATCCGAAGGCAGAGCTGAGAGCGAGTGGCGAGTAGGCAGAGGAGTGGCCTGAGGCGAGGAGTACGTGAAGCCGAAGCGCTGAAGGACCTGCTGCACCATGTGTGACTGAGTCAGGGTAATCGTGCGGCGTGCTCTGTCCCGGGTGATCTGCAAGCCAAGGTAGCTGCGCAGTTCACCCAGGTCTGTGCACGTGTGTCTCTTCTGCAGCTCCAACTTCACGTGGGCGAGTCCAGCAGTGTCAGCTGTGGCGAAGACCAAGTCGTCGACGTACACGAGGATGTAGAACGGCGGCAAAGAAGTGTCGGTGCGCAGAAACAGCGACGGGTCGGCAGTAGAGGGAGCAAACCCAAGAGCCGCAAGTGTAGTCCTCAGTGTGTCGTGCCACTCACGCGGTGCCTGGCGGAGACCGTAGACTGGCCGCCGGAGGCTCCACTGGGTGCCAGGAGGAAAAGACCCAGTGAAGCCAGGTGGGCGACGCAGCCAGATCTCCTCGTGCAGGCTGCCCTGCAAGAAAGCAGTGCTGAAGTCAAGAGAGTGCAGCTCGTAGTCGCGGTGAGCAGCTATGTGCAGCAGTACCCGAAGAGTGGTCATCTTCGGGGTGGGAGAGAAGGTCTGAAAGTAGTCAACTCCCTGCCGCTGACTGAAGCCACGAGCCACGTAACGCGCCTTGAAGACAGGCGGAGAACCCGGCGGCCGCTTCACCCTAAAAATCCACATGCCACTGACGATGTTTGCCCCAGGCGGGGGAACCTCGTCAACGTAGGTGCCTGTGGACTTCCAGGAAGCCATCTCTGCGTCCATAGCTGCCTGCCACTAAGAGGAGTAGGGACCCTCTATCGCCTCCGCGTAAGAGCGCGGAGTCGGGATGTCGAGTGCATCCGGGTCTCCCTCAGGGGTAAGCAGTACGGACACGAGATGAGGTGAAGCAGCAGCCAAACACTGGAACTCCTCCTGCCTGTCCTCAAGGACGTCCGTGCCAAGGGCACACTCACCCCCGACGGACGGAGGACCGACAGACTCAGACTCAGCAACAAGACTAGCAGCGTAGTCTAGACGACAGCGAGCAGCAAAGTCGACGAGCTCAGTAACTAGGGCAGACGCAGCAGTGGACTCAAAGGAAGGGTCAGTGACAACAGTAGCAAGGAGACGCGTGACAGTAGGACTGGCAGCACGAAGAGAGTCCGACTCCGGGTCAGGAAGAGCAGGAAGAGAGGACTCAGGAGGAGAAGGCAAAGGGGCACGCAGAGGAGCAGTGGACGGACGCAGAGACATCCGGTGCGTGCCAGGGACAGGAGGAGGACGCTGACGCGAACCACGACCACTAGTGCGAGCAGCACGGACAGGCGACGCAGGGCGAGACGCAGGCTCACGACGCTCAGCAAGACCTCCAGTAGGACCAGTGTAGGGAGAAGGAGCGGGCAGTGGGGAGGCCGGCTGTAACTGTAACTGTGACGGGACAGGCTGTGGACACTCTAAGGGAGGAGGAGGACCAGTAGAAGGCGGGAGACCAAGAACCTGCTGAAGGAGCGGAACGAAGTACGGCCGAGGCCGCGCGGCGACTCCAGACACAGCAGGGACAGCACCAGTACCCCCAGCGGCAGCACCAGCGCCAGCAGCACCTCCAGCTCCAGTACCTCCAGCAGCACCAGTAGCACCCCCAGCAGGACCGCCTCCAGGACCGACAGCAGTAGCCTCAGCGCCAACACCCTCAGCAGCTCCAGCTCCAGTCGTACCCTCAGGCCCAGCAGCTCCAGTACTCCCAGTACGAGCACCTCCGGGACCCGCGGCACCAGCACCCTCAGCAGCCGACGAACCTCCAGCTCCAGCAGCACGCCTCCAGCGCCGGGCAAACCACTCGCGCAGCTCCTGTGGAGAGAGTGGCTCCCGCCGAGACGAAGCACCCGGAGAACCTCCAGGCTCAGCACCGCCAGACGCCACACGAGCAGGCCCAGCTCCCTCAGGCTCCGCACCCCCAAGCTCAGCACCTCCAGGCGTGGCACCCCCAGGCTCAGCACCCCCAGGCGTAGCACCCCCAGGCTCAGCACCCCCAGGCTCAGCACCCCCAGTAGTAGCACCCCCAGGCTCAGCACCCCCAGGCTCAGGACCCCCAGTAGTAGCACCCTCAGGCTCAGCACCCCCAGGCGTAGCACCCACACGCTCAGCACCCCCAGAGTCAGCACCCCCAGGCTCAGCACCCTCAGCAGCACCAGAGTCACCAGTAACCTCGACAGGCTCGACTGCGTCTACCTGGGACACACCTGAAGGGGCAGGACCCTGAGGGGGGAGGGGGTCTACCGGGGGGGGACCTGGTACAAGGAAGAGCGGTGGCGGGGGGAGGGACGGAGTGCGGTAGGGGAAGAGGCGGTAGTAGGGGACCGACTCGTCAAACGTGACGTCCTGGGAGGACAGAACACGGCGAGAGGTGGGGTGGTAGAACTGCCACCCTGGCGCGTCAGGGGGGAAGCCAAGGAAGACGCAAGGAGCAGCACGAGGGGACAGCTTGTCCGCAGACAAGTCGCGGACAAACGCCCGAGATCCCCAGACACGGAACGCAGACGCATCGCCAACCTTCCCCGTCCACAGCAAGGCTGGGGAGGTCTCCGGCATGGAGACCCTGGGGTGAAGGTTGATCTGATGCGCCGCGTACCGAACCGCAAACGGCCACAGAAAATGGGGGGCAGCCGCATGCATCATGGACGTACGGGCGACGTCCATGACCATGCCAATGCGGCGCTCAGCAATCCCATTTTGCTGTGGAGAGTCCGGAAGCGTGAAGGTCTGGCGGATGCCTCGCACGACAGTAGGCTCGCAGAAGGCCAGAGGAGAACTCTCCACCTCTGTCAGAGTGCAGACGCAGAACAGGAAAGTTCGAGCCGAAGCTCTGCCTGAGCTGGAGACGAGCTGCGCGGATCCAGTCGATCAACACCTCAGTGACATCACCCTTGCTGCGCAAGGGGAAGACTATGGTGTAACGCGAGTAGTCGTCAACCACCAGCAGGAAGTAGCGCTCGTGACCCTGTCCACGGACGCGGGCCGGGCCCCACACGTCCATGTGAAGCGTCTGCAGCGGGGCCTCTGTCGGAGGAAACTGGGAGGAGTGAGGGGCAGCCCGCTGCCGCCCCTCGACACAGGGGACGCAGGTAGGGCCAGGCCCCGGAGGAAGGGGAGGGAGGGACCGGGGAAGACCAGAGACAAGGACACGGGAGGCCATGCCTCGGAGACGAAGCAGGGAGGGGTGACCAAGGCGGTGGTGCCAGAGGAGAGTCTCGTGAGACAGGAGGCGACACGAACAGGGGGCAGACTCAGGACCAGACCTGGACGCTGCAGCAAACACCTGACCCGACGCAGCTACCTGACCAGACGCAGTGACTGGAGGAGACGCAGTGGTCAGTGTGTACAGGCTCGACCCCGGCCGACGTGTAAACGTGGCCAGGTGTCGGCCTGTCCGAGCGTCCATGCAGTGGGTCACCCGCTGACTCGCAGGAGTGAACTGGTGAACCCCCGCATCCTGTAGGTCAGCACCACTCACCAAGTTCGTAGAGAACGAGGGGAGGTAAAGACCAGACAGGGTGCCAGAGGGGGCCGCCGGACACGGGAGGACAGTGGAGAAGTGAGCAAGGACAGGACCCCCAGAGGGGTCTGCCAGGGAGACCGCAACCGGCCGACTGAGCGGCGTAAGCGTGGTGCGGTCTCGAAAGAAGGAGCGGGAAGCACCCGAGTCAAGAGTGAAGGTGTGTAAGGCCTGAGACGACGTGGTACCTGAGAGAGCAGACTCACCTGCACCTGGGGCAGCAGACGCACTAGCACCTAGAGCAGCAGCCTCACCAGCACCTAGAGCAGCAGCCTCAATGCCCGGGTCAGGCGGAACACACAGGTAACAGTCACCCTCATCACTAGTAGGCAATGCATACATGGCAGTGAGGATAGCATCATAGTCAAGAGTATAGATATCTACCCGCAGCCGAAGCAGCTCCACCCAGTCGGGGAGCTCAGCCGCGTCGCCAAACTCCGTACGCCAGGCGTCGCTCAGACGGGCGAAGCAGCGGGACTCTGCGTGACCCAACGTCCCGCAAGGCTGACCAGTCCGAGCACCAGTGCGAATGACGTACGGACAGCGAGCAGTACCCCGTGACCCGTCACGCTGAGCGTACCACTCACGAAGCTGCTGGGGCGAAAGGACTGCTCGCGGATGACGCTGAAGCTGCACCTGGCCACTACAAGCAGCTGCCGAACTACTCACTCCAGGACGACTCCCACTACGGCCACCCCGACAACCCCAACTAGCGTACCACTCACGAAGCTGTTGGGGGGTGAGGGACTCACGCGGGCGACGCTGCAGCTGCACCTGGCCACTACAAGCAGCTGTGGAACTACTCACTTCAGGACGACTCCCACTACGACCACCCCGACAACCCCAACTAGCGTACCACGCACGAAGCTGTTGGGGGGTGAGGGACTCACGCGGGCGACGCTGGAGCTGCATCTGGCCACGCCAGGAGCAGCAGTAGCAGTAGAAAGAGCAGCAGCAGTAAGAGCAGCAGTAACAGCAGTACGGGCAGGGCAGTGCTCACCAGTGGCGAGAAGGGCAGGCGTACGACGGCGGCAACGGCGAGGCCGCTACCACTGTAGAGCGAGAGCTCCGCGGCAGCTGCAGGGGTGGCTGCTCCAGGGGCGGCAGTTGTAGGGGCGACTGCTCCAGAGGCGGCTGCTCCAGGGGCGGCTGCTGCAGTGGCGGCTGCTCCGGGGGCGGCTGCTGCAGTGGCGGCTGCTCCAGGGGCGGCTGCTGCAGTGGCGGCTGCTCCAGGGGCGGCTGCTGCAGTGGCGGCTGCTCCAGGGGCGGCTGCTGCAGTGGCGGCTGCTCCAGGGGCGGCTCGGCTGCTGGGCGACTCGGCGGCTCAGCTGCTGGGCGGCTCGGCGGCTCGGCTGCTCGCTAGGGGCGGCGACGGGGCCGGGTAGGGGCAGCGACGGGGCCGCTAGGGGCGGGGAGCGGCGACGGGGCCGCTAGGGGCGGCGACGGGGCCGCGTAGGGGCGGCTACGAGGCCACGTAGGGGCGGCGGCGGGGCCGCGTAGGGAGGGAAGCGGCGACGGGGCCGCTAGGGGCGGCGACGGGGCCGCGTAGGGGCGGCTACGAGGCCGCGTAGGGGCGGCGACGGGGCCGCGTAGGGAGGGAGGCGGCGACGGGGCCGCTAGGGGCGGCGACGGGGCCGCGTAGGGGCGGCGACAGGGCCGCCTAGGGAGGGAGGAGGCGACGGGGCCGTTAGGGGCGGCGACGGGGCCGCGTAGGGGCGGCGACGGGGCCGCTAGGGGCGGCGACGGGGCCGCGTAGGGGCGGCGACGGGGCCGCGTAGGGAGGGGAGCGGCGACGGGGCCGCTAGGGGCGGCGACGGGGCCGCGTAGGGGCGGCGACGGGGCCGCGTAGGGGCGGCTACGGGGCCGCGTAGGGAGGGGAGCGGCGACGGGGCCGCTAGGGGCGGCGACGGGGCCGCTAGGGGCGGCAACGGGGCCGCGTAGGGGCGGCGACGGGGCCGCGTAGGGGCGGCGACGGGGCCGCGTAGGGAGGGGAGCGGCTACGGGGCCGCTAGGGGCGGCGACGGGGCCGCGTAGGGGCGGCGACGGGGCCGCTAGGGGCGGCGACGGGGCCGCGTAGGGGCGGCAACGGGGCCGCGTAGGGAGGGAGGCGGCAACGGGACCGCTAAGGGCGGCGACAGGGCCGCTAGGGGCGGCTACGGGGCCGCGTAGGGGCGGCAATGGGGCCGCTAGGGGCCGCAAGGGGCCTGGAAGGGCGGCAACGGGGCCGCTAGGGGCGGCGACGGGGCCGCTAAGGGTGGCGCGAGGGGCCGTGAGAGGGGCATCTAAGAGAGCTCGACAGAAGGGCGGCCCACAAGGCGCGCCTCGGGCAGGAGCGACTGTCGCTCCGGTTAGAAAAAAAAGGTTTCAGTGGTGGGCCCAAGGAAGCGTTCCCACTAGGGAACCTGCTCTATACCATGTGAAGAAATGAGGAATGAATTGACTAAGGGAAAGTTGGGTACAAAAGCAAACCCTAGAAAACTGTACCCCATATGTGCTACCCCACTATAGCCTACAGTAGCTATGTCATATAAATCTGACATGAATGTCGAGTGAGTTTGGTGTGGGGCTCGATAGTTTGACCAGCCCCATTGACCACTTCGCGCTGGTCAAATTAAAAAGCGCGCGAAGTCAGGACCCGCGCGTGGGGTCCTGACATGCGCGTGTGGCTCCTCTGGGCCCACGCGTGTGTCGCTACTGTTTCGATCGCGCACGGTGCGCACGATCGCTACAGGACGGAGCGATCTGATTGCTCCGTCACGCGCAGGACAACGCACGATCGCGTCAGCGATCGTCCTGTCCTGCACGACCGAGAAATATCTCGGTCGTGATGAGGGGCACGTGGGGCACGTGGGGCACGCGAGATTTTACGGTTGACTAACGGGATTTCGCGCTGACCAGGCGAGCAAGAAAATTCGCCAGAAAGTCGCGCTGCTTTGCGTCATCATTTCGACAGTGGTACAAAACGGTAAAGCCAGTTTTGTAACTGAAAACGGGAAACCCACGCGAGTGTTCATGATTAATACACGAGCGATCATGGATGTTCATGAGGCGAGTCAGCAGAAGAATTTGGCAGCAGTGCAGGTTGAAGACAAATCAAGCCAAATTCTGAAGCAGTTTTACAACCGTTTTCCATGACAGCAAAGCACAGACCTGGACGACAGTTAGACAACTGCCTTGTGTGTTTTCCTTTGTGTGCCTAGGACCTCTCATATATGTGTGCTTGTATGTGCTTTCCGTTAACAATGTTTTTCATGATTTCAAGCGTGCATTCTACTACTACGTACTGACGAGAGTAGATACACAACGAACTTCTGCCGAAACTCTGCTCAACCAGAACGCTCATTCTACAAGCTAAGCGTGGCATAACTACTCACTTGGTTCACAAGTGATGTTAAGTGTTGCCTAGTTTATGTTTGTGGTTCTGAGTGAATCGCTTCCGCATAGTACTTAGACTTAACAATAACCGTGGTGGCAGCATATTATGCTGGGCTTAAATTAATATTATGCTGCCGAACATATTATTTCTGCAACCATATTACCGGCAATACAATATTATGGACCACGATATGATGGGCTTAATATTATGATAGGCCACGATACAATATGAGAAAACTAGAACGAGAATGAATGACTAAGGAATGAGAGTGATACAAATATCAAACCCTAGAATTGTGTACCCCTTAGTGTCTAACCCGCTACAGCCTACACAGGCTAGATCATATAAGTTTGACACACCCCCATAGGCAAAGTGGGGGAGAACAAGGGGTCACAAGACCAGTAAAGCAAAGCAAGGCAAAGCAAGCTCAGGGTGGATCACAACGTCACCACACATTCTGAGCACAAGTCCGGGCCACAAGGCCAGTTCACATGCATGATTACATATATATAACGCTAAACAAGCAAGGGCAGGTATATATATGTGTAACAGTACAAGCAAGGTCAAGAAGTGAGCAAGTGAGGCAAGGTAGGCACAAGACCTAACAGAGTACAGAAGCGCTGATGATCACAAGGCGCGAGTGCCTTGGTGAAGATATCAGCAGTGTTGGCCTCAGAGGCCACGTAAGCAAGGCGCAGCTGACCGCGCTGCTGCAGCTCATGAGCAAGAAAGTAGCGAAGAGCGATGTGCTTCGTTCTGTGCTCCAGTCTGTGCTCCCGACACAAGGCCAGCATGGCCTTGTTGTCTACGTACAGAACTGGAGGAGAACGAGGCGGCTCTCCCAGGTCAGTCAGCAGGTAGGTGAGCCAGCGTAGCTCCTGTGCAGCCATGGCCCCTGCGTAGATCTCAGCCTCACAACTGGAGCCGAGAACAGAAGACGAGCGAGTAGACCGCCACGAAACAGAGCCGGAACCAAGGCTGAAGGTGTAACCCTGTGACGACCGCTGTGTAGCCTGGTCGTCAGCCCAAGAAGCGTCTGCGTGACCAGTGAGGACCACTGGACTCCGCCCTCCAAGCACTAGCCCCATGCCCGACGTACTGCACAAGTAGCGCAACACCCTCTTCGCTGCAGCCATGTGCTCTGGTCTGTGTCTCCCAGGAGCAACATAGCGTGCCAGAATGCTAAGAGGGTATGCAAGGTCAGGTCGAGTGCAGGTCATCAGGTACATGAGGCAGCCAACAAGCTCTGGGTACGGGCCACTCGACTCTACGGACTCATCCGAAGGCAGAGCTGAGAGCGAGTGGCGAGTAGACAGAGGAGTGGCCTGAGGCGAGGAGTACGTGAAGCCGAAGCGCTGAAGGACCTGCTGCACCATGTGTGACTGAGTCAGGGTAATGGTGCGCTGTGCTCTGTCCCGGGTGATCTGCAAGCCAAGGTAGCTGCGCAGTTCACCTAGGTCTGTGCACGTGTGTCTCTTCTGCAGCCCGGACTTCACGTAGGCGAGTCCAGCAGTGTCAGCTGTGGCAAAGACCAAGTCGTCGACGTACACGAGGATGTAGAACGGCGGCAAAGAGGTGTCGGTGCGCAGAAACAGCGACGGGTCGGCAGTAGAAGGAGCAAACCCAAGAGCCGCAAGTGTAGTCCTCAGTGTGTCGTGCCACTCACGAGGTGCCTGGCGGAGACCGTAGACTGGCCGCCGGAGGCTCCACTGGGTGCCAGGAGGAAAAGTCCCAGTGAAGCCAGGTGGGCGGCGCAGCCAGATCTCCTCGTGCAGGCTGCCCTGCAAGAAAGCAGTGCTGAAGTCAAGAGAGTGAAGCTCGTAGTCACGGTGAGCGGCTATGTGCAGCAGTACCCAAAGAGTGGTCATCTTCGGGGTGGGAGAGAAGGTCTGAAAGTAGTCAACTCCCTGCCGCTGACTGAAGCCACGAGCCACGTAACGCGCCTTGAAGACAGGCGGAGAACCCGGCGGCCGCTTCACCCTGAAAATCCACATGCCACTGACGATGTTCGCCCCAGGTGGGGGAACCTCGTCAACGTAGGTGCCTGTGGACTTCCAGGAAGCCATCTCTGCGTCCATGGCTGCCTGCCACTGAGAGGAGTAGGGACCCTCTATCGCCTCCGCGTAAGAGCGCGGAGTCGGGATGTCAAGTGCATCCGGGTCTCCCTCAGGGGCAAGTAGCATGGACACGAGATGAGGTGAAGCAGCCGCAAGACACTGGAGGTCCTCCTGTCTGTCCTCAAGGACGTCCGTGCCAAGAGCACACTCACCCCCGACGGGCAGAGGACAGACAGGCGCAGACTCAGTAACCAGACTAGCAGCGTAGTCTAGACGACAGCGAGCAGCGAAGTCGACAAGCTCAGCAACTAGGGCAGACGCCGCAGTGGACTCAAAGGAAGGGTCAGTGACGACAGTAGCAAGGAGACGCGTGACAGTAGGACTGGCAGCACAAAGGGAGTCTGACTCCGGGTCAGTAAGAGCAGGAAGAGAGGACTCAGGCGGAGAAGGCAAAGGGGCACGCAGAGGAGCAGTGGACGGACGCAGAGACATCCGGTGCGTGCCGGGGACGGGGGGAGGACGCTGACGCGAACCACGACCACCAGTGCGAGCAGCACGGACAGGCGACGCACGACGAGACGCAGGCTCACGACGCTCAGCAAGACCTCCAGTAGGACCAGTGTAGGGAGAAGGAGCAGGCAGAGGAGAGGTAGGCTGTAACTGTGACGCAGACCGGACAGGCGATGGACACTCTAAGGGAGGAGGCGGACTAGCAGAGGGCGGAAGACCAAGAACCTGCTCAAGGAGCGGAACGAAGTACGGCCGCGGCCGTGCAGCACCCCCAGAACCAGCAGGAACAGCGCCAGCACCACGAACTGCAGCACCAGCTCCAGCAGCACCAATGCCAGCACCCGCAGAAGCACCAGCACCAGCAGCACCCCCAGCTCCAGCAGCGCCAACTCCAGCACCCCCAGAGGCACCAGCACCAGAAGCACACTCAGCGCCAACACCCCCAGCAGCTCCAGCTCCAGCCGGACCACCAGAAGTCGCAGCAGGTCCACCAGCTCCAGCACCAGACGCACCCGCAGGCCCAGCAGCTCCAGTACTCCCAGTACGAGCACCTCCGGGACCCGTGGTACCAGCACCCTCAGCAGCAGTAGAACCTCCAGCGCCCGCAGTACCTCCAGCTCCAGCAGCACGCCTCCAGCGCCGGGCAAACCACTCACGCAGCTCATGTGGAGAGAGTAGCTCCCGCCGGGATGAAGCACCCGAAGAACCTCCAGGCCCAGCACCGCGAGACGCCACACGAGCAGGGTCAGTACCCTCAGACTCCGCATCCCCAGACGCAGCACCCCCAGGCTCAGCACCCCCAGGCGTAGCACCCCCAGAGTCAGCACCCCTAGGCACAGCACCCCCAGAGTCAGCACCCCCAGGCTCAGCACCCCCAGAGTCAGCACCCCCAGGCTCAGCACCCCCAGGCTCAGTACCCCTAGCAACACCAGAGTCAACAGCTACCTCGACAGGGTCGACTGCGTCTACCTGAGACACACCTGAGGGGGCAGGACCCTGAGGGGGGAGGGGGTCTACCGGAGGGGGACCTGGCGTAAGGAAGAGCGGCGGGGGGGGGAGGGACGCAGTGCGGTAGGGGAAGAGACGGTAGTAGGGAACCGACTCGTCAAACGTGACGTCCTGGGAGGACAGAACACGGCGCGAGGTGGGGTGGTAGAACTGCCAGCCCGGCGCGTCAGGGGGGAAGCCAAGGAAGACGCAGGGAACAGCACGAGGGGACAGCTTGTCCGCAGACAAGTCGCGGACAAACGCCCGAGATCCCCAGACACGGAACGCAGACGCATCGCCAACCTTCCCCGTCCACAGCAAAGCAGGGGAGGTCTCCGGCATGGAGACCCGGGGCTGAAGGTTGACCTGATGCGCCGCGTACCGAACCGCAAACGGCCACAGAAAATGGGGGGCAGCCGCATGGACCATGGACGTACGAGCGACGTCCATGACCATGCCAATGCGGCGCTCAGCAATCCCATTTTGCTGCGGAGAGTCCGGAAGCGTGAAGGTCTGGCGGATGCCTCGTGCACGACAGAAGGCTCGCAGAAGGTCAGAGGAGAACTCTCCGCCTCTGTCAGAGTGCAGACGCAGAACAGGAAAGTCCGAGCCGAAACTCTCTCTGAGCTGGAGACGAGCTGCGCGGATCCAGGCGATCAACACCTCAGTGACCTCACCCTTGCTGCGCAAGGGGAAGACTGCGGTGTAACGCGAGTAGTCGTCAACCACCAGCAGGAAGTAACGCTCGTGACCCTGTCCACGGATGCGGGCTGGGCCCCACACGTCCATGTGAAGCGTCTGCAGCGGAGCCTCTGTCGGAGGAAACTCGGAGGAGTGAGGAGCAGCGCGCTGCCGCCCCTCGACGCAGGGAACGCAGGTGGGGGCAGGCCCCGGAGGAAGGGGAGGGAGGGACCGGGGGAGACCAGAGACAAGGACACGGGAGGCCATGCCTTGAAGACGAGGCAGGGAGGGGTGACCAAGGCGGTGGTGCCAGAGGAGAGTCTGGTGAGACAGGAGACGACACGAGCAGGGGGCAGACTCAGGACCAGACCTGGACGCCGCAGCAAACACCTGACCCGACGCGGCTACCTGAGCAGACTCAGCGACTGGAGGAGACTCAGTAGTCAGTGTGTACAGGCTCGACCCCGTCTGACGGGTAAACGTGGCCAAGTGTCGGCCCGTCCGAGCACAGGTACAGTGAGTCACTCGCCGACTCGCAGGAGTGAACTGGTGAACCCCTGCATCCTGGAGGTCAGCACCACTCACCAAGTTCGTAGAGAACGAGGGGAGGTAAAGACCTGACAGGGTGCCAGAAGGTGCCGCCGGACACGGTAGGACAGTGGAGAAGTGGGCAAGGACAGGGCCCCCAGAGGGGTCTGCCAGGGAGACTGCCACTGGCCGACTAAGCGGCGTGAGCGTGGTGCGGTCTCGAAAGAAGGAGCGGGAAGCACCCGAGTCAAGGGTGAAGGTGTGAGTGGCCGGAGCCGACGCGGTACCTGAGAGCGCAGACTCACCAGCACCTAGGGCAGCAGACTCACTGGCACCTAGAGCAGCAGCCTCACCAGTACCTAGAGCAGCAGACTCACCAGTACCTAGAGCAGCAGCCTCACCAGTACCTAGAGCAGCAGCCTCACCAGCACCTAGAGCAGCAGCCTCAATGCCCGGGTCAGGCGGAACACACAGGTTACAGGTACCCCCATCACTAGTAGGCAATGCATACATGACAGTGAGAATGGCATCATAGTCAAGACCATAGATATCTACCCTCTGCCCAAGCAGCTGCACCCAGTCGGGGAGCTCAGCCTCGTCGCCAAACTCCGTACGCCAGGCGTCGCTCAGCCGGGCGAAGCAGCGGGACTCTGTGTGACCAGGCGTCCCGCAGGGCTGGCCAGTCCGAGCACCAGTGCGAATGACGTACGGCCAGCGAGCAGTACCACGTGACCCTCTAAGCTGAGCGTACCACTCACGAAGCTGCTGGGGCGAAAGGACCGCGCGCGGACGACGCGACACCTGCACCTGGGCACGCGAAGCAGCTCCCGAACTACTCACTCCAGGACGACTCCCACTGCGGTCACCCCGACAACCCCAGGTAGCGTACCACTCACGAAGCTGCTGGGGCGAAAGGACCGCGCGCGGACTACGCTGCAGCTGCACCTGGCCACTACAAGCAGCTCCCGAACTACCCACGTCAGAACGACTCTCACTACGGCCACTCCGACAACCCCAAGTAGAGTACCACTCACGAAGCTGCTGGGGGGTGAGGGACTCACGCGGACGGCGCTGGAGCTGCATCTGGCCAGGCCAGGAGAAGTAGCAGTAGTAGGGAGAGCAGTAGTAGCAATAGTAGCAGTAACAGCAGGAACAGCAGTGCTCACGAGTGGCAAGAAGGGTAGGAGTAAGACAGCGGCAGGGGTGAGGCTGCCACTATCGCAGGGCGAGGGCACCGCAGCTGCTGCAGGGACTGCTGCTCCAGAGACCAGGGGCAGTTGCAGCAGTGGCAGCGGCTCCAGGGTCCAGGGCGCCGCGGCGGACAGGGGCGGCGGCGGCTGAAGGTGTCAGCTGCGGCGGCGGCTGCGGCTGTCGGCTGCGGCGGCTGCTGCTGACGGCGGCGGCGGCTGCCACGGTAGTGGTGGCGGCGGCTGCTGCTGTCGGAGGTGGCGGCGGCTGCTGCTGTCGGAGGTGGCGGCGGCTGCTGCTGTCGGAGGTGGCGGCTGCTGCAGTCGAGGCAGGGGCGGCGGCGGCGGACACGGTAGTTGCGGCGGCGGCTGCTGCCGTCGGTGGTGGCTGCGGCAGCTGCTGTCGGCGGCGGCGGCGGCTGCCGTCGGTGGTGGCGGCTGCTGCGGCCGGGGCAGGTGCGGCGGCGGCTGAGGAGGGGCCGCGGCGGGCCACAAAGGGGCCGAGAGAGGGGCCGCGAGGGGCCGCGAGGGGCCGCAAGGGTGGGCAACGAGGCGCCGCGAGGGCGGCGCGACGGGGCCGTCAGGGGCCGCGAGGGGCCGCGAGGGGCCACGAGGGCGGCGCGACAGGGTTGCGAGGGCGGCGCGACGGGGCCGCGAGGGCGGCGCGACGGGGCCGCGAGGGCGGCGCGACGGGGCCGTGAGGGCGGCGCGACGGGGCCGCGAGGGCGGCGCGACGGGGCCGCGGGGGTGGCGTGACTGGGCCGCGAGGGCGGCACGACGGGGCCGCTAGGGGCCGTGAGAGGGGTCGTGAGAGGGGCCGTGAGAGGGGCCGTGAGAGGGGCCGCTAGGGGCCGTCAGATGGCGCGACTCGGGCAGGGGCTAAGCGCGCTCTGGGCAGGAAAAAAATTCGATATTCGGTGGGCCCTAGGAAAAGTTCCCACTAGGGAACCTGCTCGATACCATGAGAAAACTAGAACGAGAATGAATGACTAAGGAATGAGAGTGATACAAATATCAAACCCTAGAATTGTGTACCCCTTAGTGTCTAACCCGCTACAGCCTACACAGTCTAGATCATATAAGTTTGACACAATATTATTTCTAGTACGACGGGCTTAAATCAATAGCAGAGAATATATATATGGCATTTGATATGCATGGTTTTATATGGACCGGACATATGATAGAACTAATGGTAGTATATGCGCGCTCATATTGGTTGTTGGGCGAAGCTTTATCGCCTAAATATATGGTCGTGAATTATATGACCGTGTGTGATTGGACGCGCATTGCCAAAAAGGGCAAGAAACATATTATCGACCAATCGTGCGCGGTCAATAATATGTTCGTGCATTTATGCTCTGGCGTTGCAGTTTATGATCGCTGATGTAATTGCCCGCGCGCTCATTGGTCGCGCATTGGGCCGAAAATGACCGCGCATCTACTGTTGTGCGAACGAGGAATTTCGTGGGTACGAACCCTTGTAGGGTTATGTGCCAGGGAAAAAAAACACATCGAAAATGCCCTGGCATGGCCACTCGAGCAATTATCACTGAATTGGATGGCCACTCGAGCAATTCGGGGACACGTGGGCAAGAGCGAATCACCAAACAAGGCACTGGAGCAATTCTCTCTGGATGGTGCGAGCGTGGAACCGAGGCAACAATTTTGTGTCTCGAATCTGACACCCGAGCCGCATCTGTCCCTGCGCGAAAATTGCGAAGCCCGCCACCCTGCGTAACATCGATTTTCGTCGCACAGATTCAAAACCTCAAAAATGTTATACTTTACGGTTCGCTTTCAAAAGAGCTGTTTCGGGAAACGGACGGTTTCAATCGGGAAACGGAACCGTCTGTTTACCGAACGATCGTTTCAAAACGTAACTTCAGGCAAGTCGAGTTTGGCAGGCGGGTGGAATGGGATATACAATTCCCTCCACGCGCGAAGTCCAGCTTTCATTGAAATTAGTCGGCGACGTTACGTCCGCTGCCCGCGGGCAAAAACAATGAACCCCACATCCCTCGCTACTGTATACTGAACTGTATCACTGGCTCCTGAACACTGCCTTAGATCTTGCGCGTGGGGGACGGGAGAAATCAACCATAAAAGTGACGGTGAACCTGGCGCGCATTACCGCATTTTCGCGATTGGGTTTCTAGTGCTTCGTCTCGTCTCTGTCCGCGCCAGTGAGCTGACTGCCGATTGACGTCCCTGCCTAAAGACCGACGTTGACCAGCACAGGAACATCGTATGGGGTGTACTAGGAGGCGGATGATGGGGTGTGGGAGGCGCTGGCAGAAGCTTGGCTGCTTGCTGGGACGAGACGACTGCAGCCCTAAGTTGTGTTTTCCTCAACCCTGTCTCGATTTGCTCCCAGAACCAATACTAAGAGAGTTCTCAAAAGGTCCCCGGGCCGTTCATTGGCTCTAGCAGGCTCATCATGAGCTTCAAGAGTCAGACGTCCGTCGCGCCGCGAGTGCTGACGTCATCATGGCGCGTGTCGTGGTCGCTCTTCCTACTCCTAGCCGTCGCGCTCTTCGTCCTTGCAGACGTCCTCGTTATAAGATACAGCTGCTCCGGCTATTCCCCACCATGGAGAAGGAGTAGTAGTGAATCCAAGTTCGTAAAGCTGCCAGTTGAAGCAACCGCCGCCGAGATCGGACCGTTGGCCGGCGGCGCGGACCGGCAAGGGATGATGGACGAGCCGGCGGACCTGCGAGAAATGGACGAGGCGGCGAACCTCGGGATCAGCGAAGAGGCGAACGCGCGAGAAATGGATGAGGCGGACACGCGAGGAGTGGACGAGAGGGGTGCAGATCGGTTGCGGTACCCGGGCAGGAAGCGCGTGCTGGGGTTCGTCGGGGTGCAGACTGGTTTCAAAAACCGCAGGAAACGCGCACTGCTCCGCGAGACGTGGTTCCCCGGCACACCCGAGGAGCACGCGCGGTAGGTCATCATCCGTGGGGAAACGTCGTGGGGAGATGGCGCATGTCATGGCGCATGTCATGGCGCGTGTCGTGGGGCATGTGAGGTCTAATGTAGAGTAGAAACGTCGACGCTCCTGGTACTTATATTGCACTGCGATGCTCTCATCTACCCTCATGGGATGGTACATGACAGGAGCGCCGTGGACGAGAGATGGGATGGGATGGGATGGGATGGGATGGGATGGGATGGGATGGGATGGGATGGGATAACAGCACTCATGGGTTCTTCCTCCTTGTTCTCAACCATGCACATACTCTCCAGCGTGGAAGCAGCATTGGGGCTGACGTTTCGGTTCATAGTCGGGCACAGCGCGAGCGCAAAGGAAGAGCAGCTGATGCAGGCGGAGAACAGCACTCACGGGGACTTCCTTCGCATCGATGTGGACGAGGGATACCTCAATCTCAACCACAAGACATGAGGTGCTCGCTCTATGATGACGTTTCAGCTGTTTATTTACAATCAGGATGGCGCGCGCGTGGCTAATTGTTTTCGTGTTGATGTGGATGAGCCTTATCTCAATCTCAACCACAAGTCGTGAGGTGCTCGCTTGCTTGCTGCTTGCAAGGTGAGGTGCTTACACTGTCTCAATCTCAACCACAAGACGTGATGTGCTGGCTTGCTGGCAGCGTGAGGTGCCAGACGTAAGGTGCTTGCTTGCTGCTTGCAACGTGAGGTTCTCCGTTGCTCGCTGCCGTTATGCTTCTTCCTCACGTGCCGCCGTTATGCCTTTTCCCCACGTGCTGCCATTATGCTTCTTCCTCACGTGCTGCCATTGTGCTTCTTCCTCACGTGCTGCCGTTATGCTTCTTCCTCACGTGCCGCCATTATGCTTCTTCCTCACGTATACCCTCCTCATACCCTCTTCATACCCTCCTCATACCTTCCGCATACCTGAACTCTTTTCACGCCTTTTTCCACCTGCTTTCATGATTTCCTCTCCATGTCCCCCAGTCTCGTGTACTTCACATCTCTCTTCAAGCTCTATGAAGCAGACTTCTACATCAAGGCAGACGATGACATCTACCTCATACCAGGTGCGCCCATCTCACATCTCAAACTTCAAGTGCTATGAAGCTGGGTGGTACTCAGATAAATTGTGAACATCCATTTGAGCCCACGCATCAGCCATGTGCCTACTACGATTGTGTGTGAGATATGTTTCTGTGCTGTTTTTTTTTTGTTTGTCCTGAAGATGGTGATGCTGAGGATCAAATGTTGTTGGCAGCATTGAAGTTTTGCCTACTGCTGCCTCTTTCTGCCCTTTTCCCTGCAGAGCGCCTCTCTTCTCTCATCGCCAGGCCAAGGGACTCGCCTCGAACGTACCTTGGATGCTTCAAGAGGGGAACTGTGATTACTGACCCCAAAAAGAGGTGGTGAGTTTCCAAATTGCACCTAAATCGCGCTCTGTGGCATTCCTTTTGACAGTATGCCACTTGACTCAGCATGGAATCGCGCTCTGTGCATGACTCCATACTGTACAGTGTACTCTGTTCGCCGGAATCTTCCTTAGTTTCTAGGTCATCCTAGTATTGCTAATGTGCTCTAACTGCCTTTGGCAACACTTGGGCCAGAGTACCTCTCCTGCTGTTCCCTTGAGCTGTCTTGACAACAATGCAACAACCTATTCGTCACCCGATTTCTCCTGTTCTCATACTTATCCCTGACCTCTTACTGTTTTTGTTTGATAAGTCGAGTTTTGAGTCGACTTATCCCTGACCTCTTACCGTTTTTGTTTGATAAGTCGAGTTTTGAGTCGACTTATCCCTGACCTCTTACCGTTTTTGTTTCCCACTGTTCTTGTGCTTTGTTCTGCGCAGGTTTGAGCCCAATTCGGAGCTGCTGGGGTCGCATTATTTCGTGCATGCTTTTGGCTCCATCTATTCCCTCTCCTATGGCGTGGTTGAAATCCTCAACGCCATCCCAGAGGACGGGTGAGACATGCATGCCTCTGGTTACTGAGCGATGGATGCCTTAGGTTACTGAGCCATGCATGCCTTTGGTTACTGAGCCATGCCTTATCAAAATTCTCATTGGTGGAGGTGCATGGATATGAGTGCCAACTTCATTTCCAACGATTGGTGAGTAACAGGAGCGCCGCGCTTATCTTGTAACGAGGTGGGACGTATATGGCAACGTTCCAGTCCAAGCACTGCAAGGAAAAGCTATTTTTTGTATGAAACCCCACTCTTGTTTTCCCGTCTCTGGTCTCATTACACTCTTGACCGCAGGCTGAGCATGCATGTTGAGGAGGCGCCTCAGTCATGTTCAGTGTTCACAAAAGCCATCTGTGGTCTCATTACTCTCTTGATCGCAGGCTGGGCATGTTCACAAACGAGGATGTGTCCGTGGGGGCGTGGATGCTCGCCTTTGACGTGATTCACGAGATGTCCTATGATCTCTGCCGTAGAAACTGCACCCTTTCTGCTGTGGCTGTTTGGGAGCCTAACTGTGCTGGCCTTCGCAACCCTTATGTGCAGATGAAGGAGCTTCATAAAAACCCCGCCTGCTCTGGGACAGGGACTTTTTAGCCGCTGTGTGATTTATCTTGGAAATGCTTACAGAAAAAAAATGTACCGGTATATGCCGTCCATCATATACTGCTGTCATTGTGTAGTGATCCATTGAATTATGAATATTTTTAAAAGTGTAACGCTTTTCAAAATTTCGTATTTTGAAAGCGAAGCAGTCTGTAATGTAGGAATGGGCAGCGACGAACCGCGCTATACGCCCGTTTTGGAGTACAAAACGTGGGCTGGAGGTCATTTCCCTCCACCCACGTCTCTCATTTTCAAACGGTTTAGCCGATTTTTCCCGCCCACCCACCCCTTGAAATGTGTTAGCACATTAGTCTGATAGGCTGCTTGGATTTCAAATTGTACTAAACCCATTTGAAATGAGACGATGCCATTGCTACATGAAAGAAAGCAAGCTTTCTAAATATGTGAATTTAGGGTTTCCACTCGAGCAGGGCTTTCTGCAAAAGAAATGTACCGTATATGACGAGCCATCATGACTGACGACCTGGCTGTGTGTAAGAAATTTTCTCGACATTCCTTACCACGACCATCAACATCGCGTACAGCAGCAGCCATTGTTCGCCCGTTACTGCTAACGGGGCTTCGCCAACTTCGCGCGCACTGATTTACCAAACCTTGCATCGCTGGCCCAGCCGGGTCGGCCTACGCTTCGGGACTAGCCCGAACCTCCATGCCAACGTAGCACTTGCTAGCTCGTACGCACCGCGTAACCGTTGCATGTTTTCGCACATAAGTATTCGCTCATGCCTTCCCTCATACTTTGTACTCATTGAACACTCTAGTGCAATCCTCGCTACCTCGATTCATTGCACTCGTAACACTTGGTATCAGAGCCTCTTTCCTTTTCGGACCGCGCATCTCCGCACCCCAGGAAATCAACTTTTGATTTTTTCACTCGAAGGGACTCATGTCAAAATGTTGTATAGCATATATTGTGTAGGCTATAGTGGGGTAGCCCATAAGGGGTACAACCCAATTAGGGTTAGTACTTGTACCCAACTCTTTGCTAGTTCATTCATTCTCGTTCAGTACTCTGCCCTCGTTACTGAGCTGCTTGACTTTGCTGCTGCCTGTCGTCTAGACTACGCCACTGCTCTTGTTGCTGAGTCTGCATCTGCCAGTCCTCCGTCCGTCGGGGGTGAGTGTGCTCTTGACACGGATGTCCTTGAGGACAGGCAGGAGGACTTTGAGTGTCTTGCAGCTGCTGTACCTCGTTTCGCTTCCATGCTGCTTGCCCTTGAGGGAGACCTGGATGCACCAGACATCCCGACCCCGCGCTCTTACGCAGAGGCGATTACGGGTCCTTACTCCTCTCAGTGGCAGGCAGCCATGGATGCTGAGATGGCATCCTGGAAGTCCACAGGCACCTATGTCGACGCAGTTTCCCCGTCTCGGGCGAACATAGTCGATGGCATGTGGATTTTCAGGGTGAAGCGGCCGCCGAGTTCTCCGCCTGCCTTCGAGGCGCGTTACGTTGCTCGAGGCTTCGGTCAGCGACAGGGGGTCGACTACCGTAAACCCCCGTATATAAGACCCTAGGGTATTATGATAATCTGGCCTTAAAAAGTTGGGGGGTATAATTAAATGGTACATATTTTATAAGACCCGGGTCTTTTCAAATTGACTTCTATAAGTCTACTGTTTTGGAGCTCAAAGAAGTGAATTGGAATTGCTCCGTTTTTAGCACCTCCCAAATATACTCGAACTGGTCTCTTCCTGGGCCAAACCCACATCATCACGTACCCTATCTAAAAGCCTCCTCCCATTGGGCACAAACATCACTTGGTGTTGACATAAGCGAGAAGGGCACCGTTTGATGGGCCCGGCGCGCAGTGTCGCCTCGACCTGCACACCCCATGCACGCTTCGTGCGATCCTATAGGGCGGGAGCTTCATACTCCCGTACTGTCGTCTGGCACGTCCTTGTTTTTTAGGGCTGACTTCACTTCCTCCTCCAGTTTCTTCCCCCCTTACTGTGCTCGGCTGGCTGCCATCTAAAAGATGGTTGCCTGTTCCTTTTTCACCTCGAAGCTAGCAGCCACTTCATCCCCACTTTAGCCGCCATGGTGACATCACCAGATGCTGGGACGTCCGATGCTCGACGCGGGCGCCGCAAGAAAGTCCAGAAGCCTCCTGTTCTTAGGCTTTCGCCCAGGCCCGTCATGCCAACGCCAAGTTCCTCTAGCAGCGATGAGACAGATAAGGAGCCCAGCGGGAGCCCACGCAGCCCACGATGTCTGTACCTGAACATGGAATAGGACCATTTTCCATTGCATTCGCTGAAAATACACACTTCTCTAGGATGTGGGGGGTCTTATAATGTCAGGAGCCATTTAGGGGGGTATAACTCGGATAGACTCGAATAGAGTACCCCCCTCCGTATTATAGACCCGGGGGTCTACAACTGGAGGGGGTCCTATATACGGGGGTTTACGGGTACTTTCAGACCTTCTCTCCCACCCCGAAGATGACTACTCTTCGGGTGTTGCTGCACGTCGCTGCTCAACGTGACTACGAGTTGCACTCTCTGGACTTCAATACAGCTTTCTTGCAGGGCAGCCTGCACGAGGAGATCTGGCTGCGCCGCCCACCTGGCTTCACTGGGTCGTTTCCTGCAGGTACCCAGTGGAGCCTCCGGCGGCCAGTCTACGGTCTTCGCCAGGCGCCTCGCTAGTGGCACAACACACTGAGGACCACACTTGCGGCTCTTGGGTTTGCTTCTTCTACTGCTAACCCGTCGCTGTTTCTACGCACCGACACTTCGCTGCCGCCGTTCTATGTCCTCGTGTACGTCAACGACCTTGTCTTTGCCACTGCTGACACTGAGGCACTGACCCTTGTGAAGTCGGAGCTGCAGAAGAGACACACCTGCACTGACCTGGGTGAACTGCGCATCTATCTTGGCTCGCAGATCACCCGGGACAGAGCACGCCGCACCATCACACTGACTCAGTCACAAATGGTGCACCAGGTCCTTCAGCACTTCGGCTTCCAGTTCTCCTCGCCACAGCCCACTCCTCTGTCTACCAGCCACTCGCTCTCAGCTCCACCTTCGGACGAGTCCGTAGAGCCAAGTGGTCTGTACCCAGAGCTTGTGGGTTGCCTCATGTACCTGATGACGTGCACGCGACCTTACCTCGCGTACCCTGTCAGCCTCGTGGCTCGCTACGTGGCTCCCGGCAGGCACCGAAAGGTGCACTGGGATGCTGCGAAGAGGGTACTGCGTTACTTGTGCAGTACGTCGGGCATGGGGCTCGTGCTTGGAGGACGAGGTCCAGTTGTCCTCACCGGTCACGCAGACGCTTCTTGGGTTGACGACTCAGCTACGCAGCGGTCGTCACAGGGTTACACCTTCAGCCTCGGTTCCGGCTCTGTTTCCTGGCGGTCTACCCGCTCGTCTTCGGTTCTCAGCTCCAGTTGTGAGGCTGAGATCTACGTAGGGGCCATTGCTGCACAGGAGCTACGCTGGCTCACCTACCTGCTGACTGACTTGGGAGAGCAGCCTCGTTCGCCTCCAGTTCTGTACGTAGACAACAAGGCCATGATTGCCTTGTGTCAGGAGCACAAACTGGAGCACAAAACGAAGCACATCGCTCTGTGATACTTCCTTGCTCGAGAGTTGCAGCAGCGTAGCCAGTTTCGTCTTGCATACGTGTCCACTAGGGCCAACACTGCTGATGTATTCGCCAGCGCACTTCCGCCTGGTGATCATTAGCGCTTCTCTACTGTGTTAGGCCTTGTGCCTACTTTTCCTCATTTGCTTATTGCGTGACTTTGCTTGTAATGTGATCTATATATATACCTGCATGCTTACACTTGCTAGGGTATGATCACTGTATTGTTTGTTCTCTTTTATATAACTCTGCATGTGAACTGGCCTTGTGGCCCTTTGCTTGTGCTCGGACTGTGTGGTGACTTTGTGATCCACCCCGAGCTTGCTTTGCTTTTCTTGACTGGTCTTATGACCACTTGTTCTCCCCCACTTTGCCTATGGGGGTGTGTCAAAATGTTGTATAGCTTATATTGTGTAGGCTATAGTGGGGTAGCCCATAAGGGGTACAACCCAATTAGGGTTAGTACTTGTACCCAACTCTTTGCTAGTTCATTCATTCTCGTTCAGTATCCTGACAACTCACGCCCCTTAACACCTAGGAGCCGCTGTCCTCGCGTTCTCTCGTAAACGCGTGCAGCCACGATTGCGCCTAGACTAAGCTGAGCCGACGCCCTTCGACATGGCTGAACACATCGACGTCACCACGCTCACGCAGGACCGTCTGAGCGAACTGCTGCAGCTACTTCGCGAAAGGTCTGAAGAAATCGCGGCGCTGAGGGCTGAACGCACGTCCCGCAGAATGTCGTCGCACGAGCACAGCAAGCACAATCGCAAGCACCTGGCACTCTGGGACACCCTGCACCACAGACATCGCAGCACGGAAGTGTGGGGCAACCCGCGAGCGCAGCCAGTGATGGCGTCGTCCGCAACGACGGAGACGACGACCACGGCACGACACACCCTGAAGCGACGAATGCGGCCAGGAGTCAACCCCGTGTCACGATTTCTGTGCCGGCCGGCGAATCAACACTGCAGTCGCCGATGCCACTGAAGCCGCAACGTCCACCATGCTTTGACCCGAGTCAACGGGTTGGTCCTACCGTTCAGGCGTGGCTGTTTACGTTGAATGTTTTCTTCGACGCCAACTTTGTCTTGGAGGATACGGTGAAAATTCGCTACGCCGTGTCGCTGGTGCGAGGACCCGCCATGGATTGGTGGCATGTCATCGTCACAATGACGATGGACTACACGACTCTACCGACACAGGAAGAACAAATCGGACCCTGGGCGCTGTCGTATTTCGTGGAGGTGCCCCAATATCGCATGTGGGACGCGTGGTGCGCAGGTCTGCGCGCTCGATTTGAGCCAATTGCGGCTTCGATTGCGGCGCGTCAGAAGCTCCGCACTTGACACCAACTCGGTTCCGTCCAGGATTACACCAACAGGTTTCTGGCGCTGTGTGAACAGGTGGGCTATATGCACGAATCTGAGCGCATCGACAGCTACATTGGCGGCCTGAAGCACGACATCGCTGAGGAGATCCAGCTCCGTGGCGTCACCGAATTTCAAGAGATTCTCGCTATGGCGGAGAAACTCAATTTCTTCCGCCGACCGAGACTGGGGTCCTATGGAAGTAGCAGCAACTGGGGACATCGGTCTCGTGGGACGAACGAGAGCGCCACGATATGAGCCGTTGCCGCGAATGCCGCTACCGCACCGTTTAAAGGGCGCTGCTTCGCGTGCAATCGGCCGGGACACTGCAAAAGCGAATGCCCGAAAAGCGCTAAGGGAAAGGGGGAAGCTGAGTAGCAGGTACAGACCAAGCAGCAGGGAAACGCTGGGAGTCAGTTGCAGACGGGCCCTCTACTGACAGGTCACACCGCTCGCCCGACCCAACCGACCCTCACCGAGTGATTGTGTCAGTTCACGCAATCGACCACACCTGGCGGAATAAGGAGGGTACCACGGTAGATAGCCCCATACTGCTCAGCGGGAAAATTGGGACAGACTTAGTTAAAATATTCGTAGACAAGGGAGCCAGCCACAGCCTGATCAACACCGCCACAGCACGGAAGCTGAAACTGCCACTGGACAGATGTTTACCTAAGATCAATGCAAGACAGGTTGACGGCACGCCACTTGCGATACGGGAACGCGTGGACCGAGTTCGGATTCAATGCAGGGGTAACTTCACGTTTAGTCAGGAAATACTAGCGACAACCCTCGACGGAACCGACATTTTACTCGAACGTGATTGGCTGCGACGACACAATCCGCGAATCGACTGAACGACGGGTGACTGCACTGTGTGAGTGAACGGTAACCACATCGCCTTACCTCGCTAGGGCTCGCCTGAGTCTTCGTCGGTGCGTGTCAACGCAATCACGATGAAACGCGCCGTAGCGGCAGGAGCTGACGTGTACGCGGTCGACATTCGGGAAGCCGAAGCAGCAGACAAAAGTGGGGGATTTACAAAAACTGCTAGCATACGTACCGGATGAATTGGCAGCGCTACTGAAACAGTACAGAAGGATTTTCCCCGATGACCTACCAACAGGACTGCCACCTCAGCGACCGCACGACCACAGGATAGAATTAGAACCGGGGGCACAGCCGACAGTACAGCGACAGTTCTGACTGACCCAACCCGAACTGGACGAACTGAGGAAGCAGCTGGATTACCTACTCGAGAAGGAGTTCATTCGCCCGAGTTCGTCACCCTTCGCAGCACCGATACTGTTCACACCGAAAAAAGACGGGGGTTTTCACATGTGCATCGATTACCGCGCACTAAACTGAGTTACCATAAAATCCCGTTACCCCATCCCACGAGCCGACGAACTGATCGGCCAACTGCTCACAACCCAGGTTTTCTTGAAAACCGACCCTCGAGGAGGCTACCACAGGATCCGCGTCAACCCATCCGACTGCCCGAAAACAGCTTTCCGAACACGCTACGGATCCTTCGAATACACCGTCATGCCCTTCGGACTGACCAACGCCCCCGCCACTTTTCAAATGACCATGAACGAAGCCTTCCGCCCGCTTTTAGATAAGTGAGTCATCGTGTATCTTGACGACATACTGGTTTACAGCACCGACAGAGCACAGAACCTGGACATCGAAGCGGTTTTTAAAACACTGAGTGAGAATCGCCTACTTACAAAAGCCTCTAAGTGCGAGTTCTTACAAGACCGGCTGGAGTTTTTAGGGCATGTCATTTCAGCTGACGGAGTGGAAATAGACCCGAAAAAAATCGCGACGATTCAAGCATGGCACGCGCCAACAAATTTGACCGAGCTGCAGATTTTTTTTGGGGTTCGTCAACTACGTGCGCCGGTTCGTCCCCGACATGGCGAAGTTGACTGATCCGTTGAACGACCTGCAGAGGAAGGGGTTGAGTACACGTGGGGGGAGAAAGAGCAAGTTGCCTTCTTGGCCCTCAAAAATATTTTGTGCACACCACCCGTGCTTCGCATCCCAGATCCTCACCGTCCGTTCGAGCTCGTCACCGACGCAAGTGACATCGCTGTGGGAGCAGTACTGTTGCAGGACTTCGAGAACAGCCTTCAGCCAATCGCGTACGAGTCCCGCAAACTTCACCCGCCCGCAACTACCCGATACACGACCCCGAGATGCTGGCGATTGTGCACGCGTTCAAGGTGTGGCGGAGCTACCTGACAGGAGTCGATGTGACAGTGCGGACAGACCACCGTACACTACAGTACCTTCGCGCCCAACCGAATCTCAATCCGCGACAGATCCTCTGGAGTCCAACTTCCACTACACCGTCATGTACAAAAATGGTGCATCAAATATCGCCGACGCACTCACCCGCCCTACCGCCCAACTTCATGCTATCCCAATCGCCCAAACCAACCCACTGTTAACAGGCCTATTCACCCATGGATATCGCACCGACCCATTTTTCACGACCGGAAATTCACAGCATCTGGGAGAAGCTAAGGGAGTCTATTACGTAAAAGCAGGCACCAACCGCATCTGGGTACCCGCGTACTCGCTACTGAGGGAACTGTTACTGCAGGAGGCACACGACGGGGTTATCTCGGGTCACTTTGGGGTAGAAAAAACGCGACAGCAACTGCAACGGTACTACTACTGGCCGGAGCTGTTGACCGACGTACAGCACCACATGGGCTCGTGTCCTACGTGTCAGGTGATGAAGAGCTCGCGAAAAAGAAAGGCGGGTCAGTTGCAGCCGATTCCCCCATACGAGCGCGCCTGGCAGCAGGTTACCATGGATTTCGTCACGGGGTTACCTTCGAACCCTGGGGGTAACGACGCGGTAATGGTCGTCGTTGACAGACTGGCAAAAATAGCTCACTTCGCAGCGTGCAAGAAATCGATCTCAGCCAAAGAAACCGCTTGCCTGTTCATCGCAACCGTCGTTCGACTGCACGGGATACCAGCCGCAATCATCAGCGATCGCGACACGAAGTTTACCAGCAACTTCTGGAAGAACCTCTGGGAGCAGTTCGGGACCAGGCTATATAGTTCAGCTCGTTGTACCACCCCGAGACCGACGGTCAAACGGAGCGGATGAATCAGACGATGGAGCAGTTGATTCGTGCCACGTGCGACGACCCGACAACATGGGAGCAGCAGTTGCCGCTGATCGAGCTCGCATACAACAATGCCACGTCAGCAACGACGCAGTAGTCCCCATTTTACCTGAACTACGGGCAAAACCCAACAGTGCCCATGACGTCGAGTCCAAACAACCCAACGCCACGCGCACAGCAATTTGCCGAGATTCTGCAAGCTGCCCGCACCAGAGTCGCAGAAGCAATTAAAAAAGCCAACGTCATCGCAAAACGAAATGCTGACCGCCACCACCGCCCAGTCACGTACCAGTTAGGGGATTACGTACTGCTCGACACACATAACTTAAGACTGCCTGTCGTACCAAAATTACGTCCTCGCTACTGTGGACCATTCCAAACTAGCCACATGATCACCCCAGTTACCGCCCATTTACTGTTGCCGACAGACTGGTACATCCGCCCACCATTCCACGTCAGCATGCTTCGCCCTTACATCCCAACCACGAGCCAACTGCCTCGTCACCACCCGCCATCCATGACTCGCGCTGCATTGGAGCCGATCATTGAGCCCGAAAAGATTCAGAGCCATCAGATTCGACACCCCACAGGCATCAAGAGGATCGAGTTCCTCGTTCACTGGAAGGACCGCACGCCAACTAAGGATAGCTTGGTGCCCCTGGCCAACATTGAAAACCATCCTGCACTGCAAGTGTACCTGATGACCCGGGGTTTCCGCGATATACACGCACTCGCGTAGCGGAGGGGGATTCTTGAGGGGGGGGGGGGGTAGTGTAAGGAATTTTCTCGACATTCCTCACCGCGACCATCAACATCGCGTACAGCAGCAGCCGTTGTTCGCCCGTTACTGCTAACAGGGCTTCGCCAACTTCGCGCGCACTGTTTCACCAAACCTTGCATCGCTGGCCCAGCCAAGTCGGCCTACGCTTCGAGACTAGCCCAAACCTCCATGCCGGCATAGCACTAGCTAGCTCGCACGCACCGCGTAACCGTTGCATGTTTTCGCACATAAGTATTCGCTCATGCCTTCGCTCATACTTTGTACTCATTGAACACTCTAGTACAATCCTCGCTACCTCGATTCATTACACTCGCAACACTAGTTGGAAACATATAGTTCGCGCTTCTGATTTGTCGAACACTACAACGTAAGTGAAGCGAACTACAACGAAGTAACAGTGAGTAAACCAAAGCGGTTGACAGAAAGACAAAAGCAAGAGGTTAAGTGAAGGTCAAAGGTCAGCGACCTTTGACTCGCCGAATAGCAGTGCGACAGCAAGGACACATAACTGACTCGCTATTGAGCAATTATCCGAGTCGTCGCTGTATCGAACTGCAACAGAAGTTATAGTTAAACCTTTCATATTCCTTGTAATCATATAAAACCTTGTATCTCTTTGCTATCATCAACTTATCTTGTTCTCACATACTAGTGCAAGGTGGTTCAATCAAATCCACTATCACGCTTCCGCTAATACATCACCACTCTGAGACTTTAGTCTTGAAAACGATCCTAAGGGCTTTTCTCAGCCCAACATGGTATAAGAGCCTGCAAGACAAAACTCAACTCTGTTCAACTTCCTGCAATAACATAATACATGGCAACACAGAAAGAAAGAAGCTCGTCTACTGGATCTTCCGGTACTACTCCTACTCCACCGCCAGCCTCTGGACTGCAGACAGAAGGAGGCACAACTCAAAGACCAGCTGCTGAGTCAACTGTGACTCAAGCGAACCAAGCAACCGGCCTCGACCCTAGCATGATGGAGAAATTCTTCTCCTTCATGTCGTTCTATGAGCAACATCAACAAGCGGCACCTGCACAGTCAAACAACATCGACAACAACAACGGAGTCACTCCCATGAGTCTTGACGGCTCATGTTTTGCGGGCGGAAATCAGCAGCCTACCTTCGCACCGTATGAACCTCAACGCGGCTCCGTCAGCTTCATGCCGAATCGACTCCCACCTGGACAAGAGACGAAGACACTGGATGCACTTCAGTTGCTGTCACAATTCGCACACGTGCTGAAACTGCAAAGATCAACACCATTTGACGGAAAGGACTTCTATACCTGGTCCTTCGAATTCGAGCTGATAATGGAAGGCGCTCAAATTCTTGGCTTCTTCGATGGCTCCTTGCCATATCCAACGCACGGGACACAGTACGAAAAGCAGCAGTACACGTACCAATCACTAATGGTGTACACCACACTCCTGCGAAACATAACGGCAAACGAGCAGCAGAACATCCGGTCTTATCGCGGATACGGAAACTCCGCCGAACTCGCGTACAACCACCTAAAGAACCTGTATCAAGCAACCGACAGTCGTCTCATGGCGCAATTAACAACGGTCCAAATGCAACCCGGCGAAAAGGGAATGGCATATATAAGACACTGTCGCGGTCTGCGCGATAGACTCCTTCGATGCGGTGGATTAATATCCGAAGAAGCGTTCGTCACTGTCATTATCACAGGTCTCGGTCCTCAGTGGCACTCCACTCGAGCCATTCTCCGAGCCCACGGAAGAATCTCTGAAGCAAATCTCTGCACCGAAATTCATGCCGAACAACAAGACATGGACCTGCATGAAGAGCGACAAAAGAAAAGAGGATCAGTACCGGAGTTTGCCTTTCACACTCAGCGACACAACAACAACAACAACAACCGACAACAAGAGCACCAAGCACGAAGATACGTACCGCCGTTCTGTCATCTCTGCCAAACATCAGGACACTCTCGTATTCACTGCCCGAATCAGCAGCAATCGACACCATCACCACGTCAGCTTCCACCTTCAAGTAGTCAAGTGACTTCCACACAGCAGCATCCTTCCAATCAGGCGCCGCCTTCAACGACAACGTCACAACCTGCACGGGGAACAAGAAACATCATAAGCTGTATGACAAGAATAGACTCCTGCATCACCAGTTCACCACCGACCTACTCACCAGAAGAATTGCTTGACGAAAGCACACCTCGTCGGGAATCACTGCAACCAAACCCGACATACGCAGGAATCGCACAGAGCGAACCGTCCGGTCAAGATACTTGGTTCTTGGACAGCTGCTGCGGAGAACACATGTGCTTGTCAAATCGCTTCGTTCAACGGGAACAACATCTAAACCGGGAAGTCGTGATCACCGTTGCCAGCAACCAGAACCTGCACACACGACGACAAGGAGTAGTTCAACTTCAATCCTGCGAAACTAACGTCGTTTTGCATATATCGAAGGTTTTGATTGCAGAAGGACTGGGCTACAACTTACTCAGCGTCAGCCAGCTCGTGGCAAAAGGGATTCATCTTGAAGCCGACAGCACCACTCAGGAATTCAAACTGTACAACGGGAGGGGCGGACTTTACATCAGGAAAGCGGTCCTGAAGAACAATGTCTTTGTTCTCGACTTCGTCCCAGATCAAGGAACTGCTGACAGCGACGCGATCGTCAACTTCACCACTTGGTTGCACCCACCAGATCTCGATTCAGACTTCAGCCCCGGAGGCTTCTTGTACTCACACACTATACCTGAAGCAGAACGGACAAGGGTGTTAGAAGTGATTCAATAGACAACAGCAGCAGCAGCAACATCGGCAGAAGCAGAAGCAACAACAACAGCACCAGCACCAATCACCAGCTCCTCATCAACACCGACTCTCGCTCAACAACTAACTCCCGCCCCACACAAAGCTCACAGAAGCACCAACATCACCACAAGTTTTTACTCCTACTCCGATCCGTACAGACGTTCACCTGGACATCGCGCTGACAAATCATTGTGGCATCAAAGGCTAGGACATCCCAGCAACACGACACTGAACAACACGATAAGAGCAGGAATTCTCGACAAAGATTCACTACTCTTACCCGACGGAAGAGAACTTCAACGAGTCCGCGGAACCTGCTTTTGCTGTCTTGAAGCCGACTTACCTCATCAGCCGTTCGTATCACACCACAACCCGAGCACGCCAGCATATGCACTGCTGGAAAAGGTCTACAGCGACATACTGTACACCCGCAAAAGCGGACAGGGAGCATACAACCACGTAATCACGTTCATCGACGCCGCCACCAGATACGGCTGGCACCTGATTCTTCCAAGTCATGACATGGCCTTCGAAGCCTTCATCGCTTGGCTCCCAGTAGCAGAGAGGGAATCAGGAGTGAAGCTGAAAAGTTTCCAGTTAGACGGGGGGGGAGAATATCAGTCACAGCGCTTCAAGCAATACCTGGCGCAGAGAGGCATCAAGAGACTCATCTCTCTTCCCTACGCTCATCAACAGCAAAGCGTGGCAGAAAGGATGAACATGACCCTCCAGAACACCACGCGCAAGCTGCTACGTGGCATGCGACTACCCAATCATCAATGGCCTGAGGTGATGGACCACGCAGTGCTGTTGCACAACTTGCTTTCGTCATCTTCGCTTCCGAACAACGCATCACCGCATCTGCTGTGGACAAGAGAATTGGGCAGCAAAAAAATGTTACAAGTTTTTGGCTACATGGTACAATACCGACCCCACAGTGCATGAGCCGGATGATTCTCACAACACACACAGTGGGGATTACACCTAGGCATAAAAAAACATTACAACGCGTGGAAGATTTTCGACGTCCACTCGAAGGAAACAGTAGCAGCACGTGACGTGATTTTCTACGAATGACTCACTCTCCAAACGCATGACGATCTTGATGCCCCTAAGCCCAACGCTCACGGACTGACAACGTTGGCCGGCAAGTCCACATCAGCTCGTAACTATGGAGTGTTGGGGGTTGGTGACCAGGGCTGACCGACGGGTTTGGTTCGTCTGTTCAACATATGCTCCAAATCCACGGCTGCTCGGTACCAAAACCTTTGTTTACGATTCCTCAAACCGGTAGTTTCGCCATGGTACTAGCAGTCCTTCCCGCCTTCCGTCTGCTCTCAGAATGTCTGTCCCGATGAAAGCTCCAATAAGACCATTGGTAGTTGACGGCGGTTATCTGCTGATGGTTCTTGAGGCTCCTTATAAGATATTTGCGAATGACTCAGTAAAGAGGTTTCATTGGCTCTACCCGCTGATTAGCCCGAAGGCTCAAATGCCCGAGTGCTGGTGTCATCGCGCTTGTCATGGTCCTTCTTCCTACTCCTAGTAACCATCCCGATCTTGTTCCTTCTACATATCCTCGTGCTCAAATACAGCTGCATCGCTCCCGCATGGACGGCCGCGATAGAATCTGACTCCTCGTCGGACGACATCACAAAATGAGTGTGTTTGAAAATCATCTGACGTTCCCGCCGACCTATCGTGGGTTTGACAATCGTTTGACAAACGTACAGAAAACCTACAAAAAACGTTTGTCCCTCTTGAGACGTTTTCGAGACACTATTCGTATGACTCCACTCAATGTTTCTTGCCTGCTGCTCCAGCATTAGGGTTTCGCGACTAAGAGGGGTTGGAGCTGGTCTCCTCGCTTGGAAGAAGTGTGCTGTAAATTTTTTCTCGATATAAATGTCTCGTTTTTACTTATGTGAATTGTTAGTTACAAGACATTTGAAGATGTTTCTCTTAATTTGTAGTTTCCACTAGGGAACATGTGTTTTCAGGAGTCATATTTAACTAGTGGTTACTAATTTTGCGCCTATTAGATCAAAGAAATGCCTAAAAATATCATTAGTCTATCGTCAAAATCTACGTATACCAAAGTCACATTGGGTCAAAGTTTACGAAGATTGCATGACATCACCATACAAATCTGTTGAGGAGGCTCACTTCATCGTCCTCGCATGAGGGTACAATGTGCACGAGACTAAGAATGCAGTCTACATCGATCACCGCATAATTATCAACGCCCTCTGTGGGTAGAAGACGCTTGCATCCCGTCGACGGGCATTGGCGATTTTCCTCAATGTAGTACTCCACATATGCGCCTCGCCTCAGCTCACCACCCTTGTTGTAATGAAACAATACAAGGCAACAGCCATACCACGGGGATCCCTTCCCTGCAGGGTTGATCGCGATGGACGAGAAGTTTTTCTGGGCTGGGCTAGCCTTGACGAACTGCCCCCTTGACGTCCATTCCATCTTGTCGTGTGGCGGAATCGCAAGTGCCGTGTGCACTTGACACCACGAGCATTGAACAAAGAAAAGGGGAAAGCTGCAAAAGAGGGGGTGGAGAGCATAAGGAAAAGGGGGTATTGGCCAGGGTTTGCGTGGAAAGCAGTCTGGAGAAGGGGAACCAAGGCTGGAGGGGGTGGAAGGCAAGCAGGAGAGGGGGAACCAGGGCTGGAGGGGGTGGAAAGCAAGAAGGAGAGGGGGAACCAGGGCTTAATGGGGTGGAAAGGAATCAGGAGAGGGGGAACCAGGGCTGGATGGGGTGGAAGGCAAGCATGAGAGGGGGAACCAGGGCTGGAGGGGGTGGAAAGCAAGCATGAGAGGGGGAACCAGGGCTTAATGGGGTGGAAAGCAAGCACGAGAGGGGGAAGCCATCACAAAAACCCTATGCCAAGTTTGGACGAATTTTGATTTCGATTGTCTTCGCGTAAAAAAATCCGGACTCAATTTGGACCGACGGTTGGAGTCATTTGATAAGAGCTCCGAGACACATCTCGCGACAACATTTGGCTCGGTTCAAGTTCCAATTTGGCACGCGTGGTTTTCCGGATGACATTCGGGCGCAATCCGTTTTGTTGCAAATTCGTGACCAAATTATTCAAAACTAAATTCTGTTTTTGTTTAGTTTGGATATCGAGGATCTTAAAATTGCATTTATTATTTCGGTTTACAACAACCATTATTCAGCATTCTAGCTACAATCAGTCTTAGCACCAGGTCAAATAGCCTACGCACTGGCGGGCCTTGAAAGCGCCCGGTGGGCAAGGACGACATCTCCAAGGTCGCCATCGTCGATGAGGAACTTGTTCGGAAAGACGAACGCACCCCTCGCCGGATCGTGGGGGATACTCCGCTCCACGACAGCAAAGTGGATCATCTGTTTGACCTTTTCGACCACTCCTGGTAGTCTGGCCTGTTCTGTTCTGGCTGGCTACCGATTCGCTTGCGACGCTTATCCTGCAGAAGGGGCCATTCGATCTGCAATGTGGTGTAGGGTTGGGTGGATGGTTTATGAGGAGGGTGGGTTGCGGGTAAATGAGCCAACTGAAAGCGGTGATTCAGTCGTCACTATCTACGTAACTCCAAAGGCTTAATTGACCAGGGATTTAGCTGAAGTACAGGCAAGGGGTGAAGGGGATGAGGCATGGGGGTACAAACACATATCTACACCCTTACCGAAAACAGGCCCCATGCCACCATGCGGCTCTTGAACTTGGTGAACACCGCCCCGTCCCTCTTGAAGGAGAGCTTGAACGCATAAGCGAACAAGGGGTTGCTGAAGGGCGTCCCGGTGGCCTTGTCAAAGTGCCAGTTGAGGGCCCACTGTTCTGCATTTTGGTAGGGAGGGTAAGGGTTGGAAAGGGTTTTGTAGAGAAATCAAGTGGGGGGATGAGAGTCAAGGTGAGCCACATCGCACGGTGATATGTAGCTGCCAACTGGCATATGGTGTTTTCGAGTTGCACATACCATCTCTGTACTCGGCTAGGAGATGATCGTCGTCGAACCAGGTCGTTGGGTGTAGCTCAGTGGGCAGGCTTTCAACGAGATGGTGGTAATCGGCAAGGCCCATGCCGATGTATGCTGCTGGCCTGAGGGTGGAGTTGATAGTTGACCTTGTTGAGGACAGTTGGTGGTTGAAGACTCCCATGGTTGACTTGTCATTGTGCAACCACAGCAGCTTCATTGCCTCGAGCCCTTCTGCAG
Source organism: Closterium sp. Naga37s-1 (assembly GCA_947471745.1). NCBI lineage: Eukaryota > Viridiplantae > Streptophyta > Zygnematophyceae > Desmidiales > Closteriaceae > Closterium > Closterium sp. Naga37s-1. The sequence continues at coordinate 923,724 of CANJKZ010000809.1, forward strand.
ACAAGTGGACAGAGAACGCGTTGAACATTTCCTCTGGTGTAGGGTAGTACTGTATTTTCTCCGGCGGGTTCAGAAACATGAGCTGAGAGCACACTAAGTAGGCTGTATATTCCGTGCAGAGGTGTAGGGTATACAACACGACATGAGAGAGACAAACCAGCAGTTATGAGGGTGGCCGCGTGACCAGGGGATGGTGACTAGCAACACTGTGTGAACTTGCCACGTCACACCCTGCGCCATCCACCATGTCCACCAACAACCCGCCCCACTTGCCACGTCACACCCCCCTACCACAAGCCACGTCTCCCCCCACCCACCTGACACGCCTCGCTTCGTCATGCGCCGCTCACGTGTACCCTTTCAAACCGCCACGTCATCTCCAACCCTCACCTTCCGCCACGTCACACCTTCCTGCATCCGCCACATCCACCAACAACCCGCCCCACTTGCCACATCACACCCCCCTACCCAAGCCACGTCACCCCCCACCCACCTGACACGCCTCGCTTCGTCATGCGCCGCTCGCGTGTGCCCTTTCAAACCGCCACGTCATCCCCAACCCTCACCTTCCGCCACGTCACACCCTCACCATCCGCCATGTCCACCAACAACCCGCCCCACTTGCCACATCACACCCCCCTACCACAAGCCACGTCACCCCCCACCCACCTGACACGCCTCGCTTCGTCATGCGCCGCTCACGTGTGCCCTTTCAAACCGCCACGTCATCCCCAACCCTCACCTTCCGCCACGTCACACCCTCCTGCATCCGCCACGTCCACCAACAACCCGCCCCACTTGCCACATCACACCCCCCTACCACAAGCCACGTCACCCCCCACCCACCTGACACGCCTCGCTTCGTCATGCGCCGCTCACGTGTGCCCTTTCAAACCGCCACGTCATCCCCAACCCTCACCTTCCGCCACGTCACACCCTCCTGCATCCGCCACGTCCACCAACAACCCGCCCCACTTGCCACATCACACCCCCCTACCACAAGCCACGTCACCCCCCACCCACCTGACATGCCTCGCTTCGTCATGCTCCGCTCACGTGTGCCCTTTCAAACCGCCACATCATCCCCAACCCTCACCTTCGGCCACGTCACACCCTCCTGCATCCGCCACGTCTATCAACAACCCGCCCCATTTGCCACGTCACACCCCCCCACCCCAAGCCACGTCATCCCCAACCCTCACCTTAAACGCCTCGTCTCGTCATGCGCCGCTCCCTAGTACCCATCCCAACCGCCATGTCATCCCCAACCCCGCCCTGGTTGCCACGTCAACCCCAACCCGCCCCATTTGGCCCGCCACATACCGGGAATGGGTTTGTCTCCTGGAACACTAGCACTCATCAGCGGCGGGATACCTTTCATAGGCACCACTGCGGACCCCCCGGCATAACTGGCAGGTGCTCCACGACGCAGGCCGAGCTGAGCAAACATGGCGTACATCTCAGACCGTAGCGCCTGGAACTCCTCCCGTGTAACAAACTGCTCGTGCTCTGCACTTTCACCTAGGGCACCCAAGAGCGGGGGAAAAGGGTGTGAAGAATCTCCCTTCTGGCCAAGGGGATCAACGTCTTCTGCAGCAGTCCCGTGTGCCCTCACACTATCACGCTGGCGGGAAAAGGGCAGCTCAGGGAAGGGATTGGCAGAAGTGCTTGGCCCTTGCCCGCGCGAAGGACCGGCGAGGGGGGAGACGGCCCTGCCCCAGACAGGAGAAGCGTGGAGCTGCCGAAATGGGTATGTGGGTGAGGCGAGTGGGGAGTGCGTGACGTGGCATGGTGGAGGGGATTCGGATTCCTCTCCTCTTGGTGGGTCGGGTGCCCTGGCATCGACTTTAGACGGGCCGGAGTATGGCGTGTAGAACCTTGGGGCTCCTGTGGATAGCGGGGTAACACTCGCTCTTCCGGCCCCCTTCGTTAGCTGCATCCGTTGCACGCTTACCGGTGGCCCAATGCCTATAACACGAGGGGCTGAGATTTATAGGGAGCAGGAGCACAAAATTAGAGTCGATTAGTTTCAATACAGGTGCACAAATGCTTGCGTACGATCAGCATTTTGAATCTAAATCGGGTTAAAACGGTTACTGTTTTGTAACAAGAGGCCTTACCTTGCTTTGCAGATTCGTCGACCATCTCCTTCCCTGCAGGGGAGATACAATGTGAAGAAATGTGTTAATTGGCACGGTTGAGCAGAGAGTTCAGCAGCCACACCATGTGTATGGGCCACAGTGCTTACCTTTCAGCTGTCCCTTCGGTTTTCTTGCTGCCTGCGCCTTCTCGTTGCCACCTTTCCGTGGGGTGCTTTGGCGGCCGCTGCGACGTTTACCGGCTGGTTCTTTGTTGCCGGAACCCACTGGAACCCCTTTGGCGCGGCCGCCCTTTCCTTCACCATCCCCTTTTGATCCCTGGCTCCCTTGCTTCTTACCAACTCCTTCGCTTTCGACCTTCACTTTACGCGTCTTCGGTTTGCCCGCTGCTTCGCCACGCGGGGCGTCACCCACCCCGCGTTTTCGGGAATGGCGAGTCCGGCCCCCCACCTTCCCTGTACCACTTCCCCGTCTGCCTCGCCCGCCCCGTCCTTTCACTGCCGCCACATCCTCCTCTTCCTCCTCCTCCTCCTTCTCCTCCTCCTCCTCCTCCTCCTCCTCCTCCTCCTCCTCCTCCTCCTCCTCCTCCTCCTCCTCCTCCTCCTCATCCCTCTCCTCCTCCTCCTCCTCCTCCTCCTCCTCCTCCTCCTCCTCCTCCTCCTCCTCCTCCTCCTCCTCCTCCTCCTCCTCCTCCACCTCCTCCTCCTCCTCCTCCTCCTCCTCCTCCTCCTCCTCCTCCTCCTCCTCCTCCTCCTCTTCCTCCTCCTCCTCCTCCTCCTTCTCCTCCGCCTCCTCCTCATCCTTGTCGCCCCCCTCCTCGTCCTCCTCCTCCTCCTCCTCTTCGTCCTCCTCGTCATCATTCTCATCCTTTTCTTCCTCCCCAACCTCCGCGTCCTCCTCCTCCACATCCTCTTCATCCTCCTCTTCCTCCGCATCCTCCTCCTCATCCCCCGCATCCCCCTCATCTTTCTTGCCCCTCCTTCCGCCGGATGTTCTCCTCGCTGCGGGTCGGCCCTGCTTGCGCAATGCATGACCCGTCGCCTTGCCACTTGCTTCCCTGGCGCCTCGCGTTGTCCCAACTTCCGCACCACCGGCGTCGTCAGCACCGCGGCTTGTCTGCCGCCTCTTCGACCGCGTATTGATGTCCCCGGGCACGGCGGTGTCATACTCTTCTTCCCCATCGCTCTTCCTCTGCCTACGCCTCCCACGTCCACTAGAAGGAGGAGAGCCACCTACGTCGGCGATGCTGTGTTCCCCCGCCTTGGCCTTATTCACCACGGCAGCAGAAATTTCGACCACGGTCGGCTGGAGCAGCGTCAGTCCGTGTTGGGATGCCTCCGCCTCGGACTCCTGGGTTGTGCCATGCTCGGCGCGGGGAGAGTCGCTGTGGTTTCCCCCTGTCGCCGACCCCTCTCTCTCCGCCGACGGGACCGCAAGACTCACGCTCCCTGTGGCAGTAGTAGCAGTCTTCTCCTTCTCTTCCGCCTTCTTGCCGGACTTCTCCTGTCCAAACGCGGCCTTTTTTCCCGCCAATTTTTTCAGCCCTCTGCCACGCGCGGCGGACGCATTAGTACCTTTAGAGCCGCCACCACCCTCCCTATCGGTCTGTTGAGATAGCCTCCTTGTCGTGCGACGTCCGGCCTGTTCCTCCTCCTTTTCTTTTTGCCTTGTTGCACGTGTCATGGTTGTTTTATTGATGCGAATTTCTACAAGGCATAACGGTGGAGCCGGTTTCGAAGGGGAACCGCAAATGAATGTAACGAAGGGAGAGTCGACAGTCTATTCTGTCATCTCTCTCTGAAAACCTCCGCTTCAATCAATACTGAAATAGTAGTCAGCTGGAGCTCCGGCCCATGACTTAGTCGACTGGTGAGTCACGGGCGATCTAGAAACGCCTGTGTCAAACATCGAGCAGCGTCAAAGTTGTGGGCCAGAGGGTGACGGAAGCAGGTGGGTGGGGCACGAGGGCGGTTGGGGTGGCTTGCGCGACTAGAGAGATTACTGTAATCAGATATGGCTAGATCGGATGGTGTACGTATAGCCACCCGATCATAAACCCACCCACCGCTCGATCACAGCCGCTCAATGGCGGAAGTACCGCTTGGCGGGTGCTTGTGTTGCGGGAGGGGTCGTTTGAGATGCGTCTGCCAATCAGTGTCGCCAACGCACAAATGAATTGTCATGCTGGAACTGTTTTTGAACCAATGGAGCGAAAGCAACCTAAACCCTGCAAAGTACAGTGATGTTGCGAACGAACAATGTTGCACATACGAGCTAAATAACATTTAAAACTACAACAAATACAATAAAAAAAAAATGGTAGCTAATGTAATAGTCTGGGGTTGTGGTAAGGTAGAGGGTTTGTATCATGTCACACACACAAAGAGCGTCCACAATTATTACTACATACAATTTAACAGAGCACTATTAGGCTATGCCACAACGGTTACGCGTCGCTGTACGAAATCTAACACGACGATCGCTAGTGCCAAACGAGAAACAATTGTGGTATGGTGTTGGATTGGGCTCAATTCTTGCATGGACCTTATAAAAGGTGCATAAATAGAGAGGTATGAAGGACAGGGCTAACGCACAAGCGGTGATGCGTTATCGACAGCCATGTTCAGACAGGGCGACGCTGCATCGTCCAGGCCCATGTTTTGCGCGACATGGTGAAACCGTTGTGGTATGGTGTTGGATTGGGCTCAATTCTTGCATGGACCTTATAAAAGGTGCATAAATGGAGTGGTATGAAGGACAGGGCTAACGCACAAGCGGTGATGCGTTATCGACAGCCATGTTCAGACAGGGCGACGCTGCATCGTTCATTCCCATGTGTTGCATGTCATGGTGAAACCGTTGTGGTATTGCATCCGACGACGAAACCGTTGTATTATTGTATTAGATTGGGCTCCATTCTTGCATGTTAATTCAGCACGGTGCTTTGAGGTCCCCAAAACCTCTTGTGAAGTGACGATATACATATCCGGTACATGCAACAATCTTACGGAAACACACTGAGTTCATGGGTAATACCCGTATGTTTCCATACCACACTAGAGAACTAGGAGGGTTTACAAACAATACCGTTGTCAATTAGGGGTTGTTTTTGTGCAGGCCCATAAGTATGTTTGTATAATACTGATTATAATTGAATCGAGTGTCTATGTAAAATGTAACTGTACATTGTCATTACCTGGTTTGGATTAAGTCTCTAGAGGTGCGCACCACTTTGGGCTCACCTACGTGATTGCGATTTCCCCCCTATAGCACTCGAGAAAGAATCACAGCACCAAACAGATCTCGTCCCTCTCTTCCTCACCCCCCTCGACTCTCACGCACGATTCAAAAACCCAAGTTTTGAATCAAGAGGCACGAACTTCTCACCGTGCTCGCGACGCACACTCACGACCAAGCGTGCTAAACTCCAGTGCATATGGCCCTGCTCACGTCGTGGTCGCTCTAAGAGGGGGCGACACGCCTTGTAGGAAAGGGAAATGCCATGCTGTTGGCGGTCTGTATTGTGCCTTTTCACGGCCGCGCTGCTCGACCATCGTTAGCCAGTCCCTAACCATCACGCCACGCTCAAGTGCCAGTCGTGCAGAGATACAAGCTGCCATGGAGAGTTCGCGCTTTGGCGATGACTGTGTTGCAGTCACAGCCTTCGTTGACGGTGTATATGATGCGTTCACAAACGTCAAACAGGCTAGTTGCTTCATAGGCCATTACTCCACTCTAAGACGGATCCGCAACACATGGGCTCTTTGCCAGGCGTTGTCTACGATTTCTGCAGTAGATGGTTCCCCAACGCCCAAGTTTATGGCGGTCATAAGTCACGGCAGACCCCTTGTCACGACATTCTCTCGGACGCTCCCGCTGCTCCCGCTTCACCTACCGCGTCTAACGCATCCAACACCGTCAGTGTGAGCGGTGCTCCTCGCGTGCCTGAAGCTGACGAGGACGAAACACCCTCGGACGTTAACGAGGGGGCTCCGGAAGATGAACATCAACCGCCACCAGGAACACCTGCAGCTGACACGAGTGAGCATCCTGAGAGCCAGCCTGAAGGGAGTCAAGCCTCGCCGCCTACAACCATCTCTGGACAGAGCGATGCCACGCCCCTCAATCCGCTCGCGTTGAAGCTGCTTCGTTTCATTCGGCGTGTGAATGGCGGAATGGGAATGGCAGAGGTTGACATCACTGGCTTGCTTCAGCTCGTGGTAGAGCCCGGCCTTGCGCCTCTTGTGACCTCGGAGCTCCGGAGCTGCAAGGATATGGAGCGGTTCGAGATGGAGCGCTTGGCAGGGCTCAATCGCGGATGGTCGGTGGCGACATTCGAGATTGACGGTCATCCGCCTCAGCGCCTGCTATTCCAAAACCCAGCTCAGGTAAGCTGACTCTGAATCCTTGGCAGTGAAATGCTGATGTGGCAACCTTGTGGTGCTTGTATGAAGTTATATTCGTTCTCCTTGTATGAGATCGGACCCACCAATCAACGCATCTAGCCATGCCCCTCTTCTCGACTGCCTTCGCCATCGTAAACCAGGCATTCGCTGAACTATTTGGGCATACCAACAACGCGCCCGACTTCAAGCTCAGGGCGCGGGTCGATGAGGACCCTGACACAGGCGACCGTCGTTATACCACGCCGGAAACAGGAACGTGGTGGAATGATGCTCAGGTATGGATATACCCCGTTGCCACCCAAAACCGGATCCGTGCTCATGCCTCCGTTGCTGCGCTGATGTGTCTGGTGCATGATGAGTGTGTCATGTTCGATGAACATGCTATGAAGGTCGTTTAACCCACCTGGCGACCAGTTACCTTGGTGGTGTTTGACCGTGTGTCCGTTGCTGCCTTGTCGTGCATTGCAGGAACACTTAGGATGGACCCATGTCGTGGGGGGAATCATCCTATATTCGGATGTGACGCACATGAGCAACAACGGCCGGAAGAAGGCGTGGCCGCTCATGATGACGCTTGCCAAAATCTCCCAGGCCAAACGATGGGGGAAAGCCGGCCACACGCTACTTGCCCTCCTTCCTATCCCCCCTTCTGCAATGTCTGCCGTGGAGAAGGTGATGCTCTTCCAGCGATGCGTCACCACTGTGCTGCAGCCGCTTCTCGATGGCATGGAAAGGTCCGTACCCGGTGTTGCATCTTGCTATGTCGTCACCCAATCACCTGCATAGTATGCAGGGCGTCACGATATGTAGCAGTCCCCTTTGCCCCTCTTCGTACATGCACAAATCATGTCCTCCCAATTCCTGATGCCACTCTACTTGTTCCTTGCAGTGGGTTCCGTCTTAGGGACCCTTTCGGTGATTGGCAAACCGTGCGGCCCCTGCTGTACGCCTGGGTGTGCGACTACCCCGAGAGCGGCAAGATCAGTTGCACACTCTCGCATGGATCACGGATGATGTGCAGCATCTGCTATGCTGCAAAGGCATTTTGTTTACGTTGGCTGCCCGGGTCTCACAAGTACAGATCTCCTCCATTCCCCACCACATCCCCGGTTTCCAGTGTGTGCTCTGGAAGTGGGATGTCCTAGGGACCGCGTGGGGAAATCCCTACCTCGTTGTCATGCCTGACATCATGCACCAGGCGGACCAGGGCATCATGAGCCACATTGTGGCTGCCGTGCGCAAGATGAAGAAGCGGCGCGTGAAGCAGATGGACAGGTCAGTGTTTTGGGGGATTGGATTCGTTGCTCTTGGTCACAAAAACTCAAAGCAAAACTACTGTGCTCTTACTGACATGTTTCTGGATTTGTGCCGCCGTTAAACTGATGTGTATGGACAGGCGCTTGTCACTCATTCGCGACCGCACGCGACTAAATCACATGCGCATGCCAGAGAGCACCTAATTCGAGACCGGAGCATGTGTCGCGGCCTATGAGCACAGGGCCGTCATGCAGGTATGAAAGCCTTGATTGTTATCATCGTGTGCGATAGGCTGCACCCTAACCACACAGCATGCTGCTGCCTGCCCCCTCCTCCATTCCCTGTTGCTTGTCCCCACCGCTCCTCAACTAGTCTGCTCATGCTGCCACTCCTTGTCCCTACTCCTCACACCATCTGTGCTAACCCTCCCCTTTGCTGCTATCCCCGAATTCTGCAGGTCATGGTGTTTGTTTTTGCCGGCCTGCTTCGCCAGCCCCAGATGGATGCAGTTCGTGCCTATCTTGGATGGTACCTCCTGTGCTCCCAGCCACAGGGGCACACTGAGCGGTCCCTTCGGGAGCTGAAGAAGATGACGTCTCGGTACTACTACCATGCATGTAAACCCCTGTGCATGGGATGAATGCTTGGCTACTGTAAATGTGCTCTTGTAGTAGGCAATTTGGTTAAGGATGTTGCTGCTAAACTTTTATAGGGAAGAATCTAGAATAGGAAAGCCATATGAATAAGTAGACTCTGATGTGTTTGCACGTGTTGTCATTCCCCACTCCCATCAGGCTAGTTGAGCAGTTGCAGGCTGCCTTTCCAAAGCAGCCATCCTCTTGGTGCCTTGTGAAAACCCATCTCATGTCGCATTACGTCAACTCCATTCGTCGAGTGGGTCATGTGACCGAATTCAGCACCAACATGTTTGAGCACTTGCACGGACCGTTGGTAAAGAGGATCTACCGTCGGTCCAACAAGCGCAATGTAGATGGGCAGATCATGAAGTTCCATGCTAGGCGCATTCCGGATGTGGTGTCGGTGGACGATCCTGCTGGCCGGGACACAGCCATGCGGCAGGTAAACATGTTTAGTACATGAATTGCATAGATATGAATGCAGAATGTAATAAAATCCTTATCATATGTTGGCAGGCAATGGAGACCGACACGCAGACTCTTATTAAGGAGTCATACTTCCTCCCTGTGGAGTTACCAGAAGAACCGACCTTCACCAACTGGTTTGCAAGGAAGTGGGCCAAGCAACACCCTGGTGCCCAAGCTGCCCTCAAGGATGCGTTAATACGTTATGCCGGATGCGTCACCAAGATTTGAGTAAGTACTTGAATGTTTGTGCAATCAACCATCATTTGACTGGCCAGTATCAGTGATGACTACCACCAATTGTTATGCAGGCCCATGCATCGCTGGCAATCCCTGCGGCAAACGACGCCAATTCTCAAGAGTTTCTCACTTTGTTCGAGCGACTCCTGACTATTTTGAGAGGCCATGGTACTCGGATGTTGCAGTGGAGGGTGTAAGGTATGGTCGGAGAGAGGAGTGGTATGCAAGGTTGCTTCTGTTGTTCCATACAAAAATACGTGGAGAGAGGGAGGAGCTGGCGTACATTAGATATTGGAATGCAAGCGGAGAGGATTCTGCAACAGGATGCCTTCGCCTCAAGTGGACGACAGGAATGTATGCGTACTCCGTGATTCCGATTGAAGCGCTGCTCCGCCACGTCCATGTGGTGAAGGCATTCCATCTGGACAGTACCTATCTCCTTAATAAGTATCAAATGTGATGCATGCATCTTGTAATAAAATGGCCACCATATTTTCCAGCAGTCACCTTTTAAAGAAGTCAAAGCTAAGAAAACCAATTACAAATTTACAACCAATTTGGCACGCTCCAAATAAACGACAATGTACCGGAGTCGCGAATTCGATTTCGACTCCGACAAACAAGCGCGTTCCGATTTCATCCCATGATTGGTCGCGTTTTTGTTTCGGAACTTCGCCAACCAAAACACCTGAAATGTACCCACCTTCGAACCCCTTCAAAAACACTGGTTTTTTGTGATGCCAGGGATGGAGGGGGTGGAAGGCAAGCAGGAGAGGGGGAACCAGGGCTGGAGGGGGTGAAAAGCAAGCAGGAGAGGGGGAATCAGGGCTTAATGGGGTGGAAGGCAAGCAGGAGAGGGGGAACCAGGGGTTAATGGGGTGGAAAGCAAGCAGGGGAGGGGGAACCAGGGCTTAATGGGGTGGAAGGCAAGGAGGAGAGGGGGAAACAGGGCTCAAAGGGGTGGAAGGCAAGCAGGAGAGGGGGAACCAGGGCTTAATGGGGTGGAAGGCAAGCAGGAGAGGGGGAACCAGGGCTTAATGGGGTGGAACGCAAGCAGGAGAGGGGGAACCAGGGCTGGAGGGGGTGGAAAGCAAGCAGGAGAGGGGGAACCAGGGCTTAATGGGGTGGAAGGCAAGCAGGAGAGGGGGAACCAGGGCTTAATGGGGTGGAAGGCAAGTAGGAGAGGGGGAACCAGGGCTTAATGGGGTGGAAAGCAAGCAGGAGAGGGGGAACCAGGGCTGGAGGGGGTGGAAAGCAAGCAGGAAAGGGGGAACCAGGGCTGGATGGGCTGGAAAGCAAGCAGGAGAGGGGGAACCGGGGCTTAATGGGGTGGAAAGTAAGCACGAGAGGGGGAACCTGGGCTTAATGCGGTGGAAGGCAAGCAGGAGAGGGGGAACCAGGGCTTAATGGGGTGGAAGGCAAGTAGGAGAAGTGGAACCAGGGCTTAATGGGGTGGAAAGCAAGCAGGAGAGGGGGAACCAGGGCTTAATGGGGTGGAAGGCAAGCAGGAGAGGGGGAACCAGGGCTGGATGGGGTGGAAAGCAAGCAGGAGAGGGGGAACCAGGGCTGGATGGGGCTGAAAGCAAGCAGGAGAGGGGGAACCAGGGCTTAATGGGGTGGAAGGCAAGCAGGAGAGGGGAATGCACCTGCAAGACTTGCGTGTTGATGCCTGCCTATTTGAGGCGCAGAACCATCGCACTCATGGCGGGTTCACCCAGCGTCAAGACGTAGCTCCGGAACACCGAGTCGGTGATGTCCCCAACCACCATCTTCTTGTGGGTCTTAGTAAGCACCCTCCGGCCAGCCAGGCATGCCTGTCACCATGGAGATGAGAGGGTTGGTATAGGGAGAGGGTGGGCATTTGGAGGGAGGAAGAGAGGGGGGGGGAGGGGATTGATGCGGGGGAGGCGAAGGAGAGGGCCAGGGACCAGGGGGAAATGGGGGTGGGGGAAAGGGGGCGAGTTTTTGGGGACGAAGACGGGGGTGGGGGGGTGGGAGTCGAATTCTTTGGTTAGGTTGGTCCTATATCTGATTGCCAACTCATCCAGAGAGCAGGGAAACAGATATTTGGGAACAGAGCAGGGGAACATAGCAGGGAAACAGCAGGGAACACAGCAGGATGTTGCAGAGCAGGGATGAGAGCAGGGCAAACAGAACAGGGCACAGAGCAGGGCAGACACAGCAGGGAACAGGGCAGGGAAACAGTGCTGGGAACAGAGCAGGGAAACAGAGCAGGGAACAGAGAAGGGGAAATGACTAGGGGAACAGATCAGGGGAAGAGATCAAGAGAATCGAGCAGGGAAACAAAGCAGGGGAACAGAGAAGGGGAATAGAGTAAGAGAACAGAGCAGGGCATCAATGCAGTGAGTTAGAGTAGGAGGGGAGAGCATGGGATTAAAACAGGGAAACAAAGTAGACGAAACTGTGCAGTGGAACATTGTGGGTTTAAAAAAATCACCTCTTTCATTGAAGTTTCGTACATGTTGTCCTCACCGGCCTCCCACGCTAGTTGTCTAACTAACGCATGCTCCAGGTGTTTCCGAACAATGCAATCCTCAACATTCTTCCAGTTTGTGCCACGTGAAGGACGCTTCACAGTGGTCTTGTGGGAGTGCTCGTAACAGTTCGACGAGTACTCGGCGGGAATTCCCCAAAGACGGATGGTTGACGGGAGGTGAACGAGGAGACAATTTTTCACTATTTTCCACTTTGACTTCTGCTTAGGGAATGCAACACGCAGAGCCTTCACCATGCTGGGGAGTTACAGTCGAGAGCATGCATGCAATTAAGGGGTGGAATGCAGGCCAGGAAGGGAGAAACGGCACGAGGGAGGGGGGGTGAGGAAGCATGCAGTCAAAGGAAAAACAGGGCACGAGGGAGGTCGAGCAGGTGATGTATGGAAGAACAGGGATGCAAAGGGTTAAAACAAGATGAAAGGGGGGGGGTGGAGCATGTAGGTACGGTTGAGACAAGGAAAATGGGTGTATGTGGCAATGAATGGCTTGGGAACCCACACAACAAGAGTAACTACCTGATGGTGGCGTCTTTCATCCGTTCCAGGGAGTCGTCGGTGTGGTACTCAGCGCAAATGAACTCCTTGTACCACTCGACCATGAGCACAATTGCCGTCCGAACATCCCATTCTCCCGCTTTCCATCACCCCGCCCCATTCTCCCGCTTTCCATCACCCCGCCCCATTCTCCCTCCTTCCATCACCCCGCCCCATTCTCCCTCCTTCCATCACCACGCCCCATTCTCCCGCTTTCCATCACCCCGCCCCATTCTCCCGCTTTCCATCACCCCTCCCCATTCTCCCTCCTTCCATCACCCCGCCCCATTCTCCCTCCTTCCATCATCTCTCCTCATTCTCCCGCTTTCCATCACCCCGCCCCATTCTCCCGCTTTCCATCACCCCGCCCCATTCACCCGCTTTCCATCATCTCGCACGATGCTCTGAAGCTAAAAAGCAGGCAGTGGATGTGAAGTAGACCCACGCCAAAGGCAGACGGAGCACGGAAGCTGGTGTGACCTCCTTCAACATCTTGTATCGCCTAGAGGGGAGGAACGGTTCAGCAGGGTGTGGAAAGCAAGCAAGGAGGGAAGGAACGGTTCAGATTGGCGCGGAAAGCAAGCAAGGAGGGGAGGAACGGTTCAGATTGGCGCGGAATGCAAGAAAGGAGGGGAGGAACGGTTTAGATTGGCGAGGAAAGCAAGCAAGGAGGGGAGGAACGGTTCAGATTGGCGCGGAATGCAAGAAAGGAGGGGAGGAACAGTTTAGATTGCCACGGAAAGCAAGCAAGGAGGGGAGGAACGGTTCAGATTGGCGCGGAAAGCAAGCAAGGAGGGGAGGAACGGTTCAGATTGGCGCGGAAAGCAAGCAAGGAGGGGAGGAACGGTTCAGATTGGCGTGGAACAACTCACTCCATAAGAATCTTTCGTTCTTTCGGAGTCAGCTTCTTCACAAGGCACTTCATGGCATGCAGCCATATGCCCTGCTCCCAGATGTGCATGATGTCCGGGGGCACAGCAAGGTGCGTGTTGCCCCAGAGAGTCTTTGCGAATTCCCAGTCCCACAAAAGGCTTTGCGTTGTGGGTCAAGGAAACATAGTCACTATGGTTTAGGGTTTGGGTAATAAATACAAACAGCTGGCTGCGGATTGGAGTAGGTTTTTAGGCACACTAGCGAGTGCAGTATATGGTCGATATAGAGAGAAACCAGATGAGAACCGCGGCGAGGCATGCGGAACAAGCTGGGCAAGGCCTACCTTCACAAAGTGAGTAGAGGTCTTCTTCTTCACCGCCTTCATCTTCTTTTTGGATTTTTCTGAAGCCGCCTTTAAATCTTGAATCATGATCTCTGCAGCGCGCTGGAACACTTGAACCTTTTCTTCGGGCGAGAGGTCAGCTGGGATATTAGGCAGGAGCCCGAGAAGCTCAGTGCCTCCTTCGAGCCACATAGCCCATTCAGGGATGTTCCCAAAGGACAACAGAAATGGGTGAGCAAATTGGCGCCCGTTGTACGATAGATTGGTCTGGTCCGAGAACAGAATGTGCGCTATAACTATGCCATACTGTGAGAATTGAGGAATGAATGCACTAGAAAGCAATTGGGATACATATAGCAAACCCTAACAGGGTTGTACTCACTACAAAGTACCCCACTGCAGACTAGAGAAACATAATATTCTGACACACCCCCATAGTCAAAGTGGGGTATGATCAGCACAACAGGCAAAGCAAAGCAAGCTCAGGGTGGATCACAATGTCACCACACATTCTGAGCACAAGTACAAGAAGCAACAGTTTTTAGTTCACAGTAAATAAGTAAATCTAGAGGCTATCACAGAGGGCAAGTGAGGAGGAGGAGGCTGGACTAATAGGAGAGGAGAGAGGAGGCAACGGCGGAAGCTGCAGACACACGGGCAACAGGAGCGGCGCGCACTGTGGCTACCGGAGGCGCACCTCCGGACTACAGGAGTAACTGGCTCCGCGGCTAAGACGAGCGGCAGGAGCAACGGACCCACGGGCGACTGGCGCAGCGGCATCACTGGGCTACCGGAAGCGCACCTCCGGACTACTGGCACTGCTAGCAACACGACGGCTACCTCCACCCAACCTCCCTCTACTGCCGCACCCCCCATTCACACACCCCCTGCTGCACCCCTAGGTTCACTCACACCCCACCCCCTAGCACCACGCCTTTGACTCCCACACATCCACCCCCCTCAGCGGCAGCTGCAGCAGTGGGAGACAAAGGAGGAGGAGGGAAAGGGAAACATACCACCCATCACCCCATACCCGCCACCCCCATACCCTCCGTTCCACGGCTGCACGCGCAGCAGGGAGACGAAGAAGGGGGGGAGAGCAGCAACGGGCAGCAACGGGCGGCAATGGGCAGCACAGGGAGGCGGCGGCACCGGGTCCAGGGGCGGCGGCGCGGGGTCCAGGGGCGGCTGCTCCAGGGGCCAGGGGCCAGGGGCGGCTGCTGAGGTCCAGGAGCGGCTGCACCAGGGGCGGCTGCTCCAGGGGCGGCTGCACCAGGGGCGGCTGCTCCAGCGGCGGCTGCACCAGGGGCGGCTGCACCAGGGGCGGCTGCTCCAGGGGCTGCTGCACCAGGGGCGGCTGCTCCAGGGGCGGCTGCACCAGGGGCGGCTGCACCAGGGGCGGCTGCTCCAGGGGCGGCTGCACCAGGGGCGGCTGCTCCGACGCGCGCCCCCCCCCCCCCCCCCCCCCAGGTCGCCCCTCCCGTCGCCTGTTGAGGCGACCTGAGGGGGGGGGGGGGGGGGGGGGAGGAGTACGGGGGCCGACGCGCGGCCTCCCAGGGCGCCAAAGCAGGCGGAAGAAGGGGCGACGCGCGCCCCCCAAGGTCGCCCCCCCCCCCCCCCCCCCCGCTCGCCACGCAAGGCGACGGGAAAAGGGGGGGGGGGGGCGGTGCACGGGCCCCTGGTGCGCCACGACCGGCATGAGGGCGGGGCCTGGGCAGGGTCGGGGCATGGCAGGGGCAGGGCCGGGGTCGGGGCAGGTCCGGGACAGGGCCGGGACGGGGCCGAGGAAGGGCCGGGGCGGGCCGCGAAGGGGCCTAACGGGCCGCGAACGGGGCCTGACGGGGCCTTACGGGGCCTGACGGGGCCGAACGGGGCCGCAAACAGGGCCTGACGGGGCCGCAAACGGGGCCTGACGGGGCCTTACGGGGCCTGACGGGGCCGCAAACGGGGCCTGACGGGGCCGCGAAGGGCCTCACTAGGGGCCGCGAAGGGGCCTTACGAGGGGGCCGCGAAAGGGGCCTTACGAGGGGGCCGCGAAGGGGCCTAACGAGGGGCCGCGAAGGGCCTTACGAGGGGCCGCGAAGGGGCCTAATGAGGGGCCACGAAGGGCCTTACGAGGGGCCGCGAAGGGCCGTTTAGGGCAGGCGCGACGCGCGCCTAGGGTAGGAAAAAATTTAGTGGTGGGCCCAAGGATCGAAAAACAGCTCTATACCATGTGAGAATTGAGGAATGAATGCACTAGAAAGCAATTGGGATACATATAGCAAACCCTAACAGGGTTGTACTCACTACAAAGTACCCCACTGCAGACTAGAGAAACATAATATTCTGACACATACTTCCGCACCCTATCCTGCCATAGTGAATGAGAAAGTGACGGAAAGATGTATTGGATACAATGTCTCGACGCTCATGACCAACGTGAGAAGAGCTGGAGCTAAACTTACCCAAGCCTCCAGCATCCAGTCGGTGTTTGCAGGGGTACTGTAGCGGCGAACCCCATCAACCTTCCACTCTTGAGGCATGATGGTGAATCCCTTGACAGCTGACATCTTCTTGAACATGGCCTGGAGGAGCTGGTTATAAAAAAGGAAACAAAGATGGAAAACAGTGGTGAAGGATTGATGCATCCATTGGTTAGAAGATTTGATCGTCATCACTAAACACAATCCCCAGCTCGTGATATGTGACAGCGCACCAGCAAGACACTCACAGTTATGGCGTTTCCGCGTTTGAAAGTGAGAAACCCAACCTCGTGATCCAGTGGGATCTCCTCGACGATCCATTCGTTCTCCTCTCCAAGGTCAAAGTTGTTCTCGTACTTCTCCAGGTCTCCGTAGCTGTTCCAATGGTCCAGCTGCTTTGGATCTAATTTCGGATGTCGAACTAACTGTATCGTGTCGTTTATCGCCTCGTTGGTAAGGCGTGAGTGCGTGCTAAAATGCATATTTCGGCCTTAATGTCGAGAACCTCCTCTGTAGGAGCTTCTTTTCCAACCAGTGTTGTGCTACATGTATGGACTGCATCCGGAACTCGCTGTCCTGGCTGCGGATGCTGCTCTACTGCGTTCGGACCTGCGGCTAAGGGAATTGAATGGTTCGGCGCGGGTAGAGTCGCTGTTGACAACGGGACAAAGGTATACTGCAGCTCAACTGCACGACCCAACTTCCTCCGCTTAGGAATCTCTTGAGCCTTCCGCCTTTGCGCCCGCTTACAACCATCATGGTTGGCTTGATGGCTACAAACGGGTTGATAGCAGTAAACACGCTTGTTGCAAAACTCGCATGCTTGAGCGTCCATCGAGTTGAGGTTTACCTATAGGATCTGTAGTACAGATGAATGCTTTAGCATTACACATTCCTGTGACGCGAGAACATGATGGCGAGGCAGTGTTGATCACCCTAGTACTCACCATCACGACGTTACATATTTGGTTTTGGGAGGGAAGGGTTTGGCGGGAAAGGAATGGATGATCTGAGGTTGTCTTTCCATGTTTCGGGTAACCCAGAATGGCGATTTGGCCCTCATGTGCCAGTCTGTGTCGTTCTGTTTGGACACTGTTCGCGTAACAGTGCATATTTGCGCGCCAACTTCTGACAGTTGTACGAAACTGCCAAAATATTCATACATCCACATCTGCACCATCTCCCGTATCCTTGGACTAGACTCAACTGGGTCCCCAATACCTGATGTAGTGTGCAACGGGCCTGTTTCCAGAAACAATATGGCGTGTTTGTGATGTCATCTCAATTTCTCGCCCAACACTGTACTTCGCTTCTATGAGGTACAAGTCCGTGTATTTGACGAAGTGTCGTATTTCTCTGAATAACTTGACCCTCAGTCATGTGAGACTGAGATCGACGGTACACTGGCTGGCACGAAATTTGACAAGGGACAACGTCAAACGTGCCAACCAGTGTCAAGCCACATGACGTTCATTGGAGCAGAGATTGCTGTCAGACCGTGCAACACTGATCACCACCAGGTCCCCCAAATATCAAAATCGCACTGTGCAACGTCACCGATTGCAGCAGGGATTTAAGCACATGTTGACCAATAAGATGCAGGATTTCAAAAGGAACGAATGGGAGGTAGGGATTCACGCACACTTGTTCGCCTCTCAAGCAGATTGATGCTGCCCTACCTGTTCCCCGAGCTGTCCGCTTTTGCCACAGTAGAGGACCTGGTCTCCCACCTGCGCACTAGCGACGCTCGCTACCGCGCTGCCCTCCCGGCCAAGTTCCTTGCCAGGAACCCGCCCCCGATGTACATCACTCTCTATTTTGTAGTCACTCGCCTCCCTGACTCCCTTCGCTCTGTCCGGTACCACTTTCTCTCCCTTGACCCCACCTCCCTCACTGTTGACCTCCTCGAGCAGCATCTCCTCGCAGCTGAGACTAGTGCAGTTGCTGTAGGTGCTGCTCGTGGCACTCCGCGCCCGCCCTTCTTTGAGGGGTGCTCCCCCTCCCCCCTTGCCCCCTCCTACGCCTCTGCTGCTGCTGCAGACATCTCTGTTGCTGAGGACGTCGGGGATGCTTCTACTAGTGCGAAGCGCCGCAACACCAAGGGCAAGGGTGGCAGGGGTGGTGGAGGTGGCAGCAGTGGTGGTGGAGGTGGCAGCGGGAGTGGTGGTGGGGGCAGCAATGGAGGTAGTGGAGGCAGTGGAGGTGGTGGCGGCGGTGGGACTGGTGGCTGCAGTGGGGGCTCTAGTGGCGGCGGTGGAGGCAACGGTGGGAGTGGCGGCAGTGGAGGCAGTGGGACTGGAGGCGGTCCGACGGGACCTCTGCCTAGAGGCCCTGGTGGTGGCCAGCGGCAGCAGCAGCAGCGTCGGAGCGAGACCCAGTCACCCCAGCAGCTCCGTGAGTGGTTGTTTCAGCGTGGGACGTCTGGGGGTAGTGAGAGCTGGCCGTATGTCATTCGCACGGGTGCTCGTGCTGGTCAGACATGCGGGAAGCTTCACACTCAGCACCGCTGCTTCTCCCGCCTCGACGACGCTTGGCGTGCTGAGTTTGGTGATGACGTCGAGCTCCCTCGCTGGACAGATCTACTTAGGTCTAGGATTGCTATCTTTGATCTAGACTTTGATGCTATTCTTTCTGCTATGTATGCTTTGTCTGTTAGCGCTGCGGGTGACTGTTACCGGTGTGTGCCACCTGACCCAGGTATAGCTTCTGCTGCTCTAGGTGCTAGTGAGTCAGGTACTCTCTCTGGTACTGTGCCTGCTCAGGCCTTGCACACCTTCACGTTGGACTCAGGTGCCTCACGCTGTTTCTTTCTCACTCCTCTCCCTGCACCTGTCCCGGTCAGACTGGCTGAACCCTCCGCGGGCCCGGTCTTGGCCCGTTCCTCCACTGTCCTCCCGTGTCTGGCGGTTCCGTCCGGCTCACTGTTAGGTCTTCACCTCCCCTCGTTCTCTACGAACTTGGTGAGTACCGCTGCCCTCCAGGATGTGATGGTCACTACCACCACTCCTGGGGGTCAGCGTGTGTCGATCTGCATGTGCACACGGACAGGGGTCACCTGGCTACGTTCATTCGTCGGCCAGAGTCGAGTCTGTACACACTGGCTATCGAGCCTCCTCAGGTAGCTGCGTCTGCTCAGGTGTCCGCGTCAAGTCAGGTAGCCGCCTCTTGCTCGTGTCGCCTCCTGTCACACCAAACTCTTCTATGGCACCACCGCCTGGGTCACCCCTCCTTGCCACGCCTTCGTGGCATGCACTCCCGTCTTCTCGTCTCTGGTCTACCCAGGTCTCTGCCTCCCCTCCCGCCCTTGCCTGCCCCGCACTGCCTTCCTTGCGTCGAGGGGCCGCAGCGCGCCGCTCCTCACTCCTCCTCGTTTCCCCCGACGATTGCTCCCCTGTCGACTCTCCACATGGACGTGTGGGGCCCAACCCGCATCAGTGGACAGGGCCGCGAGCGCTACTTTCTGCTGGTAGTTGACGACTACACGCGGTACACCACGGTCTTCCCCTTGCGCAGCAAGGGTGAGGTCTCTGATGTCTTGATCCCTTGTCCTGTGTCTGCACTCTGACAGAGGTGGTGAGTTCTCCTCCGACCTCTTGCGGGACTTTTGTCGTGGGGAGGGCATTCTCCAGTCGTTTACGCTTCCCAACTCCCCTTAGCAAAATGGGATTGCTGCGCGCCGCATTGGCTTAGTCATGGTGGTCGCTCGTACCTCCGTAATCCATGCGGCTGCTCTCCATTTTCTGTGGCCGTTTGCGGTCTGGTACGCTGCGCATCAGCTCAACCTCTGGCCCCGTGTCTCCTTGCCGGAGACCTCGCCCACACTGTGCTAGACGGGGGAGGTTGGCGATGCGTCGGTGTTCCGGGTCTGGGGCTCTCATGCCTTTGTTCGCGATACGTCCGCGGACACGCTCTCCGCCTGTGCTATCCCCTGCGTCTTCCTTGGCTTTGTCCCTGATGCGCCTGGCTGGCAGTTTTACCACCCCACCTCCCTTCTCAAGACGTCACATTTGACGAGTCGGTTCCCTTCTACCGTCTCGCCACTGTTGTCACCGACCCTTCTTTTGAGTCCATTGCTGCGTCTGCCCTCGTTCCTGAGCTGCTTGTTCTTGCTGCTGCCTGTCGTCTAGACTACGCCATTGATCTTGTTGCTGAATGTGCGTCTGCCAGTCCTCCGTCCGTCGGGGGTGAGTGTGCTCTTGGCACGGACGTCCTTGAGGACAGGCAGGAGGACTTTGAGTGACTTGCAGCTGCTGTACCTCGTTTGGTGACCATGCTGCTTGCCCCTGAGGGAGACCCTGATGCACCAGACATCCCGACCCCGCGCTCTTACGCAGAGGCGATTACGGGTCCTTACTCCTCTAAGTTGCAGGCAGCCATGGATGCCGAGATGACATCCTGGAAGTCCATAGGCACCTACGTCGACGAGGTTACCCCACCTGGAGCGAACATTGTCGATGGCATGTGGATTTTCAGGGTGAATTGGCCGCCGGGTTCTCCGCCCGCCTTCAAGGCGCGTTACGTTGCTCGAGGCTTCAGTCAGCGACAGGGGGTTGACTACTTTCAGAACTTCTCCTCCACCCCCAAGATGACTACTCTTCGGGTGTTGCTGCACGTTGCTGCTCAGCGTGACTACGAGTTGCACTCTCTGGACTTCAGCACAGCTGTCTTGCAGGGCAGCCTGCATGAGGAGATCTGGCTGCGCCACCCACCTGGCTTCACTGGGTCGTTTCCTGCTGGTACCCAGTGGAGCCTCCGCCGGCCATTCTACGGTCTCCGCCAGGTGCCTCGCGAGTGGCACGACACACTGAGGACTACACTTGCGGCTCTTGGGTTTGCTCCTTTTACTGCTGACCCGTCGCTGTTTCTACGCACCGACACCTCGCTGCCGCCGTTCTACGTCCTCGTCTAAGTCGACGACCTTGTCTTTGCCACTGCTGACACCGAGGCACTGACTCTTGTGAAGTCGGAGCTGCAGAAGAGACACACCTGCACTGACCTGGGTGAATTGTGTAGCTATCTTGGCTTGCAGATCACCCGGGACAGAGCACGGCGCACCATCACATTGACTCAGTCACACATGGTGCACCAGGTCCTTTAGCGCTTCGGCTTCCAGTTCTCCTCGCCACAGCCTACTCCTCTGTCTACCAGCTACTCGCTCTCAGCTCCACCTTCGGACGAGTCCGTAGAGCCGAGTGGTCCGTACCCAGAGCTTGTAGGTTGCCTCATGTACCTTATGACGTGCACTCGACCTAACCTCGCGTACCCTCTCAGCCTCTTGGCTCACTACGTGGCTCCCGGTAGGCACCAAAAGGTGCACTGGGATGCTGCGAAGTGGGTACTGCGCTACTTGTGCAGTACGTCGGGCATGGGGCTTGTGCTTGGAGGACGGGGTCCAGTTGTCCTCACTGGTCACGCAGACGCTTCTTGGGTTGACGACTCAGCTACGCAGCGGTCGTCACAGGGTTACACCTTCAGCCTCGGTTCCGGCTCTGTCTCCTGGCGGTCTACCCGCTCGTCTTCGGTTCTCAGCTCCAGTTGTGAGGCTGAGATCTACGCAGGAGCCATGGCTGCACAGGAGCTACGTTGGCTCACCTACCTGCTGACTGACTTGGGAGAGCAGCCTCGTTCTCCTCCAGTTCTGTACGTAGACAACAAGGCCATGATTGCCTTGTGTCATGAGCACAGACTGGAGCACCGAATGAAGCACATCACTTTGCGATACTTCCTTGCTCGAGAGTTGCAACAGCGTGGTCAGCTTCGTCTTGCGTACATGGCCACTAGGGCCAGCACTCCTGATGTATTCACCAAGGCACTTCCGCCTTGTGATCATCAGCGCTTCTCTACTGTGTTAGGCCTTGTGCCTACTTTGCCTCACTTGCCTGTTGCTTGAATCTGCTTGTACTGTGATCTATATATATACCTGCATGCTTGCACTTGCTAGGGTATGATCACTGTATTGTTTGTTCTCTTTTATATAACTCTGCATGTGAACTGGCTTTGTGGCCCTTTGCTTGTGCTCGGACTGTGTGGTGACTTTGTGATCCACCCTGAGCTTGCTTTGCTTTTCTTGACTAGTCTTATGACCACTTGTTCTCCCCCACTTTGCCTATGGGGGTGTGTCAACATTATATATAGCTTACATTGTGTAGGCTGTAGGCCCATACAACCCAATTAGGGTTAGTACTTGTACCCAAATCTTTGCTAGTTCATTCATTCTCGTTCGTAACTTTCACAAAATGTGCCAACCAGTGTCAAGCCACATCACGTTCATTGGAGCAAAGATTGCTGTCAGACCGTGCAACACTGCTCACCACCAGGTCCCCCAAATATCAAAATCGCACCGTACAACGTCACCGATTGCAGCAGGGATTTAAGTACATGTTGACCAATAAGATGCAGGATTTCAAAAGGAAAGAATAGGATGTAGGGATTCACGCACACTTGTTCGCCTCTCAAGTAGCACAACGGAATCACAACTCATCAAGAGCCGCGTTTTGCTCTACGGTTGTGAGGCACTTGTTGAGTTAGCTATCTCAGACATGGCGGACGAGGACTTACGCAAGTTATCGCAATCCCGTTTCCAGTTGTTCAGCATGCCGTCTCCATTTGAGGGGCGGGTGGCTTGAAGTTAAACCCACGGATTACAGCACGTTGCGAAACGAGCAGTGGATCAGCGGAACCGTCATCGAATGGCTTTCATAGTGAGAAGTTCGCAAATCTTCGAAATTGGTTTCCACAACTCGTGTTCAAAGCCTCTAATGAGCTACCACGGGCTTTTCACCTTTCGATATTTGTCTTGCAGTATGTTACACTTCGAAAACGGCTTTGTAAATGCAACGTGGCTTTGCACATCGCCCTACTTCCGGACCCTCGTGCGGCCCGGGTCAAAGAGGATCACAAAGCAGGCTTATGGCCTCGATATTTTATCGTTTGAACATGTGCTAGTTCCGATTAACAAGGAGTAAGTGCCCACATGTGCTACAATTGCGCACATTATTGGGTGAGACCTACTAAATTTGTTCTCTTGCCTGTGCAGCGCTCACTGCAGCCTGGCAGTCATCGAAATAAAGCATGCACTGGGAGCTCAAATCCCGACCGAGTGTGTCCAGTGGCACGCAGATTCGTACGCAACTCACGTCGACATAGACGGTCCTTTGCGAAAGCGAGAGATTCGTGATGTGAATGTATCTAGTCACTTCCAGACCGATTCTAACGAGTACGTCTCGGTGCGTAGATGTTTGACGAGTCAGGTCATGAAGCACTACGCATGGGTCACTGAGACAGAAGCAAAAGCGTGGGCGGCAGGCATTCAGTTAAATGCCATCGAGGTATGCGCGGATGATTAGGTGAGAGTGAGGAGCTGGCTGTGCATGGCGGGCATGGGATGGGCGGATGAGTAGGTGAGAGTGAGGAGCTGGCTGCGCATGGGCGGGTATGGGATGGGCGGATGAGTAGGTGAGTGTGAGAAGCTGGCTGCGCATGGGCGGGCATGGGATGCCGGATGAGTAGGTGAGTGTGAGGAGCTGGCTGCGCATGGACATGCATGGAATGCGCAGATGAGTAGGTGAGTGTGAGGAGCTGGCTGTGCATGGCGGGCATGGGATGCCCGGATGAGTAGGTGAGAGTGAGGAGCTGGCTGCGCATGGGTGGGCATGGGATGGAGCATGCTGCGCATGATTTTGCCTAATCCATGCACCGCCCGATCCTTGTGCGTTTTGCAGGTGCGTCAGCAGGACAACGAAAATGACTGTGGTGTTTTTGTAATGCGGGTCATGCATACGCTTGTCGAGACCAGGTTTGGCAGTATGAATGCGTGCGACTTGGCCGAGACACCAAGACAGTGGAGGCGCCAATATCGTCACGATATGAGAAAGTGGTCATGTTTCTATGACAATGCATGTGTCATGATTCATGCTGATCGCTGCTCTTAAACCTGCTACTAGCTGCTGGATAATGACATTCATAACTGACTGATGCTCTTAGTACAGCTTGGTGTTTGGTAGGAACTTGCAACCCAGCGTTTCTTGACACGATGGTCCATGAATTGCACCAGACGGTAAGCTCTAGACCAACCCTAACCGAGTGTCAGCACCCTAAAAGGTATGGCTGGAAATGGCTGAGCATAGTCATGATGAACCTGATAAGTGAAGCATGTGGTAAAATGATTGATGGTATCTGGATGATGGCAGGCTAGCATTGCCACAAGGTCACATACCATACACCTCTGCAAGAAGCGTCATACAGCAGCGCACAAGTTGAGGTGCCCAGGTTCGGACCATTAAAGTAATGTTTAGTAACAAGGTGTGGATTCTTTCAGAATTTTAACTCTTCTCCTAGGCTGAAATGGTGACACAAAATCTATATTGCTGACCAGAATCTGCACTGTCCTGCACTTCACATGCAGTCAAGCAAGTGCTTGATGAACGCTGCTCGGCTTGAATACGGTGTTTGTGCAATATTACTACTCCGAACTATCCCTTTCCATAAACCACGAGAATGGAGGTTGGTTACAATCACCCTACTATTTCGCCGATGATGATGGGGGATATCTCTTGTTATTACCATGCTTTAAAAGTGAGCCAGTGTAACTAAATTAGATGGAATTGGACACATCAAATTACTGCTGTAGCTTTCGGTCTTCAAAGGGTGATGCGTTGAAACGTAATTTCAATGCAACCACCAGAGTCATTCTCGAACCGCGATCGCTTTGGCTGATCACGGTTCCCAACCGAAATGTGGGCGGTTTCGAAGCGCACTGCCAATTTGCCGTTGTCACATTGTTTTTTTTGCGTCACGCCAGTAGGTTTCAGTTCTCGAGTCGCTTTCTTGAAATTACTTACTAGTATTCCGCGTATAGGAAAGACATTCTCACCCAAGTAGGCTCCTTAAGCATTGGATTGTAAATTCAGACTCTCACGCAAAGGGCAGTGCGAATGACTGCTTTATCGTTTCATTGATTCCATTCCCTAGTGATGGAGGTGTTGAGCGCCAATCCAGCACGACGTACGTTGAAGGCTTTTCGTTTTAGGAACATGCCTCGGCTGGCAAGTCCCGTGGCGGTAGTTGACACCACAGGACCCTCCACTTTCGAGGCACCGAGAACGTCTTGCTGGAGTCCGTTGTGGTTCTCGTCACGATACTCTCATACGGTAGGGCAAGTCCAGCTATTCCATCTTCCCTCAGACACACGACTAATTTGCGCATGGCTGCTAAGAGTAGGCACGTCAAATCGTTGCGTATTGGTGTTCTCGTAGAAGGCGCGTCCAGAAATGGCGCGGGGTCGCAAAGCGCCGCGTCCAGCAATGGGGCGCTGCAATTCTCGCTCGCACGACTTTCATTGGCGCGTTTCGCGGGCACGTACTGCCATTTCGCACTGCTGTTTTAGCAGGCACGTCCAGCTTGCGCGATGAAGTCCCTTTCACCTCAAATACCTATTTTTGTTGAACTGGTCTAGCGGCGCTAATGGCGGACATCGTCGGTCAAACTCAGCAGGTCAATGCTAGTGCGGTGATCGTAGGCTCTAGAGCTTCACTGCCCTTGGACGACGCCAAAACAGCTGCGGAGCAGAGGCTTCATGACGCGATGACACCGCATACTGCATCTCAGCTAGTTGTTCAATATCGCAGGAAGAACAAATCTTCTGCACGCGCTGCTGTCTCGGAGGAGGAGTCGGGAGGGGACTCATCTGTCAGAGGTCCACTGGTGATCCCCGATTGATCCTAGGGAAGGGTTACAGGCTCGTTGTCCTGGGGGGTTATGGGCGCACTGACCCGCTACTTAACAAGCCCTTTTATCCCAATGGTCTAGTGGTTGGGATTCTGACATGGTATCAGAGCGAAGGTCTCGGGTTCGAATCCCAGTGTGTGCACTTCGGGCATCCCAGTGCGGGGGGGTGTCAGAGGTCCACTGGTGATCCCCGATTGATCCTAGGGAAGGGTTACAGGCTCGTTGTCCTGGGGGGTTATGGGCGCACTGACCCGCTACTTAACAAGCCCTTTTATCCCAATGGTCTAGTGGTTGGGATTCTGACATCATCATCGGATAGTGATAAGTCTGGGGACGAGCCGTACGCTGGCCAAATTGGTCGCGGCAGTTCACACGAGCTGCGGAACGGTCATAAGGTGAAGCAATTGGACCAATGCGAACATGCTAAAAAGAGAAAAGGTAAGCAAGAGGCTTTTATTTCCGTTTTGTGCCTTACTTGTCTGTTTCAGGGTTGCTTAGTTTTAGCGTGGCTGAGTTCGCAACCAATCAATAGAGGTGCTGCCCTCGTCACCACTCATCATCTCATCCTTTCTTTATGTGTGTTGTAGTTACCCACGGTGCCAAGAAAGGAAGAAAGGGGAAACATGAGGCGCCTGGTGCAAAAGGACAGATAGATGCAGCAGACGACGAGAAGCACCAGCAAGTGAAAGGGCATGAGCATGAGGACAATCGTGAGGGCAAGCGTGAGGGCGAGCGTGCGGGTGAGAGTGCGGGCGAGCGTGAGGGCGAGTGTGAAGTGAAGCGTGAAGCAAAGCGTGACGCATCCCCTCCCTCTACTGCAGCAGGTGCTCGACAAGATGGTGCAGAGAAAGTTCGTGGGCATGAGAGGGGGGGGGGGGGGGTGGCAGGGAGAGCCATGGCAGGGAGTTGGAGGATCAGAGGGGGGTGTCAGGGAGGGTGAAGTCACGCAGCCGAAGGGCTGGAAAGAAAACCACAGTCAAGGAGGAATCTTCCGATGGCGACGACAGCTCTGAGGAGGAATCAGGGAGCTCCTCCAGGAGCGAGTAGAAGTACGACGATGAGGAGGACGAAAGCGAGGATGTGGAATCGGAGTCAGAGAGTGAGGAGGAAGACAGGAGAAGGGGCAGGGCTCGAGGTGGACGCCGAAACGGATCTAGCGGAAAGCGTTGTCTCGCAAGGAAGGAAAAGAAAGCGCGTAAGAGGGGGAGGCCCCAAGAGCATGCACCATCCAAGCGCTCTGAATGTGGGGAACCCCGGGTGGGTAAGGAGCGGCGTAATTTGAATGCCGATCTCGGGTTCTACAACGACATGAAGGTTTTGGGGAACACAGTAGATGCTACAATGGAGAGCCGACGAGAGAGCATTTGCATGAAACGAGGGGCTTCAGACGACCCCTATGCTGCACTCGCTTCAGGGTCCTCGTTGGGAAAGATTGCCCAGCCGGTTCGCGGGTAGAGTGGTGTGAAAGTTGAACTCCAGCGTGCTGATGAAAATCGCAAGCATGGTGGAAGTGACGACGAGGAGTGCGGCATTGGGCAGGGTTTCGAGCGGAGCAGTGGCATGCAGGTCAGACTCCAGGGCGCAGCTGACAGTGACAATCATGGTGCTGGAGGTCAGCCATGCAACGGTCGACCCGGTTGCGAGACTTTTGGTAAATCTGATATTGTGCCTGAAGTCGCGGGACAATCCGCAAGGTGCAAGCAAGAGGGTGCGACAATTGTATTCCCATTTAGTAGTTCAGGTGTATCAACCAACAAAGTCCATGGAGCAATTGCTTCAGGCATTGCAGGAAGCGAATAGGCAGATAGCGGAGCTGAAGGCTACTCCAAGGCCCCTGGGAAATTCGGCTGCAATAGGAATGCCGGTTCCACCTCTGCAGGCGATATCCAGCGAGCTACCCTCCCCAGAACCTCCGCCCGTGTGTGTGGCGGAGGGTGCTGTACAAGGCCAGCCCATCGCTAGGAGACATGGGATGCCAACTGCCACAAATTTGAGGGTCAGTTGCCCTTCCCTAACCCGTAACTCTGTTTCCGCATGCTTTCGATCCTCTTGATAGCATGCACATTTCCTCTTCCATGCTCCTCAACCATATTTGTTTCCCCATTCACTGCATCCATCTCTGCTTCCATGTATATCATGCACCCCATCCACACTGGCAGTCATATCTGTTTGCCCCATTCAAATCATGCCCTGCTCCCCATGCATCCTAATTTGCTCCTTCCCTGCATGCCTTGCATCGCATTCATCTCTGTTTGCCCCATTCAAAGCATGCCCTGCTCCCCATGCATCCTAACTTGCTCCTTCCCTGCATTCCTTGCATCGAATTCATCTCTGCTTGCCCCATTCAAAGCATGCCCTGCTCCCCATGCATTTTAATTTTCTCCTTCCCTGCATGCCTTGCGTCGCATTCATCTCTGTTTTCCCCATTCAAAGCATGCCCTGCTCCCCATGCATCCTAATTTGCTCCTTCCCTGCATGCCTTGCATCGCATTCATCTCTGTTTGCCCCATTCAAAGCATGCCCTGCTCCCCATGCATCCTAATTTTCTCCTTCCCTGCATTCCTTGCATCGCATTCATCTCTGCTTGCCCCATTCAAAGCATGCCCTGCTCCCCATGCATCCTAATTTGCTCCTTCCCTGCATGCCTTGCATCGCATTCATCTCTGTTTGCCCCATTCAAAGCATGCCCTGCTCCCCATGCATCTTAATTTTCTCCTTCCCTGCATGCCTTGCGTTGCATTCATCTCTGTTTGCCCCATTCAAAGCATGCCCTGCTCCCCATGCATCCTAATTTTCTCCTTCTCTGCATGCCTTGCATCGCATTCATCTCTGTTTGCCCCATTCAAAGCATGCCCTGCTCCCCATGCATCCTAATTTGCTCCTTCCCTGCATGCCATGTTCCATGTTTCCCCTTCCGTTGCATGTTCTCCAACACCCCAAATGGTGCCATACTTCATTAGCTCTACATTGAAGATACCCGGAATTGCATGTGCATGGAAGCTGACGACAGCGAGATCAATTTCTACCCACCTTTTGAGAAGAGGATCTTGGTCTTGCATGCGGTCATATCGGAAAACTACATAGTGTCTTTGATTCAGTTGAAAGAGGTCATGCAGAACCAGAAACGCATCGAAACCTTCAAGCGTGTTTGGACGCAATGGAAGAACGAGCGCGCCTTCTACATCAAAAGGGCGGTGCTCGAGGCTCTGGGGGTGGCAGTTAGTGGGCTGCATGCATCAGAGTTACACATCGACGTGGAATTGAAGTGCGACCTTTGGGGCACCTACCGCCCAAGTGAGTATTTCATCGCAAAATGCACTGTATTGCATGAGTTGGGCGGGTTACACCCCCAACCCTCTTCTCTGGTCAGTCTTTCTCTCTTACCCTTTCCCATTTTCCTTCAACCAACCAGTTTGGCCTGGGAATGCCCCACCTGTCCCCTCCCCAACCCCCTCCAAACCCATCCGCTGCAGGTGCCGATGATCCATTAAGCACATGGGGGAATGATGACAAGTCTGGCCTCCCATTCGCCAACAAGTGCTTCTTCGATGGTGCCATGGATGCCTTTGGTGAATATGCGGTGGGGACAAAGTTGTGCATCAAGGCGTGTCACATTGCGTGGATTATCATGGTGGTGAGCTATTTATTCTCCCTCTCCTGTCATCACCAATTCATTGGGTTCTCCCCAACCCTGCTACCCCATTCATTTCCAGGGTTTTCAACAAATGTTTCACTATGCTTTCCATCCTTGCATGCCATGTATGGTGCTCCCAATACTTCACTGTTTCCCCCTTTGAAACATGATCCACAAATCATTGCATGCCCTCCAAACTCCATCATCGTACATATCGATTACGGATTGTCAAAGAAAAACAAGACAACAATGAACCTCACCAACTCCCACCGCAAGAACACCAAATGGGTGACAAGCATCCGCGCCGTTGTGAAAAGGGTGGTGAGGGATCACTTCACCCGGGCCAGTCCGACCTACAACCCACGCATGAAGGGCTTCGAATGGGGGCCATTTGGCCTTTTTGTCCACGAGTCGGGCTTTGAGGAGTACAGGGCCACACCAAGCACCCGCACTCCGGTGGGGAGGGTGGCCACATGACTGAACTAGAGTGGAGGTTGCAACGGGGAGGAGCAGCGGGTTGTAAACAATGCGAATAGCAGAGAAAGGAGTGGGGAGCCACAGGGAAGCAACAGTGGAGGGGGCAGCTGCAGAACTGGTGTGGGGTGTGCTGTGGAGGAGTAGCGGTAGGGAGAGTATGAGATGAACAGCAAAAAGGGAAGCTATGTTGAGCTGTGAGACGGCAGCGGAGCAGCGGAGGAACGGCAGCTGGGATAGGCAGTAGGGGATCTGCTTGGGGCAGAAATGCTTGAAGTAGAGCAGTCACAGCACTGGGGGGAGCAGAGGTCACAGCACTGAGGGGAGCGGAGAAGGGGTAGCAGGGGGAGCAGAGGTCACAGCACTGGGGGGAGCGGAGAAGGAGCAGCAGGGGGAGCAGAGTAGTCACAGAAGTGGGGGGAGTGGAGAAGGGGCAGCACGGGGGGGGGGGGGGGGGGGGGGGCAGAGTAGACACATCAGTGGGGGAATCGAAGAAGTGATAGCAGCGGGTCAAGTAGAGTAGTCACAACAGGCGAGAGCAAAGAAGGGGCAGCAGCGGGGAAGAAGAGTAGCCACAAGAGTGGGGGGAGCTCCAAAGAAACAGCAGCTGGGGAGCAGAGTAGTCACTGAGCAGTGGGGGACGAATAGAAAGGGCAGCAGCAGGGGAGCAGAGGTCTCTGTAGTGTGGGGAGCGGAGAAGGGGCAGCAGGGAGGGAACAGAGAATTCACAACAAGGGGGGGAGCGAAGAAGGGGCAGCAGTGGGAGAGGAAGAGTAGTCACATCAGTGGGGGGGGGGCGCAGAATCACAGCAGCGGGTCAAGCAGAGTAGTGACAAAAGGGGCGGGAGCAAAGAAGAGGCAGCAGCGGGTGAAGAAGAGTAGTCACAACAGTGGGGGGAGCTCCAAAGAAACAGCAGCTGGGGTAGCAGAGTAGACACAGATCAGTTGGGGAAGCGAAGAAGGGGCAGCAAAGGGGGGAGCATAGGTCACAGCAGTGGGGAACTCCGGGCCAAAGAGTGCAATTAGGAGACGAGGAGAAGGGGATTGCAGCAGCAGCAGCTCAGAGTAACAGTAGAAGGCTGTGACAATGTGACACTAGGAAACTAGATGCAGGGATATGAAGCAAAAGCAATGTTGTAGTAGCCTTTTTAATTCCTAATTTCCTGATTTTTGCAAGCACACATCGTATGTCGGTGGGAACCATGGAAAAAGCTGTTTGGTGTTGGGTCGAGGCGTTATCGGACGTTGTCCAAAGTATAATTATGGCTGTGTACAAGGTAAAAAAACATACATGATGCTCCTTCCCAATTGTATAATTTACTCGTAATGGCACTTTGCTAAACCATGTCAGAATCCAATTCAAACTTATAACAAAAGACAGCAAAGCACCATTTTTACACTGCATAAATGTCAATAGGTGACTCAATCATGTCCATAACAAGGTTTCCAAAACCCCAAGAGAACTTCCTTCGCATGTATTCAAAACCATTTCAGAACCTGCCAATCATACAGAAATCATCTGACACATCATTTGAAAAAAGTTCGATACTTTCTTCTAAAAAGGTTTGAAGCCCTACATTTTGGAAACATTCGAACAAAGTCTTCAAACACACATCATGTATAGTTTTCAGATAGTTGATTTTTGTGATGGAGTTAAAGCCCGTTGCGGCGATGATCGACTCGATCGGACCGTTGGCGGGCCTGCGGCGAGGGAGCATGGACGACTCTGAGGCGGACCTGGAGGGGATGGAAGAAGCAGAACCGCTGCTGCGGGGGGGGGGGGGGGGGGATGGTGGGCGCCATGGGTGGATGTGCCATATTTTGTAAACATGCGACTATATACGTATTAGGGAGGAGACATTTTTATGGGAGTTTGGGTTAGGGATGGTTAGCATTTCGTGGTAAGGGTTTACTAGAGCTTGGCGACATTTTGTTACACGTGTGTACTACTGATGAAGAAAACAACCTTGCGAATAGAAGGTGACTGGTACAAACTATTGTTTCTATTTCGTACCTAAATTGTACCCATCATAACATTGTTTGGTTGCTGTTGCACGCACCCTTTACATTTTGCACACGATGCCCATCATTATCCCAATCAGTGCACGTCCCTCATGCGTTCGAACACGAGCAACAACGACACATCGTTTACAGTTACGAAGACTGCGTACATGCAGCCTAGAAACCCCAAGGAACATCATCCACAAATTCACAGATACTAAAAAAATGTAACGTTCGAGTTCATTCAGAGTCCCATGTTGCCCGTGGCGAAATCGACGAAGGAATGTGAAACTCCAATGCTCACTACAAATTTCTATATCTCAATGGAAAATCGACTCCGCCCAGCAAGCTTGGTTCCCCGGGAAAAAAACAAAACTAAATATTTTATGAAATGCACGCAAGATGAGATGTATCAACCCTAAATACATTGTCATATGGTGTTTAGGGTTGATACCATCTTCGGATGGCTGCCATCCGAGAGGGTCTTAGTTATTTTCCTGCCCGTCGTTTAGTGGACGACGGTCGACGGGGCCGTCGTCCCCTTGTCCTTTGAGAATACAGTCTGATACCAGCCCAGAACTGTTTTTGACTGTAACGAGAATCGTTTGTACCAAGTTGGTGTTGCACCACGCAAGCCTCAGGCCCCAGCGACAGCCACACACAACTAGACCACACTTCTCACATTCAAAGTTCCATTCCAACCCAAACCCACTCGTGTCAGATTCGCTTACACTAATAAATTACAAGCCATAGTTCTTTCCATTGCTGCCCTATCAATTAACTCTGCAGGGTAGTGGCAATAGTGGAGGTGTCAATCAACTAGTTGGCATATCATGGTAAATGTGCGTTGTGGGTATTAAAAACGGTGAAACAAGTTGACTGTTTGGCTGTCCTTTCAGAACGAGGTCACTGCTGACCGTTGACCTTCTTTCGTGGGGTACCTTTAAAAACAGTAACTATCTGGTGTATGTACACTTGTCGCACATTCAGCCGCCCCTTTTTGAAGAGTCCCACACAGAGTCTACACTACAGTACGTACATTCAGCAGCGTTTCACTGTTTTCATTCAACCGCTAGCTTGGCGTGGTGGTGGTGGTGGTGGTGGTGGTGGCGGTGGAGGTGGTGGCTGAGTGTGAGGTTTTGTCACTTGCTCCCCCGTGGACGATCAACGAAGGAACATGTACACCCTCATTCTCGATAGACTGGCATATGTTATACTGACCGAAACGCTTAGTGTGACCGCACCGGACCTAAGAAGGTCTTATCACATGCGTTATAGTGACAATTTGACCCAGGGCGTTTAGTAAAGGTTTTTTAAGTTCTGGAACGGTACTCTTGTTTTCAAAGCGGTTGGGATGGTTATTCAATGTTAATGGTTTTTTACGGCCCAAGGCGTGTTTCAAACCCTCGTGCGACTTTGCACGCAACCGAGTTATCTCACCAGCCCGCTACGTCCAAACACTGTAGCCAGTGCTTCCGCCGGTGAGATAGGTGAGAAAGAGGGTGTACAGCGACAGCTGGTTGACAGCTAGGGGCTCCTTTCTCCAAAACTTCACCCTTTTCGGGCAGTCTTCGTCCTCGATCACCCGTGTACACGTGCTAGAATCAAACCCCAGGGTGCATTTTTTCTCGTCACCCTCGTGCATATGTATCGAGCATTAGTGTGCGTATCAGTGTCTGGGTGAGTGGAATGTCACACATCGCAACCAAGCAACAAGTGTACGCCGTTCTTCCACCCCACAAAACACCTGAATATATGTTTCTGTCCTTAGAGTGCCTGGCTGACACTACAGATTAATCGGGTCAAAAGGAGTTAGCGTGTCAAATTGGTTTCCGTGACCCGATTTGAGGGCAAACTGAGACGCGCTGCAGTGTTTGAACGTCAAGCTGCCATTAGCAATATCCAAGGCCTGGGGATTCGTTTGGGCCTCCTCCGAACAAGACCTACAACTTCTGGTACAAGCTGCACCCAGGCGACCTGGGGGGAGTGGTGCTGTACCCCTCCTTGCTGCAACCAGATGACGTGGGGGGAGTGGTGCTGCCTGGGCTTGCAGAACTTGCTATAGCAGGCAACGCTGAGGGCAGCTTCGTGGATGGTGACATGGCAAAGCAGTATAGGGCATAGCAGAGGGCAGAGCAGAGCAGATTACACAGGGACTTACAGACGAGTGCGCAGCAGAGGGAGTGGGAGTGGATATGTGAGGAGGTGGCATTGAGAGCATAGGAGTCAGCATCATGCAGCTGGGACCCATCACCAACCTCGGCCAGGCAAGTGTATCGAGTGCGCACCATTGTAACGAGGTGACCTTTGAGACGACTCAATAGATGGTTAGGAAGAGGGCAGGCCGGGATAGATCAGCATCATGCAGCCGGGGCCCATCACCAATCTCGCCCAGGCAAGTAATGCCAAGTGGACAAGTCTCCATCCAACCCCTCATGCTCTTGACCATGCACCTCTCTCCATTCACGCCTCAGCCCACACTCTTTCAGTCCCCTCATTTCCGACTTGCCATCCACCCCCTCGTCCTGTGTCCTGCGTCCACGCGGTTTGCCTGAGAGGCCTCATGTCTGCATCTCGAGAATTTTCATAGCATTTGAGATGGCGCATATTTGGTTGCTCCAGGCTGGCCCTTGCTCTCTGTCCATCCCCAGCATTCAAGCCCGCTGCCTTTGGCCTGCTGGAATGCCCGCTGGCACCTGTATGCATCCTCTTTGCCTCACCTCTCACACCTACCTCACCTTTCTCACCTCCCTCACCTCTCTCACCTTCCTCACCTTCCTCACCTCTCTCACCTCCCTCACCTCCCTCACCTCCCTCACCTCTCTCACCTCTCTCCCTCACCTCTCTCACCTCTCTCACCTCTCTCACCTCTCTCCCCCCCCTCACCTCTCTCCCCTCCCTCACCTCTTCACCTCTCTCCCCTCTCATCACCTCTCATATCTCGCCTTCCTCACATACTTTGCCGTACAGCTTCCCTCCCGCCTCCCATCAGTTGGAATGGTCCCAACCCAACTCATGGGTGGGGTTGCCGCCAGTTCAAGTGGCCATGGCTGTTGATGCTGCTGAGGTGGCAGCCACAATCACCCAACTCCTTTAATCTATTGTATGAAGCTGCATGGTGGCATGGCCCTCTCCTGCAAGTGGCCATGGCTCTTGGTGCAATGGTGCTGCTGATGAGGTGCCTGCCGGCTGTTGTATTAGTACAACACAACACTTGGCATGTTCAGGCTGATTGTGGTCATGGCGCTTGGTGCAGAATATCCAGAAGTGTTCAGTTGTTCCAAATCATATGTGGTGCATATACCCTACTGTACCTGACATGTTTTAGGCATGAGCCAGTGATCATTCACTTAAATGCTTGTTGGCAGTCATAATGAGATAAGTACCGTAGTACAGACAAGACCATGAGATGAGGATGTGATGTGATGGCAGTTGTGGTGATGGTACCGTATCACCCCGGATATAAGCGCAGGCCTAAGCTAAGCGCATGCGCTTGTATCTGGAGTAATGCGCTTATGGCCGATCCTCATTTATAAGAGCACCCCTCTAGAATTCTTTACTTATTATAAGCGCACCCTTCTACAGTTCTGATGTTTTTAACACTGTTTTAATTATTTACCGATTCACTATATCCCCTCACAGGGCTTTCGAACAAACTCCACTAATATTTCACCAGAATCGCACATTTTTCTACAAGTTTTGCCATCTAGAGGCAGGATTTACTACCTAATCTAGCCTAAGGGAGGTCACTCCTCATCCGACTCAGGCTCCTGGCAGTTGTTGCCCTAGAAGCCATCAGCCTGGATCTCATCATCTACATCAACTTCGTGCGTCAGCTGGCTCCTCCGGTGTGCCATCGCCAGCTTGTCCTCGCTGCCGTCCAGTGCGTTGCTAATGCCGCACGTCAGAAATGCCTTCTTGATGAGCTCTGCGGGCATGGCCCTCCAGGCCTTGGAAACCCACTTGAGAACGACCGCCGGAGGCGGTTTCTTGATGTTGCCTGCATGATGATTAAACAAAAGAGGAGATGAGTTTAGAACCTTGCGACGGGGCAAACATTGGAATTCATGGCTGGTGAAGACAATGTGATGCTCACCTGCTGTGGTCAATGCGTTCATGCCCTCTTGCTCGAACCAGTTCTGGTACTGCTGCCGCACCGATGCCTTGAAGCTTTTGTTGATGGCCACATCGAGCGGCTGCGCCTCTGTCGTGCATCCTGCCAGGATGACCGCGGGGACGATGTTGCACTCCGCGAACTTCTTCTTGACTTCCTTCGTCAGGTGACCTAGATAGGAGTCGAGGACAAGCAAAGCGCTTCGTCCCTGCACGCCAAACTTCGGCTTGATGAAAGGCGCTACCGCCTTATCGAGCCACTCGATGACGTTCTCCGCCGCCATCCATCCATTCTCTTGAACGCCGACCACGACACTTGCGAAAAAAGGAACGGTCGTTAGTGGGGTAGAGGCAAACACTAAACGCACACACAACACATCTACATCCTTACCGTTCGGGAAGTCGCCCTTTGGCACTGTCTTGCGCTTGAAAAACACCCACGCCTTCAGCTTCTCCCTCGTTGCCGTGCACGCCAGCATCATCGTGACGCGTTCTTTCTGGTACCCGCCGCTGCGGATGGGCACCAACTTCACGCCCGTCTGCTCCACTGTGGTTGTCGCCGGCATCTCCAGCCACAGTGGTGTCTGGTCGGCGTTGATTATGTAGCGACTTTCGATCTCATAGTCATGCTGTGCTTCCCGAACGAACGTCCAGAACTCCTTGCACTGTTTTGCGATGTCTGCGCAAGAGGATTAATGGCCAAGGCGGAAGGGCGGATTAGTTACTGTAGCTCACAGACAAGGGACGCAAACACAACATGAACACCGAACGAATTCCATGAATTTCAAAGACGGTGCATGGCACTTACGTTGCTATGTTTTCTGTGTCAAAATGTTATAGTGCTTACATTGTGTAGGCTGTAGTGGGGTAGCCCATAGGGGGTACAACCCAATTAGGGTTAGTACTTGTACCCAACTCTTTCATAGTTCATTCATTCTCGTTCATTCTTCTGACATGGTTTCAGAGCAGGTCCTCTTCTAGGACCGATTTTTTTTTAGGGCCCACCAGAGAGCGTTGCCCCACTAGTAGCTTAGCCCTGCCCTGCCCGTCGTGTCGCCTTGCCTGCGGTCGCGTCGCCCTGCCCTTAGCAGCCCGTCGCGCCGCCCTTTGAAGCCCGTGCGCCGCCATTTGCAGCCCGCGAGCCGCCCTTTGCAGCCCGCGCGCCGCCCGGTCGCTGCCCGCCCTGCCTTGCCTGCGCGCCGCCCTGCTGGCCGCCGCGCCGCCCTTTGCAGCCCGTGCGTTGCCCCTTTGCAGCCCACCGTGCCGCCCTTTGCAGCCCGCGCGCCGCCCCTTGCAGCCCGCTCGCTGCCCTCTGCAGCCCGCGCGCCGCCCTTAGCAGCCCGCCACGCCGCCCCTTGCAGCCCGCGCGCCGCCCTTTGCACCCATGCGCCGCCCTGCTGCTGCCCGCTCTGCTGCTTGCGCCGCCCAGCTGCTGCCCGCCCTGCTGCACGCAGCCCTGCTGGCCGGCGCCCTCCTGCCCGCGCTGCCCTGCTGCTGCCCGCCCTGCTATGCGCCGCCCTGCTGTGCGCCGCCCTGCTGGCCGACGCCCTGCTGCCCGCGCACCGCCCTGCTGCCCGTGCGCCGCCCTGCTGCCCACGCGCCGCCCTATTGGCAGTCGCACCGCCCTGCCCGTCCTGCGCACTCCTCTAGTGCTCTAGTGCTCGCGCGCCGCCCTGCCTGCGTGCCGCTCTGCAGGTCGCGCGCTGCCCTGCTCTGCCCGCTATGGATTCTCTCACTGTACTCACATTCGATCATGAGGGCCGTCCGATCCAGTTCGATACGTGGCTCGACGACTTACAGCTGTACCTACTTAGCGATTCTAGAGACAGCGTTTCGTTGTTTGACCACACGTCTGGAGCCTCTTTCGCCCCTCCCGCCAGAGCTGACAGTGCGACTCGCTCACGGTGGCTTACTTGTGACGCTGCTGCTCGCTTAGCCGTTCGCAATCACGTGCCGTTAGCCGAACGTGCTCACTTTGGAAAGCACAAGACTGCTAAGGCCCTGTACGACGCTGTAGTCGCTCGTTAATCTTCCCATACCACTGCTGCTCTCGGCCGCCTTATACTGCCCTACCTGTCTCCCGAGCTGTCAGCCTTTGCCACAGTAGAGGACCTCGTTACCCACCTTCGCACTAGCGATGCTCACTACCGCTCTACCCTCCCAGCCGAGTTCCTAGACAGGACCCCCCCCCCCCCCCCCGATGTACATCACTCTCTACTTCATAGTCATCTGCCTCCCTGACTCTCTTCGCGCAGTCAGGGACCACTTTCTCGCACTTGACCCCACATACCTCACTGTCGACCTGCTCGAGAAGCACCTCCTTGCAGCTGAGACTAGCGTAGTCGATGTAGGTGCTGCTCGTGGCACTCCTCGCACACCCTTCTTTGAGGGGTGTTCCCCCTCCCCCCTTGCCCCCTCCTACGCTTCTGCTGCTGCTGTTGACATCCATGGTGCTGAGGATGTCGGGGCTGCTTCTGCTCTTAGTGGGGAGCGCCGCAGCAGCATGGGCAAGGGTGGCAGGAGTGGTGGCGGTGGCAGCGGGGGTAGTGGTGGTGGAGGCAGTGGAGGCGGTGGAGGTGGCGGAGGTGGTGGCAGCGGTGGGAGTGGTGGCGGGAGTTGGGGCTTCGGTGGTGGAAGTGGTGGCAGCGGTGGGGGCCGGGGTGGTGGTGGTGGCGGCAGTAAGAGTGGTGGAGGCGGCAGTGGTGGCGGTCGGGGTGGAGCTGCTCAGAGGGGAGGTTCAGGCGGTGGCCAGAGGCAGCAGCAGCGGGGTTAGAGCGAGAACCCTACGCCTCAGCAGCTTCGTGAGTGGTTTGCTCAGCGTGGGGCGTCTGGGGGTAGTGTTCGCTGCCCGTATGTCATTCGCACAGGTGACCGCGCTGGTCGGACACGCGGGAAGTTTCACACTCAGCACTGCTACTTCTCCCACCTTAACGACACTTAACGCTCAGAGTTTGGAGACGAGGCTGAGCGCCCCCGCCGGGCAGAGCTGCTTAGGTCTGGAGTTGATATCTTTGCTCTTGACTATGATGCTATCCTTGCTGCCATGTATGCCTTGTCTGTTAGTGCTGAGGGTGACTGTTACCTGTGAGAGCCTCTCTCCGCGAATGGGACAGATATGTGCTACCCCAGTATAGCCTACAGTGGCTCTGTCATATAAATCTGACACACCCCCATAGGCAAAGTGGGGGAGAACAAGGGGTCACAAGACCAGTCAAGCAAAGCAAAGCAAGCTCAGGGTGGATCACAAAGTCACCACACATTCCGAGCACAGGTTCAAGGCCACAAGGCCAGTTCACATGCAGGATTACATATATATATATAAGGCTAGACAAGCAAGAGCAGGTGTATATATATATGCAACAGTACAAATAAGGTCAAGGGGTGAGCAAGTGAGGCAAGGTAGGCACAAGGCCCAGCTGAGTACAGAAACGCTGATGATCACAAGGCGCAAGTGCCTTGGTGAAGATATCAGCAGTGTTGGCCTGAGAGGCCACGTACGCAAGCCGCAGCTGACCACGCTGCTGTAGCTCACGAGCAAGGAAGTAGCGGAGAGCAATGTGCTTCGTTCTGTGCTCCAGTCTCTGCTCTCGACACAAGGCCAGCATGGCCTTGTTGTCTACGTACAGCACTGGAGGAGAACGAGGCGGCTCTCCGAGGTCAGTCAGCAGGTAGGTGAGCCAGCGAAGCTCCTGTGCTGCCATGGCCCCGGCGTAGATCTCAGCCTCACAACTGGAGCCGAGAACAGAAGACGAGCGGGTAGCCCGCCACGAAACAGAGCCGGAACCAAGGCTGAAGGTGTAACCCTGTGACGACCGCTGCGTAGCCTGGTCGTCAGCCCAAGAAGCGTCTGCGTGCCCAGTGAGGACCACTGGACTCTGCCCTCCAAGCACAAGCCCCATGCTCGACGTACTGCACAAGTAACGCAACACCCTCTTCGCTGCAGCCATGTGCTCCGGTCTGTGTCTCCCAGGAGCAACATAGCGTGCGAGAATGCTAAGAGGGTATGCGAGGTCAGGTCGTGTGCAGGTCATCAGGTACATGAGGCAGCCAACAAGCTCTGGGTACGGGCCACTCGACTCTACGGACTCATCCGAAGGCAGAGCTGAGAGCGAGTGGCGAGTAGGCAGAGGAGTGGCCTGAGGCGAGGAGTACGTGAAGCCGAAGCGCTGAAGGACTTGCTGCACCATGTGTGACTGAGTCAGGGTAATGGTGCGGCGTGCTCTGTCCCGGGTGATCTGCAAGCCAAGGTAGCTGCGCAGTTCACCCAGGTCTGTGCACGTGTGTCTCTTCTGCAGCTCGGACTTCACGTGGGCGAGTCCAGCAGTGTCAGCTGTGGCAAAGACCAAGTCGTCGACGTACACGAGGATGTAGAACGGCGGCAAAGAAGTGTCGGTGCGCAGAAACAGCGACGGGTCGGCAGTAGAGGGAGCAAACCCAAGAGCCGCAAGTGTAGTCCTCAGTGTGTCGTGCCACTCACGCGGTGCCTGGCGGAGACCGTAGACTGGCCGCCGGAGGCTCCACTGGGTGCCAGGAGGAAAAGACCCAGTGAAGCCAGGTGGGCGACGCAGCCAGATCTCCTCGTGCAGGCTGCCCTGCAAGAAAGCAGTGCTGAAGTCAAGAGAGTGCAGCTCGTAGTCGCGGTGAGCAGCTATGTGCAGCAGTACCCGAAGAGTGGTCATCTTCGGGGTGGGAGAGAAGGTCTGAAAGTAGTCAACTCCCTGCCGCTGACTGAAGCCACGAGCCACGTAACGCGCCTTGAAGACAGGCGGAGAACCCGGCGGCCGCTTCACCCTGAAAATCCACATGCCACTGACGATGTTCGCCCCAGGCGGGGGAACCTCGTCAACGTAGGTGCCTGTGGACTTCCAGGAAGCCATCTCTGTGTCCATAGCTGCCTGCCACTGAGAGGAGTAGGGACCCTCTATCGCCTCCGCGTAAGAGCGCGGAGTCGGGATGTCAAGTGCATCCGGGTCTCCCTCAGGGGTAAGC
Organism: Closterium sp. Naga37s-1; assembly: GCA_947471745.1. Lineage (NCBI taxonomy): Eukaryota > Viridiplantae > Streptophyta > Zygnematophyceae > Desmidiales > Closteriaceae > Closterium > Closterium sp. Naga37s-1. Next base: position 964,496 of record CANJKZ010000809.1, read on the forward strand.
AGTACGGACACGAGATGAGGTGAAGCAGCAGCCAAACACTGGAACTCCTCCTGCCTGTCCTCAAGGACGTCCGTGCCAAGGGCACACTCACCCCCGACGGACGGAGGACAGACAGACTCAGACTCAGCGACAAGACAAGCAGCGTAGTCTAGACGACAGCGAGCAGCAAAGTCGACGAGCTCAGCAACTAGGGCAGACGCAGCAGTGGACGCAAAGGAAGGGTCAGTGACGACAGTAGCAAGGAGACGCGTGACAGTAGGACTGGCAGCACGAAGAGAGTCCGACTCCGGGTCGGGAAGAGCAGGAAGAGAGGACTCAGGAGGAGAAGGCAAAGGGGCACGCAGAGGAGCAGTGGACGGACGCAGAGACATCCGGTGCGTGCCAGGGACAGGAGGAGGACGCTGACGCGAACCACGACCACTAGCGCGAGCAGTACGGACAGGCGACGCAGGACGCGACGCAGGCTCACGACGCTCAGCAAGACCTCCAGTAGGACCAGTGTAGGGAGAAGGAGCGGGCAGTGGGGAGGCCGGCTGTAACTGTAACTGTGACAGGACAGGCTGTGGACACTCTAAGGGAGGAGGAGGACCAGTAGAAGGCGGGAGACCAAGAACCTGCTGAAGGAGCGGAACGAAGTACGGCCGAGGCCGCGCGGCGACTCCAGACACAGCAGGGACAGCACCAGTACCCCCAGCGTCAGCACCAGCGCCAGCAGCACCTCCAGCTCCAGTACCTCCAGCAGCACCAGTAGCACCCCCAGCAGAACCGCCTCCAGGACCGACAGCAGTAGCCTCAGCGTCAACACCCTCCGCAGCTCCAGCTCCAGTCGTACCCGTAGGCCCAGCAGCTCCAGTACTCCCAGTACGAGCACCTCCGGGACCCGCGGCACCAGCACCCTCAGTAGCCGAAGAACCTCTAGCACCAGCAGCACGCCTCCAGCGCTGGGCAAACCACTCGCGCAGCTCCTGTGGAGAGAGTGGCTCCCGCCGAGACGAAGCACCCGGAGAACCTCCAGGCTCAGCACCGCCAGACGCCACACAAGCAGGCCCAGCTCCCTCAGGCTCCGCACCCCCAGGCTCAGCACCTCCAGTAGTAGCACCCTCAGGCTCAGCACCCCCAGGCGTAGCACCCACACGCTCAGCACCCCCAGCGTCAGCACCCCCAGGCTCAGCACCCTCAGCAGCACCAGAGTCACCAGTAACCTCGACAGGCTCGACTGCGTCTACCTGGGACACACCTGAAGGGGCAGGACCCTGAGGGGGGAGGGGGTCTACCGGGGGGGGACCTGGCACAAGGAAGAGCGGTGGTGGGGGGAGGGACGGAGTGCGGTAGGGGAAGAGGCGGTAGTAGGGGACCGACTCGTCAAACGTGACGTCCTGGGAGGACAAAACACGGCGAGAGGTGGGGTGGTAGAACTGCCACCCTGGCGCGTCAGGGGGGAAGCCAAGGAAGACGCAAGGAGCAGCACGAGGGGACAGCTTGTCCGCAGACAAGTCGCGGACAAACGCCCGAGATCCCCAGACACGGAACGCAGACGCATCGCCAACCTTCCCCGTCCACAGCAAAGCTGGGGAGGTCTCCGGCCTGGAGACCCGAGGGTGAAGGTTGATCTGATGCGCCGCGTACCGAACCGCAAACGGCCACAGAAAATGGGGGGCAGCCGCATGCATCATGGACGTACGGGCGACGTCCATGACCATGCCAATGCGGCGCTCAGCAATCCCATTTTGCTGTGGAGAGTCCGGAAGCGTGAAGGTCTGGCGGATGCCTCGCGCACGACAGTAGGCTCGCAGAAGGCCAGAGGAGAACTCTCCACCTCTGTTAGAGTGCAGTCGCAGAACAGGAAAGTCCGAGCCGAAGCTCTGCCTGAGCTGGAGACGAGCTGCGCGGATCCAGTCGATCAACACCTCAGTGACATCACCCTTGCTGCGCAAGGGGAAGACTGTGGTGTAACGCGAGTAGTCGTCAACCACCAGCAGGAAGTAGCGCTCGTGACCCTGTCCACGGACGCGGGCCGGGCCCCACACGTCCATGTGAAGCGTCTGCAGCGGGGCCTCTGTCGGAGGAAACTGGGAGGAGTGAGGGGCAGCCCGCTGCCGCCCCTCGACACAGGGGACGCAGGTAGGGCCAGGCCCCGGAGGAAGGGGAGGGAGGGACCGGGGAAGACCAGAGACAAGGACACGGGAGGCCATGCCTCGGAGACGAAGCAGGGAGGGGTGACCAAGGCGGTGGTGCCAGAGGAGAGTCTCGTGAGACAGGAGGCGACACGAACAGGGGGCAGACTCAGGACCAGACCTGGACGCTGCAGCAAACACCTGACCCGACGCAGCTACCTGACCAGACGCAGTGACTGGAGGAGACGCAGTGGTCAGGGTGTACAGGCTCGACCCCGGCCGACGGGTAAACGTGGCCAGGTGTCGGCCAGTCCGAGCGTCCGTGCAGTGGGTCACCCGCTGACTCGCAGGAGTGAACTGGTGAACCCCCGCATCCTGTAGGTCAGCACCACTCACCAAGTTCGTAGAGAACGAGGGGAGGTAAAGACCAGACAGGGTGCCAGAGGGGGCCGCCGGACACGGGAGGACAGTGGAGAAGTGAGCAAGGACAGGACCCCCAGAGGGGTCTGCCAGAGAGACTGCAACTGGCCGGCCAAGCGGCGTGAGTGTGGTGCGGTCTCGAAAGAAGGAGCGAGAAGCCCCCGAGTCAAGGGTGAAGGTGTGGGAGGCCGAAGCCGACGCAGTACCTGAGAGAGCAGACTCACCAGCACCTGAGTGAGCAGACGCACGAGCACCTAGAGCAGCAGCCTCGCTAGCACCTAGAGCAGCAGCCTCACCAGTACCTAGAGCAGCAGTCTCAATGCCCGGGTCGGGCGGAAAACACCGGTAACAGTCACCCTCATCACTAATAGTCACAGTATACATAGCAGCAAGAATAGCATCAAAGTCAAGGTCAAAGACAGCGACACCCGCCCTAGACAGCTCACCCCAGCGGGGGATCTCAGTGGCCTCAGGGAACTGGTGACGCCAAGCGTCCGTCAGGCGGCCAAAGCAGCGCTGGGTGGAGTGCGCCCCCCCGCACTGGTCACCCGCGCGGTCGCCGGTGCGGAGGACGTAGGTGCACGGACCAGTACCCCCACCCCGCTGGCGTGCAGCGTACCACTCACGGAGCTGCTGAGGGGGGGGGGTGTCACGAGTGCGCTGCTGCTGCTGCTGCTGCTGGCGCTGACCACCACCGGAGCCAACCCTCTGCGCAGCGCCACCCCGACCAGCTCCACCTCCTCCGCCGCCGCCTCCTCCACCGCCGCTACCTCCGCTCCCACCGCCACCGCCGCCTCCGCCTCCACCGCCGCCACCGACACCTCCACCCCCACCACCACCCCCACCGCCACCCCCACCCCCTCCACTGCCTCCACCGCCGCCTCCACCGCCCCCGCTAGCTCCTCCAGTGCCCCTGCCCCCCTTGCCCTTGCCAAGGCGGCGTCTCCCGCTAGGGGTAGACGCCGCACCGACCGACTCAAGCCCAACGAGGTCGGCCGCAGCAGCAGAGGCAACAGAGGGCAAAAGGGGGGAGGGTGAACACCCCTCAAAGATGGGGGTGCGAGGGTCACCACGAGAGGCTCCTACATCGACTATGCTCTTCTCTGCTGCTAGGAGGGACTGCTCGAGGAGGTCAACGGTGAGAGTGGTGGGGCAAACTGAGAGGAAGTGGTCCCTGACTACGCGAAGGGAGTCAGGGAGCCGGGTGACTATGTAGTAGAGGGTGATGTACATGGGGGGGGGGGTTCTTGGCGCAGAACTCAGCAGGAAGCGCAGCGCGGTAGCGAGTGTCACTAGTGCGGAGGTGCGTAATGAGGTCAGCGACTGTGGGAAAGGCAGCAAGGTCAGGGAAGAGGTACGGTAGCATGAGGCGGCTCAGTGCAGCAGTGGCAGGGGAGGAGTAGCGCGCAACTACAGCGTCGTACAAGGTGTGAGCACTCTTGTACTGGCTAAAGTGCGCACGCTCAGAGGTAGGCAGGTGGCGACGCACAGCAAGACGTGCAGCAGCTTCGCGCGTGGCCCACTGTGAGCGAACAGTGGCGTCAGCATCAGCAGCGGGGGCAGGGGAGGCACCAGAAGTGAGGTCAAAGAGGGAGAGGCCGTCTGCTCTGTCGCACTGTAAGAAAAGCTGCAGGTCATCTATCCAGACGTCAAAGTCAATGGCCCGACCCTCAGCATCAAAAGCGAGGACACTAGGGGTAGCCATGACAGCAGTAGACTAGCAGCGCAAACAGTAGGGTGAGGGCAGTGCTGTGAAAGAGGCGCTGCTCTTACCGGACAGGGCGGCTCGGGTGGCTCGGTTGCAGGGCGGCTCGGCGGCTCGGCTGCTGGGCGGCTCGGCGGCTCGGCTGCAGGGCGGCTCGGCGGCGCGGCTGCTGGGCGGCTCGGCGGCTCGGCTGCTGGGCGGCTCGGCGGCTCGGCTGCTGGGCGGCTCGGCTTCTGGGCGGCTCGGCTTCTGGGCGGCTCGGCTGCCGGGCGGCTCGGCGGCTGGGCGGCTCGGCTGCTTGGCGGCGCGGCGGGGCCGCTGAGAGGGCGGCGCCCGGGGCCGCTGGGAGGAGGCGGCGAGGCCGCTGAGAGGAGGCGGCGGGGCCGCAGGTAGGTGGCGGGGCCGCTAGTAGGTGGCGGGGCCGCCGGTAGGTGGCGGGGCCGCTGGTAGGTGGCGGGGCCAGCACAGGTAGGTGGCGGGGCCGCGGGTAGGTGGCGGGGCCGCTGGTAGGTGGCGGGGCCGCAGGTAGGTGGCGGGGCCGCTAGGAGGTGGCGGGGCCGCAGGTAGGTGGCGGGGCCGCAGGTAGGTGGCGGGGCCGCTAGTAGGTGGCGGGGCCGCAGGTAGGTGGCGGGGCCGCTAGTAGGTGGCGGGGCCGCAGGTAGGTGGCGGGGCCGCACAGGTAGGTGGTGGGGCCGCACAGGTAGGTGGCGGGGCCGCGAAGGGCGGCGACGAGCCGTAGGGGGCCGTGAGGGGCCGCGCGAGGGGCCGTAAGGGGCGTAAGGGGCCGTGCGAGGGGCCGTAAGGGACGGCGCGAGGGGCCGTAAGGGGCGGCACGAGGGGCCGTAAGGGCGGCGCGACGGGCGCGACGGGCCGTAAGGGCGGCACGAAGGGCCGTAAGGGGCGGCGCGACGAGCCGTGAGGGGGCCGCTAAGGGCGACGCGACGGGGCCGTGAGGGGCCTAGCGAGGGCGCGACGGTAGGGGGGGAGCACCCAGGGCGCGACTCGGGCCTGAGCGAAGCGCGCTCCGGGCAGGAAAAAAAAATTTCGTGGTGGTGGGCCCTAGGAATCGTTCCCACTAGGGAACCTGCTCGATACCATGAGAAGAAACGAGGAATGGGAAATGACTAAGGGAAAGTTGGGTACAAAATGCAAACCCTAGAAAACTGTACCCCATATGTGCTACCCCACTATAGCCTACAGTGGCTCTGTCATATAAATCTGACATGACCGTACGCATTTTTTTTTTACCATTCACGTTATCGAGTTCCAAGTTGGTTACTTGTGGCATATTTTTCCTTTAGGGTCACAGCTACTTCGCAGAATGTAAACGGTATCAACTAACACATATACAGAACACACCTCACATAGCACATCATTGCAAATGACGGTTCCAATGTTGAAGCAAATTGTTGGGCTGAGAAATAGCCCTTAGGATCTTTCAAGGCTAAGACTTTGTTGAAGTAGTGATGTTGTAGTTGCGGAAGCGTAATAGTAGTATTAACTTGAACCACCTTGCACTGGTATGTGAGAACAAGATTAGTTGATAATAGCATGGGCATACAAGGCTTTTATATGATTACAAAGGAATATGGAAAGTTCTATTTTAACTGTTTCTGCTGTTGCGGTTCGATACAGTGACGACTCGGGTAATTGCTCAGTATCGAGTCAATTATGTGTCCTTGCTGTCGCACAGCATTTTTCGTCAGGTCAAAGGTCAGTGAGCTTTGACCTTCGCGTAACCTCCAGCGTTTGTCTTTAGTTGACTCGCGTGTTGTTTCACTTGTAGTCTGCTTCGTTTCGTGTCGATGCTTCGATTACTTCAGAAACGTTTAAGTTATTTGTTTCCAACACTCCCCTTCGCTTCTAGAGTGTCGCTACTGATGACGTGTCCTTGTCCAGTCAGCAGCATGCAGTAGTCGAACTTCTGTTTTCCGAGTTTCTTGGTTAGGTAATCGGCTGCCATCTCGGATGTGGGGCAGTAGGATAACTCGAGTCTTCCCTTCTCGATTTCGTCTTTTACGAAGAAGTACCGGAGGGCGATGTGCTTCGTTCGGTTCGCGAACCCATTTTTGTTCGCTATGCGAATGGCCGATTGATTGTCGCAGAAGAGAGAGAAGCTGGGTAACTGAGCCAATTTTGCTTCTTCCAGCAATTCGCGAAGATATAGTCCTTCCTTGGTGGCTGAGCAGAGTGCGATGTATTCTGCTTCAGCTGAGGAGAGAGCAATTAGCTCTTGCTTGTTCGACTGCCATGAGATAGGGCCGATAGGTTCGAGTCGGTAGATGTAGCCAGTTCGAGATCGTCTGTTGTCGGAGTCTCCAGCGTGATCGGCGTCGACGTAACCGATTAACTTAGGTGTCGTAGTTCGGGTCTTGTGGTAGGTTAATCCGGTCGTCGGGGTGCTGACGAGGTTGTGAAGTGCACGGTCGAGCTCCAGCATGTGCTCTGCTTCAGGCTTCTTGAGGTAGGTAGCAAGTTGACTAGCTGAGTAAGATAGATCCGGTCGGCAGGTGACGGCTGCGAAGAGTAGACAGCCTAACTTCCGTTGGTAGTCGCGAATGCCGACGGGTTTGAGTAGGGCGGAGACTTTGCGATTTCCGTCGGTGTAGCGGTATGGCGTGGTGATGGTAGTTGGAGTGAGTCCGAATCGTTTAGCGATGGTGTCCGTGTAATTTTCGGCATTGAGGTAGATTGAGTTGTCGCCGTCTTGTATGTTGAGTCCCAAGTACTGTGTCACGGTAGTCGCGACGGTGAGTGTGAGATCCCGCTGTAGCTCCCCTTCAAACCAGGTCGTTATGGTGTCGATGGAGCCTATGTAGAGGAGGTCGTATACGTAGACGATGAGTAGGATATAATCAGTACCCTTCGTGAGTCGGTACATCCCTTGGTCGTGCGGTAGTTGGAGGAATCCGATGCGGATTAGGCGGGCGTGAAGATGCTGCTGCCACAGTCTCGGGGCTTGTTTGATGCCGTACAGTGACTTTTCCAGCTGACAGACTTGGTTGGGGTCTGCGTTAGACCCGTGTGGGAGTTCGACGAAGATCTCAGCATCGACGGGGGCGTAGAGGAATGCATTGGCGACATCGATTCGTCGAAGTTTCTTCCGGTTCATGGCGGCTATCGCGAGGAGAATCCGCAGTGAGGTATGTCGGCTTACTGGTGCAAATGTTTCCGTGAAGTCTCGTCCTTGCTCTTGGTCGAAGCCACGCACGACCCAGCGTGCTTTGAATTTGTCGATTGTTCCGTCGGCTTTTGTTTTCACGCGAAAAACCCATTTTCCCGTGAGGATGGTCTTGTTGCGTACCACTCCGATAGGCACAACTTTCCAGGTGTTGCGTTCTTGCAGCGCCTTTAACTCTCTGTCCATGGCTTCGCGCCATTTTTCCCTGTGTTCCCCTCCCAGAGCCTGCGGAATGTTGGCAGGCTCCTTAGGAGGTGCTGTTCCGTGGACAGCGGTGACGAGTCCCAGTATCTGCAGTCCACTCTGTGTGTAGCGGGGGAGATTTTTGTCCTCAGGATAAGCTGCTTCATCTCCCGCTTCTGGATCCGGTAGGAAATTTGGTCCTGTGCGCTCGGAGACGTTGGTGTCGACTAGTTGGGGTGTAACGTAACCGGTGTCGGCGAAGTCAAAGTAGGTTTCTGCGTTGACACTTTCGCGAGGGTTGTCGTCATCCATGGGGATGTCCACAGAGCAGTACGGAAGAGGTCCGGCTTCTTCCGAAGCTCCGTCCACGTTCTGCTCGTCCTAGTCAGCTTCGTCTGCTGCTGAGGCAAAAGCTCGGTTGCCACAGAAGCCGCCCGTGAGGTCTCGATTTGCTGCCAGGTTGTCCAGGTACGTTTGAAGTGGGAGTCGCTCGTAGAAAATGACATCACGTGCTGCTACTGTTTCCTTCGAGTGGATGTCGAAAATCTTCCATGCGTTGTAATGCTTTTCGATGCCCAGGTGTAGCCCCCACTGTGCGCGTTGGGAAAATCTTCCGGCTCTCGCAGTGTGCGGTCGGTATTGTACCATGCACCCAAAAACTCGTAACATTTTTGTGTTGCCCAATTTTCCTGTCCACAGCAGGTGCGGTGATGCGTTGTTCGGGAGCGATGATGACGAGAGCAGGTTGTGCAGCATGACAGCGTGGTCCGCCGCATCAGGCCACTGGTGGTTGGGCAGTCGCATGCCACGCAATAGTTTGCGCATGGTGTTCTTGAGAGTTCTGTTCATCCGTTCTGCCACGCCTTGCTGTTGATGCGCGTAGGGAAGCGAGATGAGTCGCTTGATGCCTCGTTCTGCGAGGTACTGCTTGAACCTTTGTGACTGATATTCCCCTCCCCCGTCTGACTGGAAGCTTTTCAGCTTTGCTCCTGATTCTCGTTCTGCCACAGGTAGCCAGGCGACAAAGGCTTCGAAGGCCATGTCGCGACTTGCGAGGTTGAGGTGCCAGACGTATCGGGTGGCGGCGTCGATGAAAGTAATCACATAGTTGTTTGCTTCTTGACCTTGTTCGCGAGTATACAGGATGTCGCTGTATACTTTCTCCAGTGGTGCGTAGGCTGGCGCGCTTGGATTGTGGTGAGAGACGAACGGTTGATGAGGTAAGTCGGCTTCGAGACAAGTAAAACAGGTTCCTCGGACTCGTTGAAGTTCTCTGCCGTCGGGTAGAAGTAAAGAATCTTTGTCGAGTACTGCTGCCTTGATCGGGTTATTTAACGTTGTGTTGCTTGGATGACCCAGTCTTTCGTGCCACAGTGATTCGCTCGCACGATGTCCTGGTGAGCGCTTGTACAGGTCGGAGTTGGAGTAAAATCCGGCGGTGAGGTTAGCGCTTCTGTGAACTTCGCGTGGAGTGGGAGTTAACAGTTGCGCAGGAGTCGGTGGAGTGTCGTCGATGAGAACTGGTGCCGTTGAAGAGCTCGCGATTGGTGCTGTAGGTGTTGCTGCTGCTGCCGATGTTGTCTTTGCTGCTGTCAATGTTGTTTCTTCTTGCCGGATTGTTGCTAATGCCCTTGTTCTTTCTGCTTCAGGTATGGTATGTGAATACCAAAATCCTCCAGGACTGAAGTCAGGATCGAGATCGGGTGGATGTGTCCAGGAAGCGAAGTTGACGATGGCGTCGCTGTCGGCGGTACCTTGGTCTGGAACGAAGTCAAGGACGAAGACGTTGTTCTTCAGGACTGCTTTGCCAATGTAGAGTCCGCCCTTTCCGTGAAATAACTTAAATTCCTGAGTGGTGCTGTCTGCTTCGAGATGAATTCCTGAGTAAGTTGTAGCCGAGTCCTTCTGCAATCAAAACTTTTGACATTTGTAAAATGACGTTAGTTTCTCGAGACTGAAGTTGCACTATCCCTTGTCGTCGTGTGTGCAGGTTCTGGTTGTTGGCGACGGTGATTACAACTTTGCGCTGAAGTTGATGTTCCTGTTGAACGAAGCGACCCGAGGAGCACATGTGCTGTCCACAGCAACTGTCCAAGAACCACGTGTCTTTTCCAGACGGCTCGCTCTGGGCGATGGCTACATATATCGGGTTGGGCTCCATTGATTCACGGCGAGGAGTGCTCTCGTTGAGCTGTTCTTCTGGTGAGTAGTGGGGTGGTGATCCGATGATGCAGGAGTCTGTTGTTCTTGTCATGCTCACGATGTTTTTTGTTCCTTGTACAGGTTTTGTCGTTGAAGACGTTGAAGACTGCACATGATTGGTGGGATGTGCCTGCGTAGAAGCTACTTGACTGCTTGAGGGCCGAAGTTGACTTTGCGGCGATGTCGACTGCTGCCAATTCGGGCAGTGTGTGCGAGGATGTCCAGACGTCTTGCAGGGGTGACAGAATGGTGGGACGTATTGTTGAACGTGACGGTTGTTTTGTCGATTGTTGCTGTTGTTGTAGCGTCGTTGAGTGTGAAACGCGAATTCTGGTATTGATGCTTTCTTCTTGTGTCGTTCTTCGTGCAGGTCCATGTCCTGCTGTTCATCATGAATTTCGGCGCAGAGTGTTGCTTCGGAGATTTTTCCATGAGCTCGAAGGAGTGCTCGAGTCGAGCGCCAATGAGGATCGAGGCTAGCGATGATGATTGTTACGAAGGCTTCTTCGGATATTGATCCTCCGCATCGAAGGAGTTTGTCGCGCAGTCCACGACAACGGCTGATATATGCCATTCCCTTTTCGCCGGGTTTCATTTCCACTGTTGTTAGCTGTGCCATGAGACGACCCTGGTTAATGCTGTCTGTTGCTTGATATAGGCTCTTCAGGTGGTCGTACGCCAGCTCGGCGGAGTTGCCGTATCCTCGATAAGACCGAATGTTCTGCTGCTCGTTTGGCGTTAAATTTCGAAGAAATATCGTGTACGCCATCAGCGACTGATATGTATACTGCTGCTTGTCGTATTGTGTCCCATGCGTTGGGTATGGCAGGGACCCGTCGAAGAATCCGAGTATTTGTGCGCCCTCCATCATCAGCTCAAATTCGAATGACCAGGTATAGAAGTCCTTTCCGTCGAAGGGTGTTGATGTCTGCAGTTTTAACACATGTGCGAACTGTGATTGAACTTGAAGGGCGTCCAACGTCTTCTCTTGTCCAGGTGAAGACTGTGGGTATGGCGCGAAGCTGATGGAGCCACGTTGAGGTTCGTACGGAGCAAAGGTGGGTTGCTGTTGATTTCCGCGCGCATACGATGAATTGTCAAGGCTCATTGGAACAGCCATGTCGTTGTTGTCGCTGTTGTTTGATTGTGCAGGAACTGCTTGCTGGTGTTGCTCGTAGAAGGGCATGAAGGAGAAGAACTTCTCCATCATACTTGGGTCGAAGCCTGGTGCTTGATTCCCGGGAGTTTCGGTTGACTCCGCAGCTGGTCTTGTTGCTATGCCTTCTTCTGTCTGTAGACCAGAGGCTGGAGGTGGAGTACGAGTAGTGCCGGGAGATCCGTTAGAGGAGCTCCTCTCCTTCTGTGTTGTCATGCCTTGCGTTGTTGTAGGTATTTGAGAAATCGATCTTGCCATGTTTGCTCTCATACCATGTTGGGCTAAGAAATAGCCCTTAGGATCTTTCAAGGCTAAGATTTTGTTGAAGTAGTGATGTTGCAGTTGCGGAAGCGTAATAGTAGTATTAACTTGAACCACCTTGCACTGGTATGTGAGAACAAGATTAACTGTTTCTGCTGTTGCGGTTCGATACAGTGACGACTCGGGTAACTGCAAGGCTTTTATATGATTACAAAGGAATATGGAAAGCTCGATTTTAACTGTTTCTGCTGTTGCGGTTCGATACAGTGACGACTCGGGTAACTGCTCAGTATCGAGTCAGTTATGTGTCCTTGCTGTCGCACTGCATTTTTCGTCAGGTCAAAGGTCAGTGACCTTTGACCTTCGCGTAACCTCCAGCGTTTGTCTTTAGTTGACTCGCGTGTTGTTTCGCTTGTAGTCTGCTTCGTTTCGTGTCGATGCTTCGATTACTTCAGAAGCGTTTAAGTTATTTGTTTCCAACACAAATGACCGTTTTTGTCTAGCAACTTAGGACCAGGGCTAATTTTTGGTTTTGAGCAACCCTTGTGATCAGTGTTGCACCTGTTCAAAAACCTGATTATCAGTGTGACACCTTCTTCAAACCCTGATCCATTAGTGTTTTTCTTGTTTTTTTAAATCCAACCCTGTGGCATCAGTGTACCAGTTTAGCAAACCCTTATGAATTGATATTATCGTTGCACACAATATTTTTTTTAGATCATACATGCCACATGGGTGTTGCTCGTCGTCAGTTACTTCAGCAGGCTCAAATTCCGGTTTCGACATTTGGCAATCGGGAATCCCGGTTTACGGGAAAGGGGGGGTGGGGGAAGTGGGGGGAGGGGGAGGGGGGGGGGTATGGTACTCGCTTCAGGGTAAAACTCGTTATGAAGAACGGTAACCCTGAGGCATCAGTGTGCCTGAAATGTGAACCCTGGCATATCAGGAAAATCATAGCTCCACAAAAAATTACCCTAGGCCATTAGTGTGACTACCAAAAACCACCATGATAATCAGGGTATCAGGGTGATTTACACTGATAAAATTAGCCTTGATTAGGACTCCAAGGTCACCTAAAATCTCAATCCGGTACCAAATATCTTATTTCTGTACATATCTTCAAGCGTTTTGTTTTGTGTCAAATCTAATGCACCATTTGTTTTAAAGAGATAAATGTATACGAGAAGTGTTCTGTTGCTGCGTGTAGTGGACCTTTTTCCACCGTGATATGCGGCCAGCCACAGGCTCAACCGAAGCTCGCTCCGCATCACGCGGCTGCAAAAGACCAATAAAAAATCATTCCGCGTCAAGCAGGCGACAAAACCACAGTCCACCCTTCCCACGGCTCTTCTCCTTGTTGAAGGAAATTTGGGATAATTATTGCCTTTTTCAAATTTCGTCGCAATTATTCCGTGCAATGGCAGACATGAGTTCATGGCTCATGGCTTGCGTAAACGCTGCATGCTGCGCCGTCTCCCCACCCCTCGCGTCCCTCTGGTAAGCCTCCTTATCACTCCTGCCAGTGGGCATCCGTCGGGGTTGCACATCCAAGCCTCTAGAAATATATAAAAGCTAGTATTTCAGTCGTAAGGACCAACCAACTTCTGGCATTCGAATCTCCCACATCAGGATCTAACTTCCTTCGCAGCTCTTTTCCCGTCTTATGACACTACAGCACGTCACGCAAAGTCACTTCGCGGTACTTCGCGTGCACATTCAACCAGGCGTCACGTTGATTCTTCCTACATACCGCCGCAATATCCAACCCGCCATGGCTCTCCGGTGCTACCTCTCTCTTCTCCTCGTTCTCCTCGCGGCCTTCGCGCTGACCGTCGCTGCTGCCGATCCCACGGCTCCCCGCTTCGCGCAAATCAATCCTGATGGTACCACCCGTGGCGCCAGCGTTTCTACCAGCCGGCGCGCCTTGGCCGAATCACCGGCACCCAAACGGGTCTTCGAGGCGTATCCCGACACGAGCCTAGCCACGAAAATGAAGGACAAGGCGGCGAAAATGGCGAGCGATGCCGTGCTCGATGCGATCAAGGTTATGAAAGACCCGATCAAGGCTGCGAAGGACCCGGAGAAGCAGAAGGCGTTGGTGAGGACCGCAGCGAAGAAGGCGGCGAAAGCGCTTGCGAATGCCATGTTTCCTGGTCATGCGGGGGCGGTGACCGCTGCGTTCTATGTGAACCAGTACGTGGTGCCGCTGCTTGAGGCGGAGATTAAGAAGCGGCTCGTGAAGGTGAAGACGGAGTAGGGTTAAGGTCGAGATGGCTGGAGTAGGATGGAAATTACTTCCAGGCCGAGTCAAGTCAAGTGGGTCAAGTGGTATGTGGTGCCGCTGCTTGAAGCAGAGAATAAGAAGCGGCTCGTGAAGGTGAAGTCGGAGTAGGCTCTTCGGTTCGAATCTCGAAATGGCCTCAAAGTTGGGTGAAAGGTCGGCAATTACGTGGTGCGGTGCTGAGGACTTTCACTTAAACTCAAGTCAACTTGGTGCTGTGCTGTGGCTTCTGGATCGAGAATCGAGATGTCTTCTGAGCTAACTCTAGTAACGGTCCTTGCGTGGTGCTGCATCTGGGGGCAGAGATCAAGAATACACAGCAGTAAACCTCGTAGGCGGAAGCTTCTCAAGGCGGCTTTTGGTGGGGGGTTGGGGGTGGGGGGAAAGGGTAGATGGGAGGGCATAGGAAAGTAAGGGGGGGGGTTGTAGAATTGAGGTGATTTGAGGAGGGGAAGACCCTTTGGCGACAGTGACGCTGGTGGGAGGAGGTGAGCAGAAAAGGGTGTGCAGAGCAGACACCTGTGGGAATAATCCGGTTGTACAATGTTTCACTGAGGAATGCAAGGTTGAGCTGGTTCATTGAGTTTTCACAAGCCCCAAAATCGGAAACTGGGAGGAGAATTGATGGGTGCAATCTGCTCGTGCCACATGAAAAAAGGAGGACACCCGTACGATACGAGAGCCAACGCTGTGATGATTAAGGAGGACAAAACAACCATAGATATATATTCATACAATGCTAAGTTTGGCAGAGTCAAACTGGGTAACTACGGTAGTACTAATGATCTGCTACTACTCCCAACATACCTACACAAGCCAAGTTGCCACGCGAGCAACCTACAACCAGCTATTAATGCATGCTATTGATGCATCCTAAGGTATTCATTCACCATGCATGCGTCCAAGATATGTCCTCATGTCCCATACTGTAGGTAGAGCCTTGAACACCCTACTGACAAGCAAATTCAATGGTTGACAACCCACTGTCACTGAGCCAAGTGTTACCGGGCCAAGTCTTGCCGAGCCAAGTGTTACCGAGCCAGGTGTTACTGAGCCAAGCGTTACCAAGCCAGGTGTTACCGAGCCAAGTGTTACCAAGCCAAATGTTACCAAGCCATGTGTCGCATGATGCCGAACCAAGTGTTACCGAGCCAAGACAGGTTGGCCCTTCACATGGTGTCCTTGACCCGGAGCTCTGTGCCCCTTCCCTACAGGGTGCCCCCCTCCTGCCTTCTTAGCCGGTGCCACTCCAGTCCTCCACTTCTTCCCACGCTTCACTGTACCCGCAGTTACAGGGTTACCAGCACCTACTGCTCCTGCTGCTGCCGTGCCGCCAGCTCCCACCTGGGCATTGCTGTTGGTGGCGGCTCCTCCGTTTGAGTCGATGCTGTAGCTGGCATTCGGTATAGTCGGTATACCTGGCATTCGGTATAGGTACAAAATCTCCCAATTTCCTGCTTAGGCAACGAGGGTGCTGGCAGTGCCGGACTCGCTGCAAGGAGGAAAAGAAGTAGAGAAAAGATGGGATGGCAAGGATGAGATATCAGTAGGAAGGGTCATGCATGCAGCATGGCTCTCGGAACCCTTGCACGGTACCCATTGCTTCTAGGTTCACGGGTCAGCTTATGGCGCCAAGTGCAAGCAGCAACGACGGTTTGAGCCCTTAGAGCCGAATTCACACAAAGAAGACATCAACAATGCACTACAAGAGAGAGGGAGAGAGGGAGAGAGAGAGAGAGTGAGTGAGTGAGAGAGAGTGTGAGAGAGAGAGAGAATGGGGGAGGAGAGGGGGGGGGAGAAAGGTAAGGAAGCAGCAGCAAAATGCACTCACTACTTCCAGTTGGGCGGCAGCTTCTTGGTCCACTTGTAGTAGCGCGCGAGGCGGTGCACGCGGCTCTCGATGAGAATGAGGCGGAACTTGGAGTCCTTGTCCTTGCGGTTGCGCTCCAAGTGCTTGCGCACCGCCAGCGCCTTCTTGATCAAATGGTACAGATCCTCGGGGATCTCCGGTGCAAGACCTATTGGTGAAGGGGGAAGGGGGGGGGGGGGGGGGGGGGCGGCAGGGTGGGGAGGGGGGGAAGGGTCGGAGGAAGGGGTGAACATTACAAACCGCCAGCGCCTAGGAGATCGGATGGTACAGATCCTCGGGGATTTCGGGCGCCAGGCCTTAGACCCGAAAACATTGACAAGAAACATGCATCAACCTGTACCTAACTCAAAACCCTGAATAAATCAACATTTTTGTTTGAGAATCTGAACGAAGACGAGCGCCCGAGAGCAACGGAGGAATGGAGGGGCACATACCGATAACGCCCTCTGACCGCTCACTGCTCCGGCCGTGCGGCCCGCAGTGAAGCTTACAGAAAGGGACGTTGGAATATTCGAGGGGGGTTTACCCCAGCAGAGAAGAGTTTCAGGTCAGGTACCGTGAGCCTTGAGAATGCGCAGGACCTTGCTGCCAGTGACGCCCGACACCTGCGCGATACCGTGCGAGTCCCTCAGAATGACGCCGATCTGCGACGGCGTCAGACCCTTCTTCGCGAGCTTGCAGATGTGCTCGTCGACCTGCCATCAATCAGTGGACAAAAAGTGCAGAATGAATGAGCTGGACGTAAAGCGTGGCTCGAAGAATCAATTCTTTCGTCGCGAATTTGCGGATGTGCTAGGTCGTATGAGCGTGCCGGCCGACTTTGTTTGTTTTCCATGCCGACGCGAAGCCTTAACGAAAGTAAAGCGTCGGGCACTGTGTCTTTCCGAAAGGGGTATTGTATGCACATTGCCAAAAAGGTAAGAATCTAGACACAGAAGCTCGTCCTTAGAGCTCACGCAGGTACGCTGATTCGGGGTTTCTGGGATGATTTCCGATGGGTGGTCAAAAAGTAAGGATCTACGTTAAGTGAGAGAACGAACGTGCCTCGGGGGCGGAGATCTTCAACCAGCTCGGAGGAGTGCGCTTGTAGGGCAGGGCGGAGCGCGAAATACCCTTTCTGCATCAACCAAGTAAGGCGCGACAGAAAAAAAAATCGCGAACTACGCGCGTCAGCGTTCCCTCCGACAAAGCAAGGAACAGCAGCGCGAGGAAAATCAACTGACCCGTGACTGTGCATACGACCCATGGCGGCGGCTGTTTAGGGGACTGCCCACAAGGCGAGGAAGACGTGAGAGATGGAACTACGGGAAAGGGAAAAGCCCGTAGCTGTTGGAGCCAAAATAGGGGTTGCAGGTTCTGAAGGACAGCCACAGAAGGACTGCTACGGGGGGCAGGAAGGGTTTGAGAACGAGAGGAAGAGAAGGGGAATCGGACATGAAAAGCCTGATCCAACGGACACCGTTTCTGCCTGTGGGGGGGAGAGGGTTTATATGACAAGTAAATTCATTTGTCACGATACCGTGTACCGTTTACAGTTTTAGGGTCGGGAAAATATGCCGTTCGTAACCATCATGGGACTCGAAAACATTTTTGGTAAAAAAATAAAGGGTACGGTCACTGCAAAGGGTGTTTTCACGCGACTGATAAAGCGTTTCACGGAATCAGTCACAATCAGCTGGTAAAAAAAAACGCGAATGGTCACAGATGAAACTCCCGCCAAAACAAAATGAAACCCAGAAAGAACCTGGATGCATTTTCGGATGATCAACCCTAAACACGTAACTCGCCAGGTGTTTAGGGTTGATCCGTTCCCAAACCGCATCCGATTCCGATTGGGTTTTAGTTTTTTTACAAGTTCGCAGATTGGTTGGGCGCGAGCGGGAATTTTGTTGAGTTTCAAGTTTTTTTGGCGGGAGTTACATGTGTGACCATTCGCGTGATTTTTTACCTGTTGTTAGTGACTGAATCCGTGACCCCGCTTACCAAACCCGTCAGAAAACCCGATACAGTGACCTGAGAAGAAACGAGGAATGGGAAATGACTAAGGGAAAGTTGGGTACAAAATGCAAACCCTAGAAAACTGTACCCCATATGTGCTACCCCACTATAGCCTACAGTGGCTCTGTCATATAAATCTGACACACCCCCATAGGCAAAGTGGGGGAGAACAAGGGGTCACAAGACCAGTCAAGCAAAGCAAAGCAAGCTCAGGGTGGATCACAAAGTCACCACACATTCCGAGCACAGGTTCAAGGCCACAAGGCCAGTTCACATGCAGGATTACATATATATATATAAGGCTAGACAAGCAAGAGCAGGTGTATATATATATGCAACAGTACAAATAAGGTCAAGGGGTGAGCAAGTGAGGCAAGGTAGGCACAAGGCCCAGCTGAGTACAGAAACGCTGATGATCACAAGGCGCAAGTGCCTTGGTGAAGATATCAGCAGTGTTGGCCTGAGAGGCCACGTACGCAAGCCGCAGCTGACCACGCTGCTGTAGCTCACGAGCAAGGAAGTAGCGGAGAGCAATGTGCTTCGTTCTGTGCTCCAGTCTCTGCTCTCGACACAAGGCCAGCATGGCCTTGTTGTCTACGTACAGCACTGGAGGAGAACGAGGCGGCTCTCCGAGGTCAGTCAGCAGGTAGGTGAGCCAGCGAAGCTCCTGTGCTGCCATGGCCCCGGCGTAGATCTCAGCCTCACAACTGGAGCCGAGAACAGAAGACGAGCGGGTAGCCCGCCACGAAACAGAGCCGGAACCAAGGCTGAAGGTGTAACCCTGTGACGACCGCTGCGTAGCCTGGTCGTCAGCCCAAGAAGCGTCTGCGTGCCCAGTGAGGACCACTGGACTCTGCCCTCCAAGCACAAGCCCCATGCTCGACGTACTGCACAAGTAACGCAACACCCTCTTCGCTGCAGCCATGTGCTCCGGTCTGTGTCTCCCAGGAGCAACATAGCGTGCGAGAATGCTAAGAGGGTATGCGAGGTCAGGTCGTGTGCAGGTCATCAGGTACATGAGGCAGCCAACAAGCTCTGGGTACGGGCCACTCGACTCTACGGACTCATCCGAAGGCAGAGCTGAGAGCGAGTGGCGAGTAGGCAGAGGAGTGGCCTGAGGCGAGGAGTACGTGAAGCCGAAGCGCTGAAGGACTTGCTGCACCATGTGTGACTGAGTCAGGGTAATGGTGCGGCGTGCTCTGTCCCGGGTGATCTGCAAGCCAAGGTAGCTGCGCAGTTCACCCAGGTCTGTGCACGTGTGTCTCTTCTGCAGCTCGGACTTCACGTGGGCGAGTCCAGCAGTGTCAGCTGTGGCAAAGACCAAGTCGTCGACGTACACGAGGATGTAGAACGGCGGCAAAGAAGTGTCGGTGCGCAGAAACAGCGACGGGTCGGCAGTAGAGGGAGCAAACCCAAGAGCCGCAAGTGTAGTCCTCAGTGTGTCGTGCCACTCACGCGGTGCCTGGCGGAGACCGTAGACTGGCCGCCGGAGGCTCCACTGGGTGCCAGGAGGAAAAGACCCAGTGAAGCCAGGTGGGCGACGCAGCCAGATCTCCTCGTGCAGGCTGCCCTGCAAGAAAGCAGTGCTGAAGTCAAGAGAGTGCAGCTCGTAGTCGCGGTGAGCAGCTATGTGCAGCAGTACCCGAAGAGTGGTCATCTTCGGGGTGGGAGAGAAGGTCTGAAAGTAGTCAACTCCCTGCCGCTGACTGAAGCCACGAGCCACGTAACGCGCCTTGAAGACAGGCGGAGAACCCGGCGGCCGCTTCACCCTGAAAATCCACATGCCACTGACGATGTTCGCCCCAGGCGGGGGAACCTCGTCAACGTAGGTGCCTGTGGACTTCCAGGAAGCCATCTCTGTGTCCATAGCTGCCTGCCACTGAGAGGAGTAGGGACCCTCTATCGCCTCCGCGTAAGAGCGCGGAGTCGGGATGTCAAGTGCATCCGGGTCTCCCTCAGGGGTAAGCAGTACGGACACGAGATGAGGTGAAGCAGCAGCCAAACACTGGAACTCCTCCTGCCTGTCCTCAAGGACGTCCGTGCCAAGGGCACACTCACCCCCGACGGACGGAGGACAGACAGACTCAGACTCAGCGACAAGACAAGCAGCGTAGTCTAGACGACAGCGAGCAGCAAAGTCGACGAGCTCAGCAACTAGGGCAGACGCAGCAGTGGACGCAAAGGAAGGGTCAGTGACGACAGTAGCAAGGAGACGCGTGACAGTAGGACTGGCAGCACGAAGAGAGTCCGACTCCGGGTCGGGAAGAGCAGGAAGAGAGGACTCAGGAGGAGAAGGCAAAGGGGCACGCAGAGGAGCAGTGGACGGACGCAGAGACATCCGGTGCGTGCCAGGGACAGGAGGAGGACGCTGACGCGAACCACGACCACTAGCGCGAGCAGTACGGACAGGCGACGCAGGACGCGACGCAGGCTCACGACGCTCAGCAAGACCTCCAGTAGGACCAGTGTAGGGAGAAGGAGCGGGCAGTGGGGAGGCCGGCTGTAACTGTAACTGTGACAGGACAGGCTGTGGACACTCTAAGGGAGGAGGAGGACCAGTAGAAGGCGGGAGACCAAGAACCTGCTGAAGGAGCGGAACGAAGTACGGCCGAGGCCGCGCGGCGACTCCAGACACAGCAGGGACAGCACCAGTACCCCCAGCGGCAGCACCAGCGCCAGCAGCACCTCCAGCTCCAGTACCTCCAGCAGCACCAGTAGCACCCCCAGCAGAACCGCCTCCAGGACCGACAGCAGTAGCCTCAGCATCAACACCCTCCGCAGCTCCAGCTCCAGTCGTACCCGTAGGCCCAGCAGCTCCAGTACTCCCAGTACGAGCACCTCCGGGACCCGCGGCACCAGCACCCTCAGTAGCCGAAGAACCTCTAGCACCAGCAGCACGCCTCCAGCGCTGGGCAAACCACTCGCGCAGCTCCTGTGGAGAGAGTGGCTCCCGCCGAGACGAAGCACCCGGAGAACCTCCAGGCTCAGCACCGCCAGACGCCACACAAGCAGGCCCAGCTCCCTCAGGCTCCGCACCCCCAGGCTCAGCACCTCCAGTAGTAGCACCCTCAGGCTCAGCACCCCCAGGCGTAGCACCCACACGCTCAGCACCCCCAGCGTCAGCACCCCCAGGCTCAGCACCCTCAGCAGCACCAGAGTCACCAGTAACCTCGACAGGCTCGACTGCGTCTACCTGGGACACACCTGAAGGGGCAGGACCCTGAGGGGGGAGGGGGTCTACCGGGGGGGGACCTGGCACAAGGAAGAGCGGTGGTGGGGGGAGGGACGGAGTGCGGTAGGGGAAGAGGCGGTAGTAGGGGACCGACTCGTCAAACGTGACGTCCTGGGAGGACAAAACACGGCGAGAGGTGGGGTGGTAGAACTGCCACCCTGGCGCGTCAGGGGGGAAGCCAAGGAAGACGCAAGGAGCAGCACGAGGGGACAGCTTGTCCGCAGACAAGTCGCGGACAAACGCCCGAGATCCCCAGACACGGAACGCAGACGCATCGCCAACCTTCCCCGTCCATAGCAAAGCTGGGGAGGTCTCCGGCCTGGAGACCCGAGGGTGAAGGTTGATCTGATGCGCCGCGTACCGAACCGCAAACGGCCACAGAAAATGGGGGGCAGCCGCATGCATCATGGACGTACGGGCGACGTCCATGACCATGCCAATGCGGCGCTCAGCAATCCCATTTTGCTGTGGAGAGTCCGGAAGCGTGAAGGTCTGGCGGATGCCTCGCGCACGACAGTAGGCTCGCAGAAGGCCAGAGGAGAACTCTCCACCTCTGTCAGAGTGCAGACGCAGAACAGGAAAGTCCGAGCCGAAGCTCTGCCTGAGCTGGAGACGAGCTGCGCGGATCCAGTCGATCAACACCTCAGTGACATCACCCTTGCTGCGCAAGGGGAAGACTGTGGTGTAATGCGAGTAGTCGTCAACCACCAGCAGGAAGTAGCGCTCGTGACCCTGTCCACGGACGCGGGCCGGGCCCCACACGTCCATGTGAAGCGTCTGCAGCGGGGCCTCTGTCGGAGGAAACTGGGAGGAGTGAGGGGCAGCCCGCTGCCGCCCCTCGACACAGGGGACGCAGGTAGGGCCAGGCCCCGGAGGAAGGGGAGGGAGGGACCGGGGAAGACCAGAGACAAGGACACGGGAGGCCATGCCTCGGAGACGAAGCAGGGAGGGGTGACCAAGGCGGTGGTGCCAGAGGAGAGTCTCGTGAGACAGGAGGCGACACGAACAGGGGGCAGACTCAGGACCAGACCTGGACGCTGCAGCAAACACCTGACCCGACGCAGCTACCTGACCAGACGCAGTGACTGGAGGAGACGCAGTGGTCAGGGTGTACAGGCTCGACCCCGGCCGACGGGTAAACGTGGCCAGGTGTCGGCCAGTCCGAGCGTCCGTGCA
Source organism: Closterium sp. Naga37s-1 (assembly GCA_947471745.1). Taxonomy (NCBI): domain Eukaryota; kingdom Viridiplantae; phylum Streptophyta; class Zygnematophyceae; order Desmidiales; family Closteriaceae; genus Closterium; species Closterium sp. Naga37s-1. The sequence goes on from CANJKZ010000809.1 coordinate 986,275, forward strand.
GTGGGTCACCCGCTGACTCGCAGGAGTGAACTGGTGAACCCCCGCATCCTGTAGGTCAGCACCACTCACCAAGTTCGTAGAGAACGAGGGGAGGTAAAGACCAGACAGGGTGCCAGAGGGGGCCGCCGGACACGGGAGGACAGTGGAGAAGTGAGCAAGGACAGGACCCCCAGAGGGGTCTGCCAGAGAGACTGCAACTGGCCGGCCAAGCGGTGTGAGTGTGGTGCGGTCTCGAAAGAAGGAGCGAGAAGCCCCCGAGTCAAGGGTGAAGGTGTGGGAGGCCGAAGCCGACGCAGTACCTGAGAGAGCAGACTCACCAGCACCTGAGTGAGCAGACGCACGAGCACCTAGAGCAGCAGCCTCGCTAGCACCTAGAGCAGCAGCCTCACCAGTACCTAGAGCAGCAGTCTCAATGCCCGGGTCGGGCGGAAAACACCGGTAACAGTCACCCTCATCACTAATAGTCACAGTATACATAGCAGCAAGAATAGCATCAAAGTCAAGGTCAAAGACAGCGACACCCGCCCTAGACAGCTCACCCCAGCGGGGGATCTCAGTGGCCTCAGGGAACTGGTGACGCCAAGCGTCCGTCAGGCGGCCAAAGCAGCGCTGGGTGGAGTGCGCCCCCCCGCACTGGTCACCCGCGCGGTCGCCGGTGCGGAGGACGTAGGTGCACGGACCAGTACCCCCACCCCGCTGGCGTGCAGCGTACCACTCACGGAGCTGCTGAGGGGGGGGGATGTCACGAGTGCGCTGCTGCTGCTGCTGCTGCTGCTGCTGCTGCTGGCGCTGACCACCACCGGAGCCAACCCTCTGCGCAGCGCCACCCCGACCAGCTCCACCTCCTCCGCCGCCGCCTCCTCCACCGCCGCTACCTCCGCTCCCACCGCCACCGCCGCCGCCGCCTCCGCCTCCACCGCCGCCACCGACACCTCCACCCCCACCACCACCCCCACCGCCACCCCCACCCCCTCCACTGCCTCCACCGCCGCCTCCACCGCCCCCGCTAGCTCCTCCAGTGCCCCTGCCCCCCTTGCCCTTGCCAGGGCGGCGTCTCCCGCTAGGGGTAGACGCCGCACCGACCGACTCAAGCCCAACGAGGTCGGCCGCAGCAGCAGAGGCAACAGATGGCAAAAGGGGGGAGGGGGAACACCCCTCAAAGATGGGGGTGCGAGGGTCACCACGAGAGGCTCCTACAGCGACTATGCTCTTCTCTGCTGCTAGGAGGGACTGCTCGAGGAGGTCAACGGTGAGAGTGGTGGGGCAAACTGAGAGGAAGTGGTCCCTGACTACGCGAAGGGAGTCAGGGAGCCGGGTGACTATGTAGTAGAGGGTGATGTACATGGGGGGGGGGTTCTTGGCGCAGAACTCAGCAGGAAGCGCAGCGCGGTAGCGAGTGTCACTAGTGCGGAGGTGCGTAATGAGGTCAGCGACTGTGGGAAAGGCAGCAAGGTCAGGGAAGAGGTACGGTAGCATGAGGTGGCTCAGTGCAGCAGTGGCAGGGGAGGAGTAGCGCGCAACTACAGCGTCGTACAAGGTGTGAGCACTCTTGTACTGGCTAAAGTGCGCACGCTCAGAGGTAGGCAGGTGGCGACGCACAGCAAGACGTGCAGCAGCATCGCGCGTGGCCCACTGTGAGCGAACAGTGGCGTCAGCATCAGCAGCGGGGGCAGGGGAGGCACCAGAAGTGAGGTCAAAGAGGGAGAGGCCGTCTGCTCTGTCGCACTGTAAGAAAAGCTGCAGGTCATCTATCCAGACGTCAAAGTCAATGGCCCGACCCTCAGCATCAAAAGCGAGGACACTAGGGGTAGCCATGACAGCAGTAGACTAGCAGCGCAAACAGTAGGGTGAGGGCAGTGCTGTGAAAGAGGCGCTGCTCTTACCGGACAGGGCGGCTCGGGTGGCTCGGTTGCAGGGCGGCTCGGCGGCTCGGCTGCTGGGCGGCTCGGCGGCTCGGCTGCAGGGCGGCTCGGCGGCGCGGCTGCTGGGCGGCTCGGCGGCTCGGCTGCTGGGCGGCTCGGCGGCTCGGCTGCTGGGCGGCTCGGCTTCTGGGCGGCTCGGCTTCTGGGCGGCTCGGCTGCCGGGCGGCTCGGCGGCTGGGCGGCTCGGCTGCTTGGCGGCGCGGCGGGGCCGCTGAGAGGGCGGCGCCCGGGGCCGCTGGGAGGAGGCGGCGAGGCCGCTGAGAGGAGGCGGCGGGGCCGCAGGTAGGTGGCGGGGCCGCTAGTAGGTGGCGGGGCCGCCGGTCGGTGGCGGGGCCGCTGGTAGGTGGCGGGGCCAGCACAGGTAGGTGGCGGGGCCGCGGGTAGGTGGCGGGGCCGCTGGTAGGTGGCGGGGCCGCAGGTAGGTGGCGGGGCCGCTAGGAGGTGGCGGGGCCGCAGGTAGGTGGCGGGGCCGCAGGTAGGTGGCGGGGCCGCTAGTAGGTGGCGGGGCCGCAGGTAGGTGGCGGGGCCGCTAGTAGGTGGCGGGGCCGCAGGTAGGTGGCGGGGCCGCACAGGTAGGTGGTGGGGCCGCACAGGTAGGTGGCGGGGCCGCGGAGGGCGGCGACGAGCCGTAGGGGGCCGTGAGGGGCCGCGCGAGGGGCCGTAAGGGGCGTAAGGGGCCGCGCGAGGGGCCGTAAGGGACGGCGCGAGGGGCCGTAAGGGGCAGCACGAGGGGCCGTAAGGGCGGCGCGACGGGCGCGACGGGCCGTAAGGGCGGCACGAAGGGCCGTAAGGGGCGGCGCGACGAGCCGTGAGGGGGCCGCTAAGGGCGACGCGACGGGGCCGTGAGGGGCCTAGCGAGGGCGCGACGGTAGGGGGGGAGCACCCAGGGCGCGACTCGGGCCTGAGCGAAGCGCGCTCCGGGCAGGAAAAAAAAATTTCGTGGTGGTGGGCCCTAGGAATCGTTCCCACTAGGGAACCTGCTCGATACCATGAGAAGAAACGAGGAATGGGAAATGACTAAGGGAAAGTTGGGTACAAAATGCAAACCCTAGAAAACTGTACCCCATATGTGCTACCCCACTATAGCCTACAGTGGCTCTGTCATATAAATCTGACATGACCGTACGCATTTTTTTTTTACCATTCACGTTATCGAGTTCCAAGTTGGTTACTTGTGGCATATTTTCCCTTTAGGGTCACAGCTACTTCGCAGAATGTAAACGGTATCAACTAACACATATACAGAACACATCTCACATAGCACATCATTGCAAATGACGGTTCCAATGTTGAAGCAAATTGTTGGGCTGAGAAATAGCCCTTAGGATCTTTCAAGGCTAAGACTTTGTTGAAGTAGTGATGTTGTAGTTGCGGAAGCGTAATAGTAGTATTAACTTGAACCACCTTGCACTGGTATGTGAGAATACATATCACATAGTTGTATGCTTCTTGACCTTGTTCGCGAGTATACAGGATGTCGCTGTATACTTTCTCCAGTGGTGCGTAGGCTGGCGCGCTTGGATTGTGGTGAGAGACGAACGGTTGATGAGGTAAGTCGGCTTCGAGACAAGTAAAACAGGTTCCTCGGACTCGTTGAAGTTCTCTGCCGTCGGGTAGAAGTAAAGAATCTTTGTCGAGTACTGCTGCCTTGATCGGGTTATTTAACGTTGTGTTGCTTGGATGACCCAGTCTTTCGTGCCACAGTGATTCGCTCGCACGATGTCCTGGTGAGCGCTTGTACAGGTCGGAGTTGGAGTAAAATCCGGCGGTGAGGTTAGCGCTTCTGTGAACTTCGCGTGGAGTGGGAGTTAACTGTTGCGCAGGAGTCGGTGGAGTGTCGTCCATGAGAACTGGTGCCGTTGAAGAGCTCGCGATTGGTGTTGTAGGTGTTGCTGCTGCTGCCGATGTTGTCTTTGCTGCTGTCAATGTTGTTTCTTCTTGCCGTATTGTTGCTAATGCCCTTGTTCTTTCTGCTTCAGGTATGGTATGTGAATACCAAAATCCTCCAGGACTGAAGTCAGGATCGAGATCGGGTGGATGTGTCCAGGAAGCGAAGTTGACGATGGCGTCGCTGTCGGCGGTACCTTGGTCTGGAACGAAGTCAAGGACGAAGACGTTGTTCTTCAGGACTGCTTTGCCAATGTAGAGTCCGCCCTTTCCGTGAAATAACTTAAATTCCTGAGTGGTGCTGTCTGCTTCGAGATGAATTCCTGAGTAAGTTGTAGCCGAGTCCTTCTGCAATCAAAACTTTTGACATTTGTAAAATGACGTTAGTTTCTCGAGACTGAAGTTGCACTATCCCTTGTCGTCGTGTGTGCAGGTTCTGGTTGTTGGCGACGGTGATTACAACTTCGCGCTGAAGTTGATGTTCCTGTTGAACGAAGCGACCCGAGGAGCACATGTGCTGTCCACAGCAACTGTCCAAGAACCAAGTGTCTTTTCCAGACGGCTCGCTCTGGGCGATGGCTACATATATCGGGTTGGGCTCCAGTGATTCACGGCGAGGAGTGCTCTCGTTGAGCTGTTCTTCTGGTGAGTAGTGGGGTGGTGATCCGATGATGCAGGAGTCTGTTGTTCTTGTCATGCAGCTCACGATGTTTTTTGTTCCTTGTACAGGTTTTGTCGTTGAAGACGTTGAAGACGTTGAAGACTGCACATGATTGGTGGGATGTGCCTGCGTAGAAGCTACTTGACTGCTTGAGGGCCGAAGTTGACTTTGCGGCGATGTCGACTGCTGCCAATTCGGGCAGTGTGTGCGAGGATGTCCAGACGTCTTGCAGGGGTGACAGAATGGTGGGACGTATTGTTGAACGTGACGGTTGTTTTGTCGATTGTTGCTGTTGTTGTAGCGTCGTTGAGTGTGAAACGCGAATTCTGGTATTGATGCTTTCTTCTTGTGTCGTTCTTCGTGCAGGTCCATGTCCTGCTGTTCATCATGAATTTCGGCGCAGAGTGTTGCTTCGGAGATTTTTCCATGAGCTCGAAGGAGTGCTCGAGTCGAGCGCCAATGAGGATCGAGGCTAGCGATGATGATTGTTACGAAGGCTTCTTCGGATATTGATCCTCCGCATCGAAGGAGTTTGTCGCGCAGTCCACGACAACGGCTGATATATGCCATTCCCTTTTCGCCGGGTTTCATTTCCACTGTTGTTAGCTGTGCCATGAGACGACCCTGGTTAATGCTGTCTGTTGCTTGATATAGGCTCTTCAGGTGGTCGTACGCCAGCTCGGCGGAGTTGCCGTATCCTCGATAAGACCGAATGTTCTGCTGCTCGTTTGGCGTTAAATTTCGAAGAAATATCGTGTACGCCATCAGCGACTGATATGTATACTGCTGCTTGTCGTATTGTGTCCCATGCGTTGGGTATGGCAGGGACCCGTCGAAGAATCCGAGTATTTGTGCGCCCTCCATCATCAGCTCAAATTCGAATGACCAGGTATAGAAGTCCTTTCCGTCGAAGGGTGTTGATGTCTGCAGTTTTAACACATGTGCGAACTGTGATTGAACTTGAAGGGCGTCCAACGTCTTCTCTTGTCCAGGTGAAGACTGTGGGTATGGCGCGAAGCTGATGGAGCCACGTTGAGGTTCGTACGGAGCAAAGGTGGGTTGCTGTTGATTTCCGCGCGCATACGATGAATTGTCAAGGCTCATTGGAACAGCCATGTCGTTGTTGTCGCTGTTGTTTGATTGTGCAGGAACTGCTTGCTGGTGTTGCTCGTAGAAGGGCATGAAGGAGAAGAACTTCTCCATCATACTTGGGTCGAAGCCTGGTGCTTGATTCCCGGGAGTTTCGGTTGACTCCGCAGCTGGTCTTGTTGCTATGCCTTCTTCTGTCTGTAGACCAGAGGCTGGAGGTGGAGTACGAGTAGTGCCGGGAGATCCGTTAGAGGAGCTCCTCTCCTTCTGTGTTGTCATGCCTTGCGTTGTTGTAGGTATTTGAGAAATCGATCTTGCCATGTTTGCTCTCATACCATGTTGGGCTAAGAAATAGCCCTTAGGATCTTTCAAGGCTAAGATTTTGTTGAAGTAGTGATGTTGCAGTTGCGGAAGCGTAATAGTAGTATTAACTTGAACCACCTTGCACTGGTATGTGAGAACAAGATTAACTGTTTCTGCTGTTGCGGTTCGATACAGTGACGACTCGGGTAACTGCAAGGCTTTTATATGATTACAAAGGAATATGGAAAGCTCGATTTTAACTGTTTCTGCTGTTGCGGTTCGATACAGTGACGACTCGGGTAACTGCTCAGTATCGAGTCAGTTATGTGTCCTTGCTGTCGCACTGCATTTTTCGTCAGGTCAAAGGTCAGTGACCTTTGACCTTCGCGTAACCTCCAGCGTTTGTCTTTAGTTGACTCGCGTGTTGTTTCGCTTGTAGTCTGCTTCGTTTCGTGTCGATGCTTCGATTACTTCAGAAGCGTTTAAGTTATTTGTTTCCAACACAAATGACCCTTTTTGTCTAGCAACTTAGGACCAGGGCTAATTTTTGGTTTTGAGCAACCCTTGTGATCAGTGTTGCACCTGTTCAAAAACCTGATTATCAGTGTGACACCTTCTTCAAACCCTGATCCATCAGTGTTTTTCTTGTTTTTTTTAAATCCAACCCTGTGGCATCAGTGTACCAGTTTAGCAAACCCTTATGAATTGATATTATCGTTGCACACAATATTTTTTTTAGATCATACATGCCACATGGGTGTTGCTCGTCGTCAGTTACTTCAGCAGGCTCAAATTCCGGTTTCGACATTTGGCAATCGGGAATCCCGGGTTACGGGAAAGGGGGGGTGGGGGAAGTGGGGGGAGGGGGAGGGGGGGGGGTATGGTACTCGCTTCAGGGTAACTCGTTATGAAGAACGGTAACCCTGAGGCATCAGTGTGCCTGAAATGTGAACCCTGGCATATCAGGAAAATCATAGCTCCACAAAAAATTACCCTAGGCCATTAATGTGACTACCAAAAACCACCATGATAATCAGGGTATCAGGGTGATTTACACTGATAAAATTAGCCTTGATTAGGACTCCAAGGTCACCTAAAATCTCAATCCGGTACCAAATATCTTATTTCTGTACATATCTTCAAGCGTTTTGTTTTGTGTCAAATCTAATGCACCATTTGTTTTAAAGAGATAAATGTATACGAGAAGTGTTCTGTTGCTGCGTGTAGTGGACCTTTTTCCACCGTGATATGCGGCCAGCCACAGGCTCAACCGAAGCTCGCTCCGCATCACGCGGCTGCAAAAGACCAATAAAAAATCATTCCGCGTCAAGCAGGCGACGAAACCACAGTCCACCCTTCCCACGGCTCTTCTCCTTGTTGAAGGAAATTTGGGATAATTATTGCCTTTTTCAAATTTCGTCGCAATTATTCCGTGCAATGGCAGACATGAGTTCATGGCTCATGGCTTGCGTAAACGCTGCATGCTGCGCCGTCTCCCCACCCCTCGCGTCCCTCTGGTAAGCCTCCTTATCACTCCTGCCAGTGGGCATCCGTCGGGGTTGCACATCCAAGCCTCTAGAAATATATAAAAGCTAGTATTTCAGTCGTAAGGACCAACCAACTTCTGGCATTCGAATCTCCCACATCAGGATCTAACTTCCTTCGCAGCTCTTTTCCCGTCTTATGACACTACAGCACGTCACGCAAAGTCACTTCGCGGTACTTCGCGTGCACATTCAACCAGGCGTCACGTTGATTCTTCCTACATACCGCCGCAATATCCAACCCGCCATGGCTCTCCGGTGCTACCTCTCTCTTCTCCTCGTTCTCCTCGCGGCCTTCGCGCTGACCGTCGCTGCTGCCGATCCCACGGCTCCCCGCTTCGCGCAAATCAATCCTGATGGTACCACCCGTGGCGCCAGCGTTTCTACCAGCCGGCGCGCCTTGGCCGAATCACCGGCACCCAAACGGGTCTTCGAGGCGTATCCCGACACGAGCCTAGCCACGAAAATGAAGGACAAGGCGGCGAAAATGGCGAGCGATGCCGTGCTCGATGCGATCAAGGTTATGAAAGACCCGATCAAGGCTGCGAAGGACCCGGAGAAGCAGAAGGCGTTGGTGAGGACCGCAGCGAAGAAGGCGGCGAAAGCGCTTGCGAATGCCATGTTTCCTGGTCATGCGGGGGCGGTGACCGCTGCGTTCTATGCGAACCAGTACGTGGTGCCGCTGCTTGAGGCGGAGATTAAGAAGCGGCTCGTGAAGGTGAAGACGGAGTAGGGTTAAGGTCGAGATGGCTGGAGTAGGATGGAAATTACTTCCAGGCCGAGTCAAGTCAAGTCAAGTCAAGTGGGTCAAGTGGTATGTGGTGCCGCTGCTTGAAGCAGAGAATAAGACGCGTTTCACACTCAACGGCGCCACAACAACAACAACAATCGACCGAAAATCGTACCTCCGTTCTGCCACCTCTGCAAGACTTCAGGGCATCCTCGTACGCACTGCCCGAATCGACAACAGTCAACGTCGCCGCAACGCCAACTTTGCCCTTCAAGCAGTCAAGTCGCCTCAACGCAAGCAAATCCGACAACTTCAGTACAAGTCTCAACAACATCGACGGGACAACCTGCGAAAGGAACAAGAAACATCGTCAGCTGCATGGCAAGGCTGAGTGACTCCTGCGTAACTGAGTCACCACCATATTACTCACCAGAAGAACAACTCGACAACAGCACGCCTCGCCGCGAGTCACTTCATCCGAACCCGACGTACGCCGCCATCGCTCAAAGCGAGCCGTCCGGGAAGGATACATGGTTCTTGGACAGTTGCTGCGGACAACATATGTGCTCTTCAGGACGTTTCGTTCAACGCGAGCACCAACTTCAACGAGAAGTCGTCATCACTGTCGTCAATAATCAGAACCTGCGCACACGACGACAAGGAGTAGTGCAACTTCAGTCACGAGAGACGAATGTCATACTGCAAATGTCCAAAGTCCTAATAGCAGAAGGACTTGGCTACAACTTACTGAGCGTCAGTCAGTTGATGGCGAAAGGCATACATCTGGAAGCCGACAGTACCACCCAGGAGTTCAAGCTGTACCACGGGAAGGGCGGCCTCTACATCGGAAAGGCGGTCCTGAAGAACAATGTCTTCGTTCTCGATTTCGTCCCAGACCTGGGCACCGCAGACAGTGACGGGATCGTCACCTTCACATCTTGGACGCACCCGCCGGATCTCGACCCCGACTTCAGTCCGGAAGGCTTTTGGTATTCACATACCATTCCTGAAGCAGAACGAACACGTGCGTTAGTAACAATACAACATTCGGCAGCAGCAGAGACAACATCGGCAGCAACAGAGACAACATCGGCAGCAGCAGAGACAACATCGGCAGCAGCAGAGACAACATCGGCAGCAGCAGAGACATCATCGGCAGCAGCAGAGACATCATCGGCAGTAGCAGGAACAACAACAGTAGCAGCAACAACGACACCACTCCTCGTTGACGAAGCACCACCAACACCCGCACAGCAGCTGAATCCGGCTCAACGGGAAGTCCATAGAAGCGCAAACTTCACCGCCAGCTTCTACTCCAACTCCGACGCGTATCGACGCTCACCCGGACACCGCGCCTCCGAAGACATCTGGCACGCACGCATGGGACACCCAAGCAACACTGTGTTAAACAACACAATAAGAGCAGGAGTCCTTGACAAGGACTCGTTACTACTACTCGACGGCAGAGAACTTCAACGGGCACGAGGAACATGTCTTACCTGCCCCGAAGCCGACTTACCACATCGGCCGTTCACTCCTCATCACAACCCGAGCACACCCGCGTACGCACCACTCGAAAAGGTGTATAGCGACATCCTGTACAATCGGGAACCAGGACAAGTAATATACAACTACACAATCACCTTCATCGACGCCGCCACCCGTTACGTCTGGCATCTAAACCTACCCAGCCGCGACATGGTCCTCGAAGCATTCGCTGCTTGGCTACCAGTAGCAGAAAGAGAGTCGGGCGTAAAGCTGAAAAGCTTCCAGTCTGACGGAGGAGGAGAATACACCTCTCAGCGATTCAAGCAGTACCTGGCGGAAAGGGGAATCAAGCAGCTCCTCTCTCTTCCCTACGCCCATCAGCAGCAAGGTGTAGCAGAAAGAATGAACAGGACTCTGCAGAACAGCATGCGCAAACTGTTGCGTGGCATGCGGCTACCCAACCACCAGTGGCCTGACGCGATGGACCACGCTGTCATGCTGCACAACTTGCTCTCATCTTCATCACTACCGAACAACGCATCACCGCATCTGCTGTGGACAGGAAAACAGGGCAGCACAAAAATGTTACGAGTGTTCGGATGCATGGTACAGTACCGACCCCCAGCAGCACGAGTGGGCCGATTTTCACAACGCGCACAGTGGGGACTACACCTCGGCATCGAAAAGAACTACAACGCGTGGAAAATCTTTGACGTCCACTCCAAGGAAACAGTAGCAGCACGCGACGTCATTTTCTACGAACGACTCACGCTCCAGACATACCTTGCCAACCTGCAAGAGGACCAAGATCCCACAGGTGGTTTTCGTGGTGACCGAGCCTTCGCCTCGGCAGCAGACGAAGCTGACTGGGACGAGCAGAATGTGGCCAACGCATCAGAAGAAGCTGGACCCCTTCCGTTCTGCTCCGTCGACGTCCCCATGGACGAAGATAACCCTCGCAAAAGTGTCAACGCCGAAACCTTCTACTACTTCGCCGACAACGGTTACGTAACACCTGCGACAGTCAACACCAACGAAGCAGAACGAGTAGGACCGAATTTCATACCTGATCCAGAAGCGGGAGATGAAGCAGCTTATCCCGAGGATGCAACTCTTCCCCGCTACTCACAGACTGGACTGCAGATTCTCGGACTCGTCACCGCAGTCCACGGCAACACTCTTCCTAAGGAGCCTGCGACGGTTCAGCAGGCTCTGGGGGGGGAACACAGGGAAAAATGGCGTGAAGCCATGGACAGAGAGTTAAAGGCGCTGGAGGAACGGAACACCTGGAAAGTTGTCCCCATCAGCGTGGCAAGGAACAAGACCATTCTCACCGGGAAATGGGTCTTCCGCGTTAAAACAAAAGCAGACGGCACAATTGAGAAGTTCAAAGCACGCTGGGTTGTGCGTGGATTCGATCAGGAGCACGGACGGGACTTCACCGAGACATTCGCCCCAGTTAGCCGACATACCTCACTTCGAATCCTCCTCGCGATCGCCGCCATGAAGAAAAGGAAGCTACGGCAAATCGATGTCGCCAACGCGTTCCTCTACGCACCTGTCGACGTGGAAATCTTCGTCGAGCTCCCACACGGTACCAACGGGGAACCTAACCAAGTCTGTCAACTGCTGAAATCACTTTACGGGATCAAGCAAGCTCCGCGGCTATGGCAACAGTACCTACACGCTCGCCTCATTCGCATCGGATTCCGCCAACTACCTCACGACCAAGGAATGTACCGACTCACTAAAGACACCGACTACATTCTGCTGATCGTCTACGTAGACGACCTACTCTACATCGGCTCCACTGACGACATCACCACCTGGTTCGAAGGGGAGCTACAGAGGGACCTCACACTCACGGTCTCCTCTACCGTCACACAGTACCTCGGCTTGAACATTCGGGAAGAAGAAGGCGCGATCTACCTCAACGCCGCTAAGTACGCCGACACCATCGCCAAACGCTTCGCGCTCACACCTACCACCATCTCTACACCCTACCGCTACGCGACAGGAAACCACAAGGAAGGATCCTCTCTACTCAAATCCGCCGGGATACGCGACTACCAGAGAAAGCTAGGATGCCTTCTCTTCGCAGCTGTCACCTGCCGCCCCGACCTCTCATACTCCGCAAGCCAGCTCGCCACCTACCTCAAGAAGCCTGAAGCAGAACACCTGGCGGAGCTCGACCGCGCTCTCCACTACTTCGTCAGTACCTCAACGATCGGCCTAACTTACTACAAGAACACAACTACACCGACTAAATTAATCGGCTACGTCGACGCTGATCACGCTGGCGACTCCGACAACAGGCGCTCCCGCACCGGCTACATCTACCGCCTCGAACCTATCGGACCGATCTCCTGGCAATCGAGCAAGCAGGAATTAATTGCTCTCTCGTCAGCTGAAGCAGAATATATTGCACTCTGCTCAGCCACCAAGGAAGGACTCTATCTTCGCGAGCTGCTGGAAGAAGCGAAGTTAGCCGAGTTACCCAACTTCACTCTGTTCTGCGACAACCAATCTGCAATTCGCATCGCCAACAAAAATGGATTCGCGAACAGAACGAAGCATATCGCTCTGCGATATTTCTTCGTGAAAGACGAGATTGAGAAGGGGAGACTTGAACTATCCTACTGTCCCACGTTCGAGATGGCAGCTGACTACTTGACCAAGAAGCTCGGAAAACAGAAGTTCGAGTACTGCATGCTGCTGACTGGACAAAGCCACGTCACCAGCAGCGACACTCCAGAAGCGAAGGGGAGTGTTGGGAACAAACAATCTTAAGCGCCTCTGTCGTGTCGAAACACCAAGGCACAAGCGAAGCAGAGCATATCGAGGCACCAGCGAGTCAACCCTCGGAGGTTGAAGTAACCGCTGGAGGTTACGCGAAAGTCAAAGGTCAGCGACCTTTGACTTGACAAATGCAGCGCGACAGCAAGGACACACAACTGACTCGACATTGAGCAGTTGCCCGAGTTGCACTGTATCGAACCGCAACAGTAAAACAGTTTAATTATATCTCTTCGTATTCTTTGTACTCTTATATAAACCTTTGTACTTGCTTGTTTTAATCAACTTACTTTGCCCTCACATACCAGCGCAAGGTGGTTCAAGGACTTCATTTAAACGCTTCCGCTACTACATCACTCTACCCAGAGTTTAACCCTACCAAAGATCCTAAGGGGCACTCAGCCCAACATGGTATGAGAGCTGGTTAGGGTTAAAATTATTTCTCCTTAACACCTAATACACCAAGAGACATGTCTACCAGAAAGGAGAGGAGCTCCTCCAACGGCTCTCCTGGTACTACTCCTACTCCACCTCCTGCCTCTGGCCTACAGACAGAGGAAGGCACAACAACGAGACCGGCAGCTGGGTCTACTGAAACACCCGCAAACCAAGGCGCGGGCTTCGATCCAAGCATGATGGAGAAGTTCTTCTCCTTCATGTCCTTCTACGAGCAGCATCAGCAAGGAGCACCTGCGCAATCAAACAACAGCAACAACAACAACAACGTGACGCCCATGAGTCTCGATGGCTCATCCTACGCACGCGGGAATCAACAACAGCAACCTACCTTCGCTCCGTACGAGCCCCAGCGCGGCTCCGTCAGCTTCATGCCACAACCACAACCTGCACCGGGACAAGAGAGAACGCTGGACGCACTACAAGTTCAGTCGCAGTTCGCGCACGTTCTAAAACTGCAAACGACAAAACCCTTCGACGGGAAGGATTTCTTTACCTGGTCGTTCGAATTCGAGCTGATGATGGAAGGAGCGCAAATCCTTGGCTTCTTCGACGGGTCCCTGCCATACCCAACAAACGGCACACAGTATGAGAAGCAGCAGTACACCTATCAATCGATGATGGCGTACACGATACTACTGAGGAACATCACTCCAACTCAACAACAAAACATACGGTCTTACCGAGGCTACGGCAACTCCGCGGAGCTCGCGTACAATCACTTGAAGAGGATTGGAACTCTTGTCAGAACATTATAGCTTATGCTGTTGTGTAGGCTATAGTGGGGTATCCCATAGGGGGTACAACCAATTAGGGTTTCATATTTGTACTCACTTCATTTTCATAGTTCACTCATTCTCGTTCTCATTATCACATGGAATCAGAGCAGGTCCCCTCCTAGGGACTGTTCCTTGGGCCCACCGAAGCGCGCCTCGAGTCGCGCCTGCCTTTTTTTTTTTAGCGACCCGTCGAGTCGCACCTAGCGGCCCGTCGCGCCGCCCTTACGGTCGCGTCGAGCCGCCCTAGCGGCTGCGGCGCGCCGCCCTTTTCCCGGCCCGTCGCCGCCCTTACCCGCGGCTTTGCGCCGCCCTCACCGGCGGCTTCGCGCCGCCCCTACCTGCGGCTTCGCGCCGCCCAGGCCCGTCGCCGCCCTTCCCGCGGCTTCGTGCCGCCTCTATCTGCGGCTTCGAGCCGCCCCGGCCCGTCGCCGCCCTTACCTGCGGCTTCGCGCCGCCTACGGCCCGTCGCCCCCCTTTTCTGCGGCCCCGCCGCCTCTCTCGTTGCGGCCCCGCCGCCCGTCTTCGCGGCCCCGCCGCCATCTCTCGCTGCGGCCCCGCCGCCACTCACTGCGGCCCCGCCACCCGTCTCAGCGGCCCCGCCGCCCGTCTTCGCGGTCCCGCCGCCTCTCTCGCTGCGGCCCCGCCGCCTCTCACTGCGGCCCCGCCGCCCTACTCAGCGGCCCCGCCGCCCGACTTCGCGGCCCCGCCGCTTCTCTCGCTGCGGCCCCGCCGCCTCTCTCGTTGCGGCCCCGCCGCCCTTCACTGCGGCCCCGCCGCTTCTCTGCAGCGGCCCCGCCGCCCGTCTTCGCGGCCCCGCCGCCTCACTACCCAGCGGCCCCGCCGTCCTTCTGCAGCGGCCCCGCCACTCCTCTACAGCGGCCCCGCCGCCCTACGTCAGCGGCCCAGCCGAGCCGCCCAACAGCAGCGCAGCCGAGCCGCCCAGCAGCAGAGCAGCCGAGCCGCCCCGCCGCCGAGCCGCGCTGCAGCCGAGCCGCCCGGCCGCCCACCAGCCGAGCCGCCGTGCAGCCGACCGCCCAGCCGCCGAGCCGCCCAGCCGCCGAGCCGCCCAGCGGCCGAGCCGCCCTGCAGCCGAGCCGCCCGAGCAGCCCTGTCCGGTGAGCACAGACCCTCTGTCACTGCGTGCTCTTCCCCTACTCCTTGCACTGCTGGTCTACTGCTGTCATGGCTACCCCTAGTGTCCTCACTTTTGACGCTGAGGGTCGGGCCATTGACTTTGAGGTCTGGGTAGATGACCTACAGCTGTTCTTACAGTGCGATAGGGCGGACGGCCTCTCTCTCTTTGACCTCACCTCTGGCGCTTCCCCTGCCCCTGCTGCTGATGCTGACGCCACTGTTCGCTCCCAATGGGCCACGCGCGATGCTGCTGCACGTCTTGCTGTGCGTCGCCACCTCCCTACCTCCGAGCGTGCGCACTTTAGTCAGTACAAGAGTGCTCAGACCTTGTACGCCGCTGTAGTCGCGCGCTACTCCTCCCCTTCCACTGCTGCACTGAGCCGTCTCATGCTGCCGTACCTCTTCCCTGACCTTGCTTCTTTTCCCACCGTTGCTGACCTCATTACGCACCTCCGCACTAGTGACACTCGCTACCGCGCTGCACTTCCTGCTGACTTCTGCACCGCGAACCCCCCCCCCATGTACATCACTCTGTACTTCCTAGTCACTCGCCTCCCTGACTCCCTTCGAGTAGTCAGGGACCACTTTCTCTCAGTCTGTCCCACCACACTCACTGTAGACCTCCTCGAGAAGGCCCTCCTCGCGATAGAAAAGAGCATAGTCGCTGTAGGAGCCTCTCGAGGTGACCCGCGCACCCCCATCTTTGAGGGGTGTTCTCCCTCCCCCCTGCTGCCCTCTGTTGCCTCTGCTGCTTCGGCCGACCTCCTTGGTCTTGAGTCGGTCGGTGCGGCGTCTGCCCCTAGCGGGAGACGCCGCCCTGGCAAGGGCAAGGGGGGCAAGGGAGCTGGAGGAGCGGGCGGTGGAGGTGGAGGTGGAGGCAGTGGGGGGAGTGGGGGTAGCGGTGGAGGTGGAAGTGGGGGTGGGGGGTTCGGTGGCGGCAGTGGAGGCGGAGGCCGCGGCGGCGGTGGCGGTGGTAGCGGAGGTGGCGGAGGAGGCGGCGGTGGAGGAGGCGGTGGAGGCGGCGGCGGCAGTGGAGGCAGCGGAGGCGGTGGAGGCGGTGGGGGTGGCGGTGGAGCTGGTCGCGGGTCTTTGCAGAGGAGTGGCTCCGGTGGTGGCTCGCGCCAGCAGCAGCAGCGTGGTCGTGCGACCCTGTCCCCTCAGCAGCTCCGTGAGTGGTACACTGCACGCCAGCGGGGTGGGGGTTTTGGTCCGTGTACCTACGTCCTGCGCACCGGCGACCGTGCGGGTGAGCAGTGTGGGGGTGCGCACCCCACTCCGCGCTGCTTTGGCCGCCTGACGGACGCATGGCGTCACCAGTTCCCGGAGGCCTCCGAGATCCCTCGCTGGGACGAGCTGTTTAGGGCGGGGGTTGCCATCTTTGATCTGGACTTTGATGCTATTCTCTCTGCCATGTATGCTGTGTCTCTAAGTGATGAGGGTGACTGTTACCGGTGTTTCCAGCCCGATCCGGGCATTGAGACTGCTGCTCTAGGTACTGGTGAGGCTGCTGCCCTAGGTGCTTACGACGCTGCTGCTCTAGGTGCTGGTGTGTCTGCGTCCTCAGGTACTGGTGAGTCTGCTCTCTCAGGTACCGCGTCGGCTTCGGCCTCCCTCACCTTCACTCTTGACTCTGGGGCGTCTCGCTCCTTCTTTCGGGACCGCACCACACTCACGCCGCTTAGTCGGCCGGTTGCGGTGTCTCTGGCTGACCCCTCTGGGGGTCCGGTCCTGTCTCGTTTCTCCACAGTCCTCCCGTGTCCGGCGGCTCCCTCTGGCACCCTGTCTGGTCTCTACCTCCCCTCGTTCTCGACGAACCTGGTGAGTGGTGCTGACCTACAGGATGCGGGTGTCCACCAGTTCACTCCTGCACGTCAGCGAGTGACCCACTGTACAGAGGCTGGCACAGGCCGACACCTGGCTACGTTCACCCGTCAGCCGGGGTCGAGCCTGTACACTCTGACCACTGCGTCTCCTCCAGTTGCTGAGTCTGGTAGGGTAGTTACGTCGGGTCAGGTGTTTGCTGCGGCGTCCAGGTCTGGTCCTGAGTCTGCCCCCTGTTCGTGTCGTCTCCTGTCTCACGAGACTCTCCTCTGGCACCACCGCCTTGGCCACCCCTCTCTGCTTCGGCTCAGAGGTATGGCCTCCCGTCTTCTTGTGTCCGGTCTCCCCCGGTCCCTCCCTCCCCTTCCTCAGGGCCCTGGCCCTGCCTGTGTCCCCTGTGTTGAGGGGCGCCAGCGTGCTGCCCCTCACTCCTCCCAGTTTCCTTCGACAGAGGCCCCGTTGCAGACACTTCACATGGACGTGTGGGGCCCAGCCCGCGTCCGTGGACAGGGTCACGAGCGCTACTTCCTGCTCGTTGTTGACGACTACTCGCGTTACACCACAGTCTTCCCCTTGCGCAGCAAGGGTGATGTCACTGAGGTGCTGATCGACTGGATCCGCGCAGCTCGTCTCCAGCTCAGGCAGAGCTTCGGCTCGGACTTTCCTGTTCTGCGTCTGCACTCGGACCGAGGCGGAGAGTTCTTCTCTGGCCTTCTGCGTGCCTACTGTCGTGCACGGGGCATCCGTCAGACCTTCACGCTTCCGGACTCACCGCAGCAAAATGGGATTGCTGAGCGCCGCATTGGCATGGTCATGGACGTCGCTCGTACGTCTATGATGCATGCGGCTGCCCCCCATTTTCTGTGGCCGTTTGCGGTGAGGTACGCGGCGCATCAGATCAACCTCCACCCCAGGGTCTCCAGGCCGGAGACCTCCCCAGCCTTGCTGTGGACGGGGAAGGTTGGCGATGCGTCGGCGTTCCGGGTCTGGGGATCTCGGGCGTTTGTCCGCGACCGGTCTGCGGACAAACTATCCCCTCGTGCTGCTCCTTGCGTCTTCCTGGGGTTCCCCCCTGACGCGCCTGGGTGGCAGTTTTACCACCCCACCTCTCGCCGTGTTCTGTCCTCCCAGGACGTCACGTTTGACGAGTCGGTCCCCTACTACCGCCTCTTCCCCTACCGCACTCCGTCCCTCCCCCCACCCCCACTCTTCCTGGTACCAGGTCCCCCCCAGGTAGACCCCCTCCCCCCTCAGGGTCCTGCCCCTTCAGGTGTGTCCCAGGTAGACGCAGTCGAGCCTGTCGAGGTCACTGGTGACTCTGGTGCTGCTGAGGGTGCTGAGGCTGGGGGTGCTGTACCTGGGGGTGCGGAGCCTAGGGGTGCTGGGCCTGGGGGTGCTACGTCTGGGGGTGCTGAGCCTGGGGGTGCTGAGCCTGGGGGTGCTGAGCCTAGGGGTGCTGAGCCTGGGGGTGCTGAGCCTAGGGGTGCTACATCTGGGGGTGCTGAGCCTAGGGGTGCTACGCCTGGGGGTGCTGAGCCTGGAGGTGCTCCGCCTGGCGGTTCTCCGAGTGCTTCGTCTCGCCGGGAGCCACTTTCTCCACAGGAGCTGCGTGAGTGGTTTGCCCGGCGCTGGAGGCGTGCTGCTGGTGCTGGAGGTCCTTCGGCTGCTGAGGGTGCTGCGGTCGCGGGTCCCGGAGGTGCTCGTCCTGGGTGCACTGGAGCTGGTGCTGCTGAGGGTGTTGGCGCTGAGACTACCGCTGGCAGTCCTACTGGGGGTGCTCCTGGTGCTACTGGAGGTTCTGGAGCTACTGGTGGTGCTGCTGGAGCGGGTGCTCCTGCTGAGGGTTCTGGTGCTGTCCCTGCTGCTTCTAGCGTCGCCGCGCGGCCTCGACCGTACTTCGTTCCACTCCTGCAGCAGGTTCTTGGTCTTCCACCTTCTACTGGTCCTCCTCCTCCCTTAGAGTGTCCACAGCCTGTCTCGTCCCAGCTACAGTTGCAGCCTACCTCCCCTTTGCCTGCTCCTTCTCCCTACACTGGTCCTACTGGAGGTCTGGCTGAGCGTCGTGAGCCTGCGTCTCGCCCTGCGTCGCCTGTCCGTGCTGCTCGCACTAGTGGTCGCGGTTCGCGTCAGCGTCCTCCTCCTGTCCCTGGCACGCACCGGATGTCTCTGCGTCCGTCCACTGCTCCTCTGCGTGCCCCTTTGCCTTCTCCTCCTGAGTCCTCTCTTCCTGCTCTTCCCGACCCGGAGTCGGACTCTCTTCGTGCTGCCAGTCCTACTGTCACGCGTCTCCTTGCTACTGTTGTCACTGACCCTTCTTTCGAGTCTACTGCTGCGTCTGCTCTCGTTACTGAGCTCGTCGACTTTGCTGCTCGCTGTCGCTTAGACTACGCTGCTAGTCTTGTCGCTGAGTCTGAGTCTGTCTGTCCTCCGTCCGTCGGGGGTGAGTGTGCCCTTGGCACGGACGTCCTTGAGGACAGGCAGGAGGAGTTCCAGTGTCTGGCAGCTGCCTCACCTCATCTCGTGTCCGTACTGCTTACCCCTGAGGGAGACCCGGATGCACTTGACATCCCGACTCCGCGCTCTTACGCGGAGGCGATAGAGGGTCCCTACTCCTCTCAGTGGCAGGCAGCTATGGATGCAGAGATGGCTTCCTGGAAGTCCACAGGCACCTACGTTGACGCTGTCCCCCCTCCTGGGGCGAACATCGTCAGTGGCATGTGGATCTTCAGGGTGAAGCGGCCGCCGGGTTCTCCGCCTGTCTTCAAGGCGCGTTACGTGGCTCGTGGCTTCAGTCAGCGGCAGGGAGTTGACTACTTTCAGACCTTCTCCCCCACCCCGAAGATGACCACTCTTCGGGTACTGCTGCACACTGCTGCTCACCGTGACTACGAGCTGCACTCTCTTGACTTCAGCACAGCTTTCTTGCAGGGCAGCCTGCACGAGGAGATCTGGCTGCGTCGCCCACCTGGCTTCACTGGGTCTTTCCCTCCTGGTACCCAGTGGAGTCTCCGGCGTCCAGTCTACGGTCTCCGCCAGGCGCCACGTGAGTGGCACGACACACTGAGGACTACGCTTGCGGCTCTTGGGTTTGCTCCTTCTACTGCCGACCCGTCGCTGTTTCTACGCACCGACACCTCTCTGCCGCCGTTCTACATCCTCGTGTACGTCGACGACTTGGTCTTTGCCACAGCTGACACTGCTGGACTCGCCTACGTGAAGTCCGAGCTGCAGAAGAGACACACGTGCACAGACCTGGGTGAACTGCGCAGCTACCTTGGCTTGCAGATCACCCGGGACAGAGCACGCCGCACCATTACCCTGACTCAGTCACACATGGTGCAGCAGGTCCTTCAGCGCTTCGGCTTCACGTACTCCTCGCCTCAGGCCACTCCTCTGTCTACTCGCCACTCGCTCTCAGCTCTGCCTTCGGATGAGTCCGTAGAGTCGAGTGGCCCGTACCCAGAGCTTGTTGGCTGCCTCATGTACCTGATGACCTGCACACGACCTGACCTTGCATACCCTCTTAGCATTCTTGCACGCTATGTTGCTCCTGGGAGACACAGACCAGAGCACATGGCTGCAGCGAAGAGGGTGTTGCGCTACTTGTGCAGTACGTCGGGCATGGGGCTAGTGCTTGGAGGGCGGAGTCCAGTGGTCCTCACTGGGCACGCGGACGCTTCTTGGGCTGACGACCAGGCTACGCAGCGGTCGTCACAGGGTTACACCTTCAGCCTTGGTTCCGGCTCTGTTTCGTGGCGGGCTACTCGCTCGTCTTCTGTTCTTGGCTCGAGTTGTGAGGCTGAGATCTACGCCGGGGCCATGGCTGCACAGGAGCTTCGCTGGCTCACCTACCTGCTGACCGACCTTGGAGAGCCGCCTCGTTCTCCTCCAGTCCTGTACGTAGACAACAAGGCCATGCTGGCCTTGTGTCGAGAGCAGTGACTGGAGCACAGAACAAAGCACATTGCTCTCCGCTACTTCCTTGCTCGTGAGCTACAGCAATGTGGACAGTTGCGGCTTGCGTACGTGGCCTCTGAGGCCAACACTGCTGATGTCTTCACCAAGGCACTTCCGCCTTGTGATCATCAGCGCTTCTGCACTCAGCTGGGTCTTGTGCCCGTCTTGCCTCACTTGCTCTCCTCTTGACCTTGCTTGTACTCTCACATATTTATATACCTGCTCTTGCTTGTCTAGCTTTATATATATGTGTGTACTCTTGCATGTGAACTGGCCGTGTGGCCTTGACCCTGTGCTCGGACTGTGTGGTGACTTTGTGATCCACCCTGAGCTTGCTTTGCTTTGCTTTGCTTGACTGGTCTTGTGACCCCTTGTTCTCCCCCACTTTGCCTATGGGGGTGTGTCAGAACATTATAGCTTATGCTGTTGTGTAGGCTATAGTGGGGTATCCCATAGGGGGTACAACCAATTAGGGTTTCATATTTGTACTCACTTCATTTTCATAGTTCACTCATTCTCGTTCTCATTATCACAACTCTTGCTCGTGATACCATGTTGGGCTGAGTGCCCCTTAGGATCTTTGGTAGGGTTAAACTCTGGGTAGAGTGATGTAGTAGCGGAAGCGTTTAAATGAAGCCCTTGAACCACCTTGCGCTGGTATGTGAGGGCAAAGTAAGTTGATTAAAACAAGCAAGTACAAAGGTTTATATAAGAGTACAAAGAATACGAAGAGATATAATTAAACTGTTTTACTGTTGCGGTTCGATACAGTGCGACTCGGGCAACTGCTCAATGTCGAGTCAGTTGTGTGTCCTTGCTGTCGCGCTGCATTTGTCAAGTCAAAGGTCGCTGACCTTTGACTTTCACGCTCCCGCACCGGCTACATCTACCGCCTCGAACCTATCGGACCGATCTCCTGGCAATCGAGCAAGCAGGAATTAATTGCTCTCTCGTCAGCTGAAGCAGAATATATTGCACTCTGCTCAGCCACCAAGGAAGGACTCTATCTTCGCGAGCTGCTGGAAGAAGCGAAGTTAGCCGAGTTACCCAACTTCACTCTGTTCTGCGACAACCAATCTGCAATTCGCATCGCCAACAAAAATGGATTCGCGAACAGAACGAAGCATATCGCTCTGCGATATTTCTTCGTGAAAGACGAGATTGAGAAGGGGAGACTTGAACTATCCTACTGTCCCACGTCCGAGATGGCAGCTGACTACTTGACCAAGAAGCTCGGAAAACAAAAGTTCGAGTACTGCATGCTGCTGACTGGACAAAGCCACGTCACCAGCAGCGACACTCCAGAAGCGAAGGGGAGTGTTGGGAACAAACAATCTTAAGCGCCTCTGTCGTGTCGAAACACCAAGGCACAAGCGAAGCAGAGCATATCGAGGCACCAGCGAGTCAACCCTCGGAGGTTGAAGTAACCGCTGGAGGTTACGCGACATTAGAAGAAAAGGATTACCATGTTGTTTTACTTGGAGAAAAACAAGCGACCCAAGCGACGCAGCGCAACTGTTATACAGTTGCGCCTTGGTAACTGTTTGCCCTATGCGTTTGCTATATAACAACATGTAATGCCTTGCTCATATTACACAATTCTCAAGCTTGTGTCCGGCCTACCCTCGGCCGCTGCTTTGGCACCACGTTACAAGCCAGGAGAGCTACCTCTGAGTGACCAATAGCCCCGCCGTAGGGACGTCGTTAATTCCTAGAGCTTCCGCTGCGCTCTAGCGACTTCTTATTTCCAACATGGTATCAGAGCACATATGTTGTCCGCAGCAACTGTCCAAGAACCATGTATCCTTCCCGGACGGCTCGCTTTGAGCGATGGCGGCGTACGTCGGGTTCGGTTGAAGTGACTCGCGGCGAGGCGTGCTGTTGTCGAGTTGTTCTTCTGGTGAGTAATATGGTGGTGACTCAGTTACGCAGGAGTCACTCAGCCTTGCCATGCAGCTGACGATGTTTCTTGTTCCTTTCGCAGGTTGTCCCGTCGATGTTGTTGAGACTTGTACTGAAGTTGTCGGATTTGCTTGCGTTGAGGCGACTTGACTGCTTGAAGGGCGAAGTTGGCGTTGCGGCGACGTTGACTGTTGTCGATTCGGGCAGTGCGTACGAGGATGCCCTGAAGTCTTGCAGAGGTGGCAGAACGGAGGTACGATTTTCGGTCGATTGTTGTTGTTGTTGTGGCGCCGTTGAGTGTGAAACGCGAATTCGGGCACTGATACCTTTCTCTTGTGTCGTTCTTCTTGCAGGTCCATGTCTTGCTGCTCGGCGTGGATTTCGGCGTCGATTTCTGCGCTGCATTAGATTTGACACAAAACAAAACGCTTGAAGATATGTACAGAAATAAGATATTTGGTACCGGATTGAGATTTTAGGTGACCTTGGAGTCCTAATCAAGGCTAATTTTATCAGTGTAAATCACCCTGATACCCTGATTATCATGGTGGTTTTTGGTAGTCACACTAATGGCCTAGGGTAATTTTTTGTGGAGCTATGATTTTCCTGATATGCCAGGGTTCACATTTCAGGCACACTGATGCCTCAGGGTTACCGTTCTTCATAACGAGTATTACCCTGAAGCGAGTACCATACCCCCCCCCCCTCCCCCTCCCCCCCACTTCCCCCACCCCCCCTTTCCCGTAACCCCGGGATTCCCGATTGCCAAATGTCGAAACCGGAATTTGAGCCTGCTGAAGTAACTGACGACGAGCAACACCCATGTGGCATGTATGATCTAAAAAAAATATTGTGTGCAACGATAATATCAATTCATAAGGGTTTGCTAAACTGGTACACTGATGCCACAGGGTTGGATTTAAAAAAAACAAGAAAAACACTGATGGATCAGGGTTTGAAGAAGGTGTCACACTGATAATCAGGTTTTTGAACAGGTGCAACACTGATCACAAGGGTTGCTCAAACCAAAAATTAGCCCTGGTCCTAAGTTGCTAGACAAAAACGGTCATTTGTGTTGGAAAACAAATAACTTAAACGCTTCTGAAGTAATCGAAGCATCGACACGAAACGAAGCAGACTACAAGCGAAACAACACGCGAGTCAACTAAAGACAAACGCTGGAGGTTACGCGAAGGTCAAAGGTCACTGACCTTTGACCTGACAAAAAATGCAGTGCGACAGCAAGGACACATAACTGACTCGATACTGAGCAGTTACCCGAGTCGTCACTGTATCGAACCGCAACAGCAGAAACAGTTAAAATCGAGCTTTCTGTCAGAACATTATAGCTTATGCTGTTGTGTAGGCTATAGTGGGGTATCCCATAGGGGGTACAACCAATTAGGGTTTCATATTTGTACTCACTTCATTTTAATAGTTCAGCCATTTCTCGTTCTCATTCTCACATGGAATCAGAGCAGGTCCCCTCCTAGGGACTGTTCCTTGGGCCCACCGAAGCGCGCCTCGAGTCGCGCCTGCCTTTTTTTAGCGGCCCGTCGAGTCGCACCTAGCGGCCCGTCGCGCCGCCCTTACGGTCGCGTCGAGCCGCCCTAGCGGCTGCGGCGCGCCGCCCTTTTCCCGGCCCGTCGCCGCCCTTACCCGCGGCTTTGCGCCGCCCTCACCGGCGGCTTCGCGCCGCCCCTACCTGCGGCTTCGCGCCGCCCAGGCCCGTCGCCGCCCTTCCCGCGGCTTCGCGCCGCCTCTACCTGCGGCTTCGAGCCGCCCCGGCCCGTCGCCGCCCTTACCTGCGGCTTCGCGCCGCCTACGGCCCGTCGCCGCCCTTTTCTGCGGCCCCGCCGCCTCTCTCGTTGCGGCCCCGCCGCCCGTCTTCGCGGCCCCGCCGCCATCTCTCGCTGCGGCCCCCGCCGCCACTCACTGCGGCCCCGCCACCCGTCTCAGCGGCCCCGCCGCCCGTCTTCGCGGCCCCGCCGCCTCTCTCGCTGCGGCCCCGCCGCCTCTCACTGCGGCCCCGCCGCCCTACTCAGCGGCCCCGCCGCCCGACTTCGCGGCCCCACCGCTTCTCTCGCTGCGGCCCCGCCGCCTCTCTCGTTGCGGCCCCGCCGCCCTTCACTGCGGCCCCGCCGCTTCTCTACAGCGGCCCCGCCGCCCTACGTCAGCGGCCCAGCCGAGCCGCCCAGCAGCAGAGCAGCCGAGCCGCCCCGCCGCCAAGCCGCGCTGCAGCCGAGCCGCCCGGCCGCCCACTAGCCGAGCCGCCGTGCAGCCGACCGCCCAGCCGCCGAGCCGCCCAGCTGCCGAGCCGCCCAGCCGCCGAGCCGCCCTGCAGCCGAGCCGCCCGAGCAGCCCTGTCCGGTGAGCACAGACCCTCTGTCACTGCGTGCTCTTCCCCTACTCCTTGCACTGCTGGTCTACTGCTGTCATGGCTACCCCTAGTGTCCTCACTTTTGACGCTGAGGGTCGGGCCATTGACTTTGAGGTCTGGGTAGATGACCTACAGCTGTTCTTACAGTGCGATAGGGCGGACGGCCTCTCTCTCTTTGACCTCACCTCTGGCGCTTCCCCTGCCCCTGCTGCTGATGCTGACGCCACTGTTCGCTCCCAGTGGGCCACGCGCGATGCTGCTGCACGTCTTGCTGTGCGTCGCCACCTCCCTACCTCCGAGCATGCGCACTTTAGTCAGTACAAGAGTGCTCAGACCTTGTACGCCGCTGTAGTCGCGCGCTACTCCTCCCCTTCCACTGCTGCACTGAGCCGTCTCATGCTGCCGTACCTCTTCCCTGACCTTGCTTCTTTTCCCACCGTTGCTGACCTCATTACGCACCTCCGCACTAGTGACACTCGCTACCGCGCTGCACTTCCTGCTGACTTCTGCACCGCGAACCCCCCCCCCATGTACATCACTCTGTACTTCCTAGTCACTCGCCTCCCTGACTCCCTTCGAGTAGTCAGGGACCACTTTCTCTCAGTCTGTCCCACCACACTCACTGTAGACCTCCTCGAGAAGGCCCTCCTCGCGATAGAAAAGAGCATAGTCGCTGTAGGAGCCTCTCGAGGTGACCCGCGCACCCCCATCTTTGAGGGGTGTTCTCCCTCCCCCCTGCTGCCCTCTGTTGCCTCTGCTGCTTCGGCCGACCTCCTTGGTCTTGAGTCGGTCGGTGCGGTGTCTGCCCCTAGCGGGAGACGCCGCCCTGGCAAGGGCAAGGGGGGCAAGGGAGCTGGAGGAGCGGGCGGTGGAGGTGGAGGTGGAGGCAGTGGGGGGAGTGGGGGTAGCGGTGGAGGTGGAGGTGGGGGTGGGGGGTTCGGTGGCGGCAGTGGAGGCGGAGGCCGCGGCGGCGGTGGCGGTGGTAGCGGAGGTGGCGGAGGAGGCGGCGGTGGAGGAGGCGGTGGAGGCGGCGGCGGCAGTGGAGGCAGCGGAGGCGGTGGAGGCGGTGGGGGTGGCGGTGGAGCTGGTCGCGGGTCTTTGCAGAGGAGTGGCTCCGGTGGTGGCTCGCGCCAGCAGCAGCAGCGTGGTCGTGCGACCCTGTCCCCTCAGCAGCTCCGTGAGTGGTACACTGCACGCCAGCGGGGTGGGGGTTTTGGTCCGTGTACCTACGTCCTGCGCACCGGCGACCGTGCGGGTGAGCAGTGTGGGGGTGCGCACCCCACTCCGCGCTGCTTTGGCCGCCTGACGGACGCATGGCGTCACCAGTTCCCGGAGGCCTCCAAGATCCCTCGCTGGGACGAGCTGTCTAGGGCGGGGGTTGCCATCTTTGATCTGGACTTTGATGCTATTCTCTCTGCCATGTATGCTGTGTCTATTAGTGATGAGGGTGACTGTTACCGGTGTTTCCAGCCCGATCCGGGCATTGAGACTGCTGCTCTAGGTACTGGTGAGGCTGCTGCCCTAGGTGCTTTACGACGCTGCTGCTCTAGGTGCTGGTGTGTCTGCGTCCTCAGGTACTGGTGAGTCTGCTCTCTCAGGTACCGCGTCGGCTTCGGCCTCCCTCACCTTCACTCTTGACTCTGGGGCGTCTCGCTCCTTCTTTCAGGGAC